>OU015490.1:10515372-10540372 GCA_907164885.2 Dolomedes plantarius
AAACGAAAATGGCCCAAGGTGTAAAATTTCTTTCTCTATTACAGAGTACAACTTAAAAAAAATCTTTGAATCCAAGTCGGCAATACTTTGTCACATTTTCTCCATAGGATAACATTGAGGTAAGTGAATCCAATAGAGTTAGTACAAAGCAGCCTTAAAAAAGTGTATTTATCACTCAGGAACTACCCTCTATCATTTCCAGTAGGACTGAATCACATGGTTTGAGAGGTTGGGTGGTTGAGATCGCCACGGTCAGTTTTTTTGCGACACGAGGGCTAATTCGACCGGGCCCCATTGCTTAAGGCCGATTCCGAACGACTACGAACATTTATACTATTAGGGGGACTCGAACCCCTAGACTCTGGGAACGTTAGGCAGCGACCTAGCTTTCGACCATAGCTTGAGAAGAACAAAATGTGTTACTGATTCAAATTTAAGATGGCTGAAGGACAGTGTCAATTTACGGATCTGAAAAAAGATTTTCTCCTATAAAGGGGCGATTTTCATCTATGTGCTTCCTGAATAAATCAGCGGGCAAGATTATTTTAGAATTTAAGAGAAAAAGTCCATTAAATTATGATTTTAAAGGGCTGGAACGGCATCTATTATTATTGAAATTTGTGACTGTAGGAGTAACTTTGTGACACATAGTAATGTTTTCTTATTTCGGGTCTTGCGCCGAGCCCGTGATACCGGGAAGGGAAAGATCAGCTCCAACAGCTTGTCCGACATAAAGAGACACCTAGTGGCCAGTGTCCGATGATTCTGTGATTCGTTTGTCTTCTCTGGACACTGTATTGTTCAAACCTGTTGCCAAGCTATTCACTCAAACTTCGGAAACTTTGTGTGCTGTAGACTAACACCTTATACAACAAACTGCCACAGGTAATTATTTTTTATTTGCAACATGTTGATTAGTTTGTGGAGTAATATAACCTTTGTTTAGTGATATTTCCGAGAGATTTGAGAACATAACCTGAACATCAAAAGGTGACCGGGTTACTTTGTCACACATTGACACTGCCTCAAAATAACCCACTAAGGGTTGTTCTCGCTGTATGTTGCATTTTTGCGTCCTCTAAAGTACCACTGGAGAGAAAGAAGTATTGACTATCTGGAAAAAAACTACCCGAAGGAGCAGAATGTGCCGAAAGACAAAATTTCCTCATCTTCTCAAAACACTGATGCCTGCTCTGGGCACCCGAGTTCTCTTTGATGTCAAAGATATAGATAAAGCTATCCAAAATTTGTAATAGGTATATATAATTGTGTATCAAGATTTTGATAAGCGTTTTACAGTCTAACTTTGTGTCACGTAATTTTTCCTCTTGGATTTCAAGGCGAAAACACAAATGTCACAAAGTAGCCCCATTCGGCGGGGAAACTGTGTGGCACATTTTAACTTCAATTTCTCAAAGGCAATTAAAGATCAAGGTTTGCGTAATACATTGATACGTAAGGAAAGGATGTACTAATGTTTTACAATTGTTCGTTTTGCGCTGCTTTTAAAACTGATCGTCTGGCACAGAAAAAAACTTAAAATCTGTCACAAAGTAACCCCATCTTACGGTAATAAAAGATGAGGACTGAATCTACAGTATACACATTTCATTTTACTTTCCTTCTTTTATAGATAAGCGCTTTAGTGAAAAGCCGCTTGAAAGCTGGAGAGATCTTTTAAGTACAATTTTTGTTTAAGCATTCTTCCATTACTAAATAAATTTATTGCTCAATTAGTAATTACTCAATTAATTTATTTAATATTTTCCAATTTACACATTTTCTATTTCTGTTACCTTTTTCCAGATCAAAGCTTCTGTTAAAGCATGTATTAACCGAAAAATACTTCCCAGGTTGAGCTTTGCTTTACAGTTCAGGATTATATGTGAAGCAGTGCCTGTTGTCATGTATAAATGTAGCAATTGTAGAGGAGAAAATTGTTCTTCCCACTTTCAAAGAATTGATTATTATACTCAGGACTTCAACAGCTTAGAAAAATACCAAAGGATTAGTAACAAAGAAAATGTAAAGGGAAGTTATTGTTTTAAATCAAAACATTTTTGATACTGACTTAAAAATGTAAAAATGTGTTTTTCTCAAAATGGGATTATGTAAACTGCTTTAATTCAGAGTATATAAGGATTGAATTTAACGAATTAATTTAGACCATTCAAGTGAAAAAAAATTACGAAAATAAGAAGTATCCTTCATGTATTCAGAAAAGAAGAAAAGTAAAATATACTTTTTAGATCTGATATACCTTAGAGCAAGGCAAGATTTATAGATAGAACTTTCCAATTTTTATTGTTTTTATGAGCCCACAAACTTAATGTGGGTTTGTTTTAAAGCTGCAGACAAACGGCTGAAAATACATTTCGTTTTTATGTACAAAAATCTTGAATTTTATGGTTGTGCAGTTCTTTTTAGACACGATTTCCAATTATACGACCTCCCCTATGGGCGGGTATTTCCCTTTTATTGAGTGTGCGGAATCTGCATTGTTTCGTATTGCACCTGCAAGATCTCAAAATATACATATGATTCTGGATATATTATATGAACCTTGTTAGTCCTAGATTTTACTGATTTTTCATGCATTTTATACCTTCTGTATTTCATTTTGTGTTAAAATAAATGTGCTTCTTTAAGTAATATTTTGGTAAGAGATATTTTTGAGTTTACCTTGTATTCAATTGAAGTCTTGATTTTTAAAGCAAACGCATTCTGCTGTTTTATTAAGCTAGTATAAGGAATTTTGGGTTAGAAAAATGCTTTACTCTTAAAAATAAGAAAATTTTAGGGAAACGCCGTTAAAAAAGGTTTCGTTTATGTTATAATTGCAACTTATTGAAGCAAAAGAAAAACAAATGTCATAAGTCAGACGACTAGTTAATAATCTCAGCTGGAAAAGTTGATTAGAGATTATAGAATGTAACACATTGGTTATTAGCCTGAAATCCGGTCAAATAAATAATTTCAGCAAGGGATCCGGCACCCCTTCTCTAATACGAGTACTTGAGACAAGTATAATGTATGACTTTTAATAATCCATTTAAGATATAACTAAATTTAATTAGTTATAATGATAGTGTTTGTCACCAGAGTTATACAATTAGGGAATTATTTTTTCATAATTCATATAATTTAGATGGGCCAGAAGTAGCCTACCGGTAGCGCGCTGGCTTTTGATACTCAGGGTGCTCGGATCGAATCCCGACAAGCGCCCATAAATACCTTCATGTCTGGGTCTGATATGAGCACGTTAAATGGATAGACTGGAAAGTCCTTCTATGAGGTCAGTGGGTGGGGAAGGTACGATCTGCTACTATGCGAGTAAATCGCACTACTCATCCCGAAGCCTATATGGACCTAGTCTGACACTTCCGGCCGTGGGGGTATTAGGAACAACAACATATAATTCAGATACCGCAGACTTTATTCTCGCGATAATTTAAGAAAGCTTATATAATTTTTTTGGAGTTCGCCAAACAGTTCAAAAGGCGTTCTTGAAAATTAAGTTTTGTGACTATATCAGTATTACCATGCACTAAGTGAAAATCTTTTTTTAAACAAAATTATATATCTTTTAATGTTCTAATACGGCGCTAAAATGCTTAAAAAACATAAAAATATAAGCCTGCTTTATGCAAGATATTGTTTTTATTACCAACGTATAGTTTTTTATCACTCTCTCCGGAGGGAAATGATATTTATTTTGCCATAAAAAGATCTTGCCTCTGAGAAAGACTTTGAATGCTTTTTATGTGCGCACATGAATTTACATGTTATGATTATTAATAACTCGGGGAATAAAGGGAGTTTAAAACTAATTAACGTCATTTTTACCCTTTTTATAATTATCATTATATAGTTTAATTAAACTTAATCCTAAAATGTATTGTTTGGCCTGAGAATAACAACGATAATTGAAAGAAAAATAATGTACAATGAAACCTTCTTTCGTGCAGCAGATAGGGACCGCAATTAAAAAAACTGCGCAAAAAATATTCGGAAAATTCATAAATAGCTATAAAAAATAATGTTTCACAACATATTAAAAAAAAAATGCGGTGCAGACGGACGGCATAAAAAATGTCTCACTTAGAAAATATGTCAATGCTTCACGAAATAACGAGAAAGTGCTTTCCAAACAAAAAAAATAATAAAATTACTCATGGAAGCATTTAAAAAAAATTAATTTCTCATTTTAAACATGGAGAATAAGAATGAAAATGGCTGATACAATATGTACATACACACTCTAGAGAAAAAAAATGATGCCATCACCGTTGAGATTGACCTAAACTCGCGCAAACTTACATATGGAGAACAAAACCTCGATACATATTCACATACCGCATAAAATCAAATCTCATACACACACACACACACAAATCGCATAAAAAAAGACCGGACATAAGCAGGTTTGAAACTTGCCTTAGATAATGTAAAATTTCTAAGTTCGCGGCGCTTAATTGCATTTAATTTCAACAAATTTAATTTAATTGGTTTTTAAAAGTTTATATTATTTATTTAGAATTGTGTTAAACGAGACAATAAAATTCTATTTTTAAACAAAGCTTCGTTCTCCCTCAAAAAATTATCATTCACTCAAATTCCAGAATGTGTGTAACTATTAGTCGAGGACTAACGCTTATCGAATAACCTGGGTTTAAACCTATCTAAAATTTTGCTAAAGAGCACCTTTTTTATAGTTTTATGTAATTTTAGCAAGTACAAAAACTTATTACTGATTAAAAATGTATTACTAATTTTGTTATTCTACTCCACAATTTTAAATACAGTCGAACCCCTTTGTAACGAACTTCAAGGGACCAAAGTTTTTGTTCGCTTCATCCGGTGTTTCACTATGTCCGAACCGTTAAGAAAAAAGCTAGAGTTTACAAAATATATAACTCATTAGTTTCAATGCTTATTCAATAACGATGTCTAAAAAATGATAAAATCTAATTAAAATGATCGTTAATGAACTAAATCGACTAAAATCGGTTACAATAAACTGACACAATACTAATTAAATTACGTACAATAGGAAAACGGTGGGACAAAAATTTCCGTTCGTTATATCCGTAGTTCGTTATATACCGGGTTCACTATAACGGGGTCCTACTGTATATAGGAAATTTTCTTTATCTTTCGTTCTAGTATGTAATTTCATAAGCACACATCTCTAACCTTAAGTTATTTTATCAAAATTGTTCAGCGGCTTTTGTTGTTGTTACTGCTTTGCCCCTAGTCAGAAGTATTCCAGACAAGGTCCATATAGGCTTAGGCCTCTTTCAGACGAGGCACATTTATTGATTCAACTGATTTGCCTTGTTTATTTTCTTTAGTTGACTGCCGTGTGAGGTTCTTTTCACACGAGGCGCGGCGCCCAATTCAAAGCGAAACCTGCTCTTCTGGGGTTGTGGCAACGCTTCGTCAGCAGCTAGACGCAGGCGAAAACGCGACTGAAAAATGATGTGGAAGAAGACAGTTTACTACATTAAATTATGTGTATATATTCTATCCATAGGCCATACTTTAATCTACACCTAAAATAATTACAATATTTCCCATAAAAATGTTTTTCAGGCAAATGTATTGTAATCTACAAAAAATATCAAAGGAAAAAAAAATGCTGTAAAAAATTAGTGGTATGTACTTAACTAAATTTAGATAGAATTTGTATAAACATAGAAGATATACATGTATACAAAATTTTAGCAATTTGGGACGATAAGTTTTGAAGAAATAGTGCGCACAAGTTTCAAAATAACAGTTTTTAGAAAAAGCCATTTAAAGTTTAAATTTTCTATAAATTACTTTACTATTAGCTTTATATATTTGGTCATAAAATCGGTTGTAATATCGACTTCATTTTTTTCATAAGATTCCTTTTATTCCATTCTTCATAATTAAATCATAATAAAAAATTGAGTTTTTTTAAGGTTTTAAGGTGATTTCCCTCCTTACATTTTTAAATTTCAAAAACTTTAACTTAAATATTATACCTTTCTTCTACCAATACCTTTCTTTTACACCAATTTTATAACACAATATTGGTCTTTGATTATAATGATGTAGGGGAATATAGAATTAAGAAAGCATCATAACATGGCACTCAATTTTTTACTTACAAAAATACAAAATGTATTATTTTTATATTTGCTCTGCTAATTTTTTAAATCACATTTCTTTTATTTGTAGGACCACTATACCTCATTCTTACTTTTTAAAAAAATTTATAATAATTAAATTGCACACCTGAAAGGGTTAATGCAAAAACCTCCCTCATATGATAACTATTCAAATTGTAGGCATTAGGCGATGTTCACATTTGCGAATCTAGATAAATTTAATTAAATAATGGGTAAATTCGCGCAATTTGGTGCTCCCACATATATTTTTAAGTGTAACAGTCATAACCTGTAATAATCGATGTAATGCTGTTTGATAAGTAATGTAAAGAGATTGACGAATGTCACCATAGAAACATCAAATAAACAACCAATGATAAAGAATATATTTCGTTGAAATGACCAAATAAATATTTCTGTTCATTTTTTAATGATAATGCGGCTTCTAAATAAATTTTATAAAAAATTCTAAAAAAATAAAAAAAATTCTTTTAATTTTGGAGTTTTTAACCACCATTAACAAAATAACAAATGAACTTTTAAATGGTACCGACTACTTTATTGAGCAGGCATCTGGATTTATTTATATCGATATTTGCAAGGGGACTGGGACGTCTGCGACAACTAAGAAGTTGGAAATTTGGGCTATTCTTTTAAAGCCCATATCTTATACAAATATGCATGTATCATTATGATTTTTTATGTTAATTTAGTAAGACCTTTATGAATATTTTAAGATAAAAACAATTCTTTTTGGATTGAAAGGTAAATTTAAAATAACAATATAAACAAACATACTTTCCCCCCTGAAATTTTTTAGGTATTCATTTTGTAACACTTTTTCAAAAATTTAGTGAAAATCTTACCTTGAAATCTTGTATGATGATTAAAAACAGTTTATTTTATACAGTTAACCCATTTAAATCTTTGTTACACTATTTTAAAATTTTTTTAAAAATTATAAATTTCACTTATCAGAAATCTGCATATTTTTGTCATACATTTTCACCATTTACAAAAATATCTTAAGGTTTAAAAATAAAAATATAGGTTATATTGATACAAGAGCACTTATTCTATTGACGTTTAAAATTACAGAGATGTACTTGCAACAGATTTTGCAGAAAGTGTACCATTACATGAAAAAATCACATTTTGAGAAAAACGCAAAAAATACTTTCCCATTATATGGGATTTAAATGTACGCTTACATTTTTATGTTGCTAATAATTGTTGTTAGAGTGTCAAAAAGTACATAAATTATATATATTTGTAATCTGCAGAATCTGCTCTATTTTTTTAAGCCACAAATTCAAAAATAAATTTTTTTGAAGTCGGAATAAAATTTGCGTACCAATTCCCTCCAATCTTCACCCCTTTTAATTTTATCGCTATATTCATCACACCTCACGCCCCATATCGCGGGACTAATACGAATTTCTTCGACGAATTGTTCCACATTCAAACTTGCAATTGAAACGCTTTCCATACTGAACTGAGCTCATGCAGCTAGGCGGCTGGTGTGAAGGGCGTACCTTCAGTAATGTATTTTGTGTTGAGTCTACTCATCGGGATGAGAGCGTTATCGGCACAAGTGCCAGATGTCAAACTGTCTGGGCACTGAATTCACTCCGTGTGAAAAGGTTCCGGCGATTACCATACATTTGCTATAGTGGCTACACTTCTTGACAGCCGCCCGGAAATCAGTTTGATCAACTATGTGCCTCGTCTGAAAAGGGCTTTACGGGCTGAGGGGTTCCGCTCCGGTTTACTTAGTTCATCCAGAAAGTAAGTACCGTTTGCGCATATCTCCCGCGCATCTGACAGCACGAAGGTCGTGCATGCGTAGTTATACACTTCACCTTGAGAACGAATTAGCCTGGCCATTTTGTTTGATCACGTTAACGTTTGAAGTCATTGTTTGTTGGTAATCACGTTTAAAACAATCGATCGGCCCGCCAGCTGTGAAATAATAGTCATTATCCAGTTTTTGAATGCCAAAAATGTTCGACCTTGTGAAATGTATCGTCTCACCAAGAAAAAATCATGTGCACCGTCTTTTGGGACTGGCAAGGATTTTTGTTAGTGGGCTGGATGGAACGACGCATAACAGGTTACTGTGAGACACTGAAGAAGTAACGGTGAGTGATACAGAGGAAAAGGCTTGGACTACTGACTTCTGGTATTGTGTTCGTGCATGATAAAGCGCGACCGTATACCGTATGTGTATTTCGCTGGGAACTATTCCTCCTTATAGTCCGGACCTACCTTCATCCGACTTCCATTTGTTTTCTCATCTCAAGAAATTTCTTGCCGGCCAGCACTTTGCAAGTGATAATGAGATCAAGGTAAACGTCCAGATCTGATTCAGGTCGCAGGCGGCCAAATTCTACGAAGCGGGTATGCTGAAATTAGAGCCTAGATATGACATATGCCTTAATTCGCATGGTGAATATGTCGAAAAGTAGTTTAAGGTGTGTAGGTTTTTATGTAATAAAATACAAATGGAAACAAATTGCTAATCTTTTTTAATACCCAGATGGTGCTTAATTTCTGGATGAGCTAAGTATAATGGCTCCACAACGGTCGGAGTCCCATTTAGCCAGGTGCAATTTCAATTTTTACTGAGCAACTCCAGGGGTGACATCTGGGGGATCGTACCCTCTCTCGCCCTTTCTGACCTCATCGAGGGACTTTCCGGTGTACGGATTTAACGTGCCCATATCCGGCCTAGTCTCGGAGGTATTTAATGGCGCTTGTCGGGATTCGATCCATGCTCCCATAGCACCGAAAGCCGACGAACTACTACTAGGTTAGAGACTTTTAAATAGTCTAACTAACTATTTTGGATAATGTTATATCATAGACTTGGATTTTACTTTAAAAATTTCATTTTCCTTAGCAATAGTTTCTTCAGTATTTCAAAAATTATATGACTTGAAGAAAAACATTTGTGATGGATTAAACGCATCTAAAATTTTATAGCAAATAAAATATATACATTTTCGAATTTTTTTCTACCATTTTCAACAGCTGAAATTTATTGTCATACTCTAGTCAATATGAATCTTCCAAATTTTTTCTCCCTAAAGTAAGTTTTTATTCATTTCCTTCTTATAGTTCCAATTTAAGACAGCTCTTAAATTGATCTCACCAGCCTTCTATTACCATAGTTAAGCTATGGCGAAATTTCCTATTGAGTTTTTTTTATATTTATTCATATATTTAAAAGCTGTTTTAATTATCTGAAAGTAGATATTTAAATGCAGTGGTGTGTGTTTTTCAAATATACTTTTACGAAATTTAATTTCTTTGAAATATGATTCTAATTTTTTAGCAAGTATCATCAATTTTCTATTGCTCTTGGGAGGAAATTAATTAAATATATCAATTTAAAAATATGTGCACTCTTTAATTTAAAACATTTTTTCTAAGCGAAAGTGAATTAAAGAGTATCTGGTAATCAGTCACTAGGAAAATATTTAAAATTAAACTTCCCATAGCTCAACATAGCGAATATTTGCGAGATTGTAAATTATTGATAAATATTTTATAAATTGAATTTTATCAGTTGTTTGAGGATCATCATATTTAGAGATTGGATATAATTGGATAAATTTCCACTTTATCTTCAATTTATAAAAAAAAAAAATAAAAATATTGTGAATGTAATATGTCCTTCCCCTAATAACTTTTTGAAAAGGCTTCATGTGCTTCGTGAATAATTCTCTCATTAACTTGGGAGGAAATTGTTATGTCGAAAGATTATTGTTACGCTGGAATGTTATGTTGTAGAAAAATTATTACTTTTGTGAAACTTTTTGTCAAAATATTTGTTTATCCTCAAAAGTGGTCGCAAAATTGCCCGTCAACAAAATTAAAAAAAATTGCTAGTTTTTCTAATGAATTTTTAAACATTTTTCTTTGACGAAATCCCTTGATGCCAAATTTGTCAACCGTTTACCGATTTTCACTGAAATTAGAATTCCAAAATATTCAGAAAAATGTATCGAAACTGATTGGTGATCAAATGCAGGGAATACTTAATAATATCTGATTTAACGATGCTCCAAAAGGACATATAAATGGAAACATTCTTTAAATTCCCCCAATGACGTCTAATGCGGTTTTCTTGGGGAGACGGGCGGTGCTAAAATAATTTTTAAGTACTTCCAGTGTTGATGAAATTTCAGAAGAGGCGCAGTTCTGATTATCTTTGGAATTTTCTTAACTTAAATCTTTTAAACCAATATATGTTGGTTTATGTGTGGTATGTTATCAACAGTCATTTGTCACACATAAATAATGTGGATTTTTTTAAATACAAATATTGTAAATAAAATCCCAAAGTCTAAAACAGGAAATATTATATATAGATGGGCTGTATTTAAAAGCTATTTCATGGTTTAAATTAAAAGTTCACTGAAATTAGGGATGTGTGCCATAGTGAAGTGAGTGTTATAATTTCGAAAAACTCTGATCTCGATATCTCAAGGGAAAATTCAAATTTCAATGGAATTGTAAAAGATGTCAGATAAGTAATACGAAATATGATTTCACATCGAATATGTCGTGATTGATATTACATTGAATTGGATACATTTTATTTAATAAAAGTTTTTCGATTCTGTAATAAAGAGAAAAATTCGCAAATAAATTTTCTCCGTAAATTATGGTTATCTGTCCAGCTAAAAAAGCATTCGACATGTGTATCTTTAAACGGCAAATGCCCAGAACGTTTGATTCTTTGATGCTATAGGTAAATACTTAAAACATTTCAGATGGAGGGAGGAGAATTAGACTTCAAAATACTTTAAAAATATGCATTTTAAGCTTAGTCCTAACTTATGTTTCATGTTAGAACTATAAATATTTTTAACTCTTTTTTTTTTTTTTAGTCTAGTGGTAGCTCGTTATAACCCGAACTGGGGTTGCTCAATTCAAATCCCTACGAACGTCACTGAATACCTTCGTGTCTTGGCCGGATATCAGCATGTAAATTACGAACACCGGAAAGTCCTTCTATTAGGTTAGAGAGGTTGGGAGAAGGTGCACGCCCTGAGGATGTCACTCCTGGGGCTGACATCTTCAGGGCTCTCCATCAAATTTGAGGTAGTACCAAGTTAACAATGTTGACTCACCTGTATGGTGCTCTCAAATAAAAAGTAGTGAACAGTTTCCCAGGTTCCGTGCGAATGTCTCATTACAAGTGCCTCTGATTATCCCTCACCCATCAAAATAAAACAAAATAAAATAAAATAAAATAACTCATAAGTTATTCATTTTAAAAATTCTTGGTAAACATAGACTAAAAGTTTTCGTTGCTAGCAAGAGGAAGAAATCATTAATTTCGTGAGAAAAATAAATTAGCATCATGCTATTGTGTTCTCAAAATCCCACGCTCGCTTCTTCTTAAAAATTAATTACCGCACCATTTGTGTAGATATGAAGTAAAAAAAAAATTAGGTACTTTTCCGTTAGTTGGACGCATTTGGCGTTTGTCCTAACAAGTATCGCCATTGGCGAGAATGAAAAGTTGCCAGCCCAACAACCTTAGGAATATGATTTAATGGATAATAGACAAGCTACATTTTGAAGACGTATTTTACCACACGAAACGATGGACGAAGAGGGCGGATCAGAGGGTTTAAATCTGAGAGAATATGAAGTTCAGAGACCCAGCTAAATAACACCAAAATTGACATAAATAAAAATTGGAAACTAATTACCCACAAACTATATTTGCTTTCTTCACAATCGTACAAAAGATTGAGCAATAGTGATAAAGTACTATATGGCGATATAACTCTGGCGATATAACTGGCGAATAGCACGCCACAATTTGCAATCGTACCTAGCTGAAGTTCTGTGGCGATAGTTCTTTTGATGACACCTTCAAAGATATTAAAGATTTTTGGTCTCCTAACTAAATATTTACTAAATTAATAACATTTACATGGTTACTTATATATTTTGTTTTTTCATGCACACGTATTACGGGAGTTACAATTAATTAAACAAAACAAGAGACAATGCGACTTGTGAACCAAATTTGGCGATATATCACTTGCGCACGAGTAACGGAAAAGTACCAAAAAGGGAGTCTCTAACACGTCAGTTTAGATACGTTTATTCTTCATGTCTCAAAAAATTTAGCAATGTGCAAAAAAGGCACAAAATAACCATTCCAGTGACACTTTTAACTAAAACCCTACTTATTTTTTCACCTTTTTTGCCCTCAGCCAAATGCAGCGCATTTCATCCGGATATTTTTATGGTATTGCACAAAGTTGGTAGGTTCAATTTATTCAGAAGTAAATAATGCCTTTTATGGCTGTCCGGTTGAAACAGAATTACGCAATCGGGGCCCAAGGGCGTCGTGTAAAGCCGTGCCAAGTATTTTATGAAATGTATGGGAGATATTACGCTACAGCATTTATTTTTCCACGTCTTCTGCAATTCTATCTCAGTGTGGCTGTATTTAAAAATATAAATACTTTCTCTCTCTCTCTCTCTCTGTCTCTGTATATATTGATATACAGATATATATATATATATATGTATATATATATATATATATATATATATATATATATATATATATATATATATATATATATATATATATATATATATATATATATAACATCAGGGAAATAAGATGAAATGAGTCAGGGTTTTCTTGGGTTTATGCCAGAAAGTCTAGTTTTCAGTCTATAATTATTTTATTTCGCACAATAAGTTACTAACTAAATAATAGGCTATCAAACTATTAAGTTATGAATTTGGAACTCTTCCAAATACACAGTGAAATTGAAATTTGCTATTTGTTTTAATGTATTATGTACGAGTCGATTATAAATAATCATTATTTCACACAAGTTTCATACTTCAAAAATTTTGAGCAATTATCGGAGAGTTCATGAAGATAGATATCTATGTCCTATGGCAGATAGCGATTGGATAGCATAACTTATGTTGGTATATTAACATTTATTGAAAAGCTGGAAATATGTAAGGGGTCGAAACTAGAAAATAGATATTCCAGAGAAAATTGTGATTCTCTCAATGAAATACCTAAACTTTTACCAAACTTTCAAACATGTTTGGCCATATGCTATAGAGCGCGTGCTGCAGTTCTTAGTGTCATCTGCTGCACTCCCAGGAATTGCTACTATCATAGAAACATAATTTAGAAACATGATGCCATAAAATGAAGATACACACCCAAGGAGTTATAATTTTGTGCTTAGATTAGATGATATGTAGCTCTCTGCACTGCTTTGCTTAAGATCTATATTTAGACATATTTTGAATCCAATCTGTGTGTGTATCAAGTTATGTCCTCTGCAAATGCGGTAAGCCCGTCCAGGAAAAGATAAAGCCAAACCCGCCGTGGAGAAGTTTTTAATCGCTGTGGTCCTTTAGGACTTCATGTCCTAGAAACATCGGTAAATTAATAACAATAATGACCAAGCAGTAATGTATTTAAATTAATGTCCGTAGGCCGAATTCATTCCAAGGAATAATCTTGAACAATTAATAAAATATCTGTATTTCTCAAACAATCAAGGTTAGGCAGTAACAACCCATTTATGAACTCAGAATGATCCAAAATACGTACACATCAGATCATGGTTAGAATGATATAACATTTATGCGTCGTGAAGGGTGACATACTTGAATCCAGTATTAATTTTGTATTTTGGCCGAGATAGAACGTCTGATAGATTGAGCGTTACTGAGTAATCAGGCAAAGTGACTCTATCTTAGCGGATATCCTTCATACAGAGTATCATCGGATATCATCGTCATTTCTAAGGTCTTTTTTCCGTAAATTCACAAGATGAAAACCGTAATTTTTAGATACGGTTTTCTAGAAATAATTCTGTATTCTTTCATTAAATACACAATTACGTTCTACTTCAAGGTAAATTATGGCAAGTAACCGAAATTTAAAATTAAATTTAGTGGTCAAAATTTTCAAACCTTTAAAGTAAAAATATCATTGTCATTTCTAATGTCGTTTTCCATAAATTCAGAAGATGAAAACCATAATTTTTAGATACGGTTTTCTAGAATTAATTCTGTATTCTTTCATTAAATACACAATAACATTCTCCTTCAAGGTAAATTATGACAAATAACCGAAATTTAAGATTAAATTTAATGGTCAAAGTTTTAAAACCTTTAAAAGTAAAAAAAAAAGTTTTTAAAAGTTTTTTTTTGAGGGGTGGGGTGGTGTGGGGGGAGAATTAAGTTTAACTCTTCCTGTCTTGTGACTGCACCATTTTGCTTTCCTCAAAACTGCAGAGCCGTTTATTAAGGCTTTCAGACAGAATGAGCTGTAATGAAGTAAATGCGTTATAAGTCTTAGGCGAAGTACAATAATTACGAAATAGACGAAAAAGAATAATTACAGAAACACAAACTCCAGAGCATTGTTGAAATCTGACTTCTAAAGAAGTAATTAATTCCATAATTTTGACAGATTTTCTGTAAACATCGCCGTAAAGTGTTGTCACTTAACTTCCCAGCATTTTAACTGGGATTATGTTTTCCCTACGAGCTGGCAAGACAGACAGTTCTTCCGGTTGCAGCTGTCATGACGGTATTTCATGGGGTAGTGGATTCCATGAAAACGGAAAAGTTATATCTGCGGACAAAAATAGTAAGCGTATATAGACATGCCACTCATTCAAACTGAGAAGCTCATCTGCATGCCAGAGTGACTTTTGTAGTACGAAAAATTTATCTTTCTCAACTAAAATGGCTGTTAGTTACAATATACAGGGTGTCTCAAAAAACCTTGACACATTTTAAAAATTTATACAACGAAAAAAAAAGTACACAAGATAGGAGGAAGAGATTCACATATGTGTTACCTTATACAGGGTGTTCCAAAATTCGACCTACAATCTCAGAGGGGTGATAGGATAAACAAAGATGCAGAAATGAAAACATTTGTGCATCTTTGTTTATGCTCTAGCTGACCAGGCTTGCGTTTTCGGTCATACATTCCTATGTGATTCTATTTTATTTTTGAGTTCTCTACCTGCTCCAGTAAAATGCGATATTTCTGGCCACATAGTGGGGTTGGTAAGAGGTATGGTCCGATTAAGTAAACAGCCCTCCAGCATTAGGCCGCTTTTTCATTTACGAACACGACAACGATAAAACGTACACGATTGTCATGAGCCGATATCGATGCAGGCAAAATGCATTAATATACATACGCGCTTTTTCACCAACCGTTTCGATGCCGATTATGTCGTCAGCGATAAGCCGATATCGTTTATCGGGCCATTTCTGTCGGAAAATACCTGCCCTTCCCATCGAATCGTCTGACGTAGGTACACGTGCTGCTGTTGTGCTAGCTCTGTTGATTTGTGCGATTACTGTAGAAAGTTCTTGTTATTAGTTATATTAGTAATATTCAGCATGTCTTTCAAATTTGATATCACAGTGTTGTGCGAACTAATTCAACAAAGGTCCAGTATTTGGGATAAAAAGGAAAAAAATATGTATGTATATGTATATATGTATATGTATATATATATATATACATGCATATGTGTATATATATATGTACACTGCTGGCCACCCAAATTGCAACACCAAGAAAGACAAGAGATATCACAACAAAATTTATTTTGTTGATAATATGTTGACCAAGTAACAGATGATTAAATTTATAGACTTCTGTGAAGTGTGGTTACTGCCAAAATCAGTAGCCAGAGTAGCCGCCATTGTTGGAGATCACCGTTGGCACACGACTCGGCATTGATTCAAAGAGACTTTGGATGGGTTCTTGGGGTACAGTGGATCAAGCAGCTTCCACACGTTGCCAAAGTTGATCTGCTGTGGCAGCTGGGGATGGAATCTGGGTCAATCGTAGAGCAACCATGAACCACATGTTTTCTATCGGCGAAAGATCCGGAGAGCGAGGCGGCCAGGGAAGCAATTCAATCTGGCGATTGACGAAGAACCGTTGGACAATGCGTGCCACGTGTGGTCGCGCATTATCCTGTTGAAATATGGCTGTGGGCAAGCCCTGAAGGTAAGGAAGGACAACTGACTCCAACACCTCGGAGATGTAGCGCTGGCTGTTTAAAGTACCGGCAATGCGTACTAGAGGTGTGCGAGAGTGATATCCAATACCGCCCCATACCATAATACCCGGTGCAGGACAAGTGTGGCGGTGCATAACGCAGCTGTTCAGCATCCTCTCTTCACGGTGTTTCCAGACTCGAATGCGACCATCGGGGTGTTGCAGAGAGAAACGTGACTCGTCAGTAAAGACAATTTCATTCCATCCTGCCGTCCACATCCTTCTGTAATCGCACCATTGGGGGCGGAGACGTCTGTGGTTCTGCGTCAAGGGTAGACAAAGCAATGGACGTATTGCGGACAAACCACTCTGCTGTAAACGGCGTCGAATGGTACGCGCAGACACTGGATGATGCGTTACAGACTGCATGTGCTGTGCTATGGTTCGTGATGTGACTGAGCGATCCGTCACTGCCATGCGCACAATTTGCCTGTCATTACGTGAAGTGGTGCGCTGAGGTGGATGCGATGGAACACGCCGGCCCGTCGTACCCTCCTGCATCCAACGATCATATATCCGCCTTACAGTTGTTTGGTTTCGTCCAAGACGACTACCGATTTCCCTAAAAGATAATCCACAATCTCGGTAGGCCACTATCCTTCCTCTTTCGAACTCGGATACTTGATCAAAAGATGATCGCTGTTTTCGACGAGGCATAATTGATCGTTTTTTTTTAAAAACCACAAGAAAGACACAATTGCCGAACTTGAAATCGTCGAAATCTCGAAGCCTTAAATAGCGCTTTGAAGTGGCGCCACAGGCGCGCGTGATGTGCTTCTGCGCTGAAATTCTAATCATTTCTATATCTCACCTCCGCTAATGCATGTTGTAAATTTCATGTTATTTGCATGTTTCCTTCAGGATGTTGCATTTACAGTGGCCAGCAGTGTATATATGTATATGTCTATATATATATATATATATATATATATGTATATATATATATATATATATATATATATATATATGTATATATATATATATATATATATATATATATATATATATGTATATATATATATATACACATATACATATATATACATATATATATATATATATATATATATATGTATATATATATATATATATATATATATATATATATATATATATATATATACGTTTATATATATATATATATATATATATATATATATATATATATATACGTTTATATATATGCGTATATATATGCGTCATATACGTATATATATACACGTTTCTGTATGGCACTGGAAATATGATGCAATCTATAATTAAAAGTTTCCTCACTGATGTGAAAATAGTTTAAAAAATCTTGCAGGATCCTTCTGAAGTTTCACGAAAAGCGTATAAAACGAGCCTTCGATGTACCTGGCTTTTATTATATCGTGTACTCAAACTCGTTTCTGTATTTCTCTTTTTTTTCTACGTAAATATAGTAGATATAATAACCGCAATTTGTTGTAGCGAGGAGCCATGATAAAACACGTGCAAGCGCACTGCAGTCGAGAAATGGAATGAGCAGGAAAATGCACGTTCGCCTGAAACGATATCGGTGATATGAAAAAGCAGTTAACTAGCCGACACGATACCGTATTAATCGTCGGGTTATGTATCGGTCGATATTGTCGTTGTCGTGTCGGTAAATGAAAAAGCCCCCTTCGTCTTGTGTTTCCGGTCATTCATTTGTATGTGATTATTGCTCGTTTTGATGCCTACTATCACCCCTCTGAATTTTTCGGTCGAAATTTGGAACACCCTGTATTTTAGAATTTTTTTTTTTTAGTATAGTCAATGAGTTTCAATAAGTGTAACTTTTGTAGCACGGAGAACATCTAGTTGGTAATCAGTCTCAGCCTATGTGCTTTCCAAAGTGAATGCCGTAACACAAAAAATTACAGCAATTATGCGTCTTTTGAGTTCTTCAATACCAGCCAACATATATTGCAGTCTCTGATGGAGTAGCCGTTTTACAACATCCGCTTTCATGGAACAACTAGCGCCACCTGTTCAATTTTTTTTTGACACAGGAAAAAAACTCTTATATATACGGTAACAAACCTGTGAATTTTCAGTTTTTACCTTGTATACTTCTTTTTGTATAAATTTTTAAAATGTGTCAAGATTTTTTTAGATACCCTGTAAATATCGTTTCCTGTACAATTTGACGTGCCTGGAATTGAAACATGTTATATAGTGCTTACAATGATAGTGCACGGGTGCCCTCTCTTTGAATATGCAAGGATCTATTGACCCTCGTATTATAGCAAATCACTTCATATAAAAAAGAATACGATGCATCTAATATTAGGTTCTACACATGTGCATATCGTTGATAAAAAGAAAATAACTGAAATTTTCCTTCAGTTTGTCTTCATAAATAAGCACTTTTCTAAACTAAACAAAGTTAAATGTTATTTATACTTTCAATAATAATTATGGTTATTTTTCCTACTACAACAAAAAATGTTTCCTTTTTTATGCTTTTATGAAATTGAAGACGAAATGATTATTTCATTCAATTGTGTTTTTCTTTAAAATAATTCATTGTTTTTGTATAAATGAGCGGGTTCTCTTTATACGCAAATTTCAAACGAAAAACGAATGCAAAACTTATTCTTAATAATCCCTAGAAAAACAATATTGTGGACATTTGAAATTCAGTTTTTTTTCTCGCGTGGGAAAAAAAGTGAGCTGTACCAACAGATGGTGTAAATTTAAATCTAAAATGAAAGAAATTATGCTCAACGTTCTTCTTCTCTTCATTTTTTTAAAAAAAAGAACCATCCAAGCTTCATATCAAGCATAATGCAAGATTAAAAAGAACACGCTATTATTTTACTTTAACACGTCCGGGAGAATATTTTATGCATAAAAGCTGCAAAATATACAGGTGGAGAACAAAATACGCATTATTATTACGTCAGTGACATTTCTGCAGAAAAATACATATTCTTTTCAATTTCTGCTTACGCTGGAGACTATATTTTTGGATGGAGGCGTATTTCATTTTTACGAGATTTCATGAAACTGTGGAGGCTCAATTTATTTATGGTGTAAATATTGCATTTTATGGGGGTGCAGTCTACGGAAGAGTAAAAGAAAAAAAAATCCAATTCCTTGCGCCCCTTTCAAAATTATGTCAGGTGATTTTTTATGTTATGAATGGGAGATATTAAAATTCCCCAATCTTTATTAAATGCTTAATGTTCGACCTATCAACAAAAATACATTTAAAACTATGGTTTTGTTTTTAAGTCGATAAGGTAATAAACAGTGCATAGGACCATGAGTTATAAAAATTTGGTACTACTGAAATAAAACAGAATTAAACGAAATTTGTCAAAATCAGGATAAGGATAAGGAAAATAGAAATTTTTTCAAAAGGGTATTTCTAAAAAATTAGCAGTAATCAAATTTTTAGAAACATTTTGAACCAGTTTTTCGAATGCCCGATCAAAATTACCCTAATTTTTTTAAAAATAATAATAAATGAATGAAGAATTAAACAATTAAAACTTAACTTTTATTATGTTTTACTAGAAATTTGCCCTTGAAATCTTATATGCATGAATGGTAGCAAATCGATGTTAATGCCCTATTATTTGAGTATATTTCTGAGTTCATTCATTATAATTACAAGATAAAAATAACTTTTTATATACCATGTTTTTAGATTTTCTGTTGAATCATATAAACTTGACAATTCTATGCATTAAAAAATACTTTAAAAAATTTTTTGGGATGAATAATCACATCAACTTGAAAGAAAATGAAGTTGATTGGAAGTTAACCTGCGTTTAACTGTTCGTTCCCGTCCCGGCCGATAGATGACTGTACCAGTCTACAAAACAAAATTAACTGAAAATAAATTTAATTCTGCTTTAAGATGGCTAAAAGTATTAAAAAATGCATTGTCATCGTGTTCTGAGCTATTCTAAAAGTTTCAAATGTCTAGCTAGTCCGGAAGTTAGTAAAAAATCGATTGCAAGATTTGTACTGGACAAACACACACACAAACAAACAAGAAAGCAAATTAATAAAAACATGGTAATAAAGTTAACTGATTTCTTGTAAAGTTCTTATATGTTTCTTTTTTTTGTCGTATAAAAAAGGAATTTATTAATTTAGTTTTTTTGGTTTCAGAGAGATTGTATTAGCACAGCAATGTAATTTTCATTCGACTGTAAAGAAAGAAAAAGAATGAAGTATTAATGAAAAAAAAATTAGAAAAAATTAGTGCTAAGAGAAGGTATGTCTATAGGGAATATTCAATCCCAATTTATGATGCCACATTTACACATTCGCGATCGCATCACCTGCAAGACATTCGCGAGACATTAGTCACGTTCCTGCACCGACGCGAGTGGCCGTTCTCACATTCGCGTCTCTTGCTGTGAACAAGACTTCCCGTCGCCATTCGCCATTTTGACTCGCGCCAGAAAACCGCTCCCGAAGCGAGCGCCACGATTGGCGAGGAGATACGGCGAGAACACCGTTTACACATTCGCCTCCCGTGATTTGACTCGCCGCTATCGGGACTCTGTAAATGCGGTGTTAGATATCAATACCATGAATGAGCTTGTAATTGGCCAATGTCTAGAGGTAACAAGCTAGGACGACAGTCTGATAACAAATTATCGTTTTATTTTGCTTAACTTATTATGACAATTCAACTTCAATTTTTTAAATTTTTATCGCTATATACAGAATGAGAATAATTAATATTTTTTTTACAACATTAAAGACCCTTAGCATCCAAAATAAGGATTTTTGGGTAAAATAATGACTGTTTTACAAATTTTTTTTTCTAGAATGCTAGCATTATTCAAAATGTTCCATATGCATTTCACATCCCCTAAATACCTTAATTTTTTCAATATTAGTTTACCATATAAATGTAAATATAATTATGCACTGAAATTTTTTTAGTATGAATCTAAAGCCATAAATATTTTTTTCCTCGATATGCGTGTTATTTTTTTATGTTTTTAGATGTTTTTACTTCATTCTTTGATCAATAAATTTGAAAAATATTTGTGATTTCAAAGAATGATGCACAGTTTTGTGACAAACACTTCCATTAATAATCCTATGAAATTTGGAAGAAATCAGAAGAAAATGAGTGCGCATGGAGCATTTTGAAAAATTTTAGAATTTTTGAAGAATTTTTTGATAAACAGGTCTTATTCTGTCCCCAAATACTTATTTGTGAATTCTAAGTTTATTCAATGAAGTAAAATACAATATCAAATATTCTCATTTTGTATATATAGAATAAAGTATTTAAAATTAAAAAAAAAACGAGGTTAGATAACTTTTTCCCATAAATGTGGAAAGCAAAGTGATAGCCACTGCACATACCTAAAATATTATGCTACCTTACTAAATACATTCCTATATGGAGTAAAACACCATTAAGTAAATCGAAACCTTTTACCTCATATTCCAGCTTTCACGAAATCTCCGATAAATTGTTACACTTTGATTTAAGCCATTATGTTCCCTTGTTTGTTATCTTAAGGTGCCTGCTCACGTTCGGTGCCAATTTAAAAAAAAAAAAAAAATTTTAAAGATTTTTTGGTCTTTTATGATAAAATAGCATTTAAAAATTAAAAATTAAAAAATTGCCTGTAAATACCATACTTTTTTATAAACTGGTCAATTTGAAGTAATTTTTAATGAAATTTAGCTAAAACGTCTATCACTACATAAAATTCTAATGCTACTATTTTAATTTCCTTCTCACACATGATACATATAACAGTTATCCTTAAAATGCCCCACAATCTAAGAGAAATTTTAAAATGCAAAAATAATGCAGACAATTTTATGTTCCAATATGAAAATTTTCCCTAATTAGTCATTCCTTTCCTTATAAAAACAGACCCAAACACTAAACTATTTAACATACATCAATTATTTTGCATCATTTCATTAACAATAGCATCTAAAACATTTCCTGAATATTTTATCAAATTATATGCATTATTATGTGACATATCATGATAACGGTAGGGATTTGTGCTAAAAAACATAATTCTGAGATAAACGCATTTAAAGTTGTTTGTCACTTCAATTTTGTATCAGACGTGTTTTTTAAAATATCTATAACTCTGCTTCTAATTGATGTAGAATGAAAATGAAAGCAGTTTTGAAAAGAAACAAGATTGAATTACACGATTCTTGCAAAATAAATAAATAAATAAATAAATAAAAATCACCAAAATAGTCAAAAAGTGGCATTTTCAACGTAGACAGTCACCTTAAATGGTTTCATATATTTTGCAGAATAGGTAAGATAAAAAAACTACATTTTCAGTGTCTCATTAAATAATTTCAGTAGAAAAATTCCTTATAAAATTTTACTACGCTATGATGTATAATGTTTTAAACAATAGCACAACTCTTTAATATATCATAAGTCGATATAAAATACTGGACATCAATATTTTAGTCCATCGATGTATATTAAGAATATTCCCTTTAAAATTATGCATCATGACAAAAATAAGAAGTCAGTAGTAGTTCTGAGCATTTAACAAATCGAAAAAAGCTTTCATAAACACATTACATGGTCAGTTTATAATAGAAATAAGTCATTTCATATAACGTTCTTCTGAAATCTACACGGGACTGACGTTGTCGTCCCTGTTCCGTTTTCGCGTGTTCAAAAACGTTTTTCCCGTGATCTCATACTTTAGTTCGTAGATCATAACTTTGTTTAGACTTATTATGAAATAAAGAACCCAGTTAGTGAACCAATACTCCTTCCTAGGGTGGATCAACACAGGAACTCCAATCCCATAACTTGGGTTTGAATCTAGGCCCATGGTATGGTAGCTTACTAGGATAATTTGGGTAGCATTTTATATAAGACAAGCTGAAAACCCGTACTTCGCTACGGAGTACATTCAAATTAAATACAACGGTCAATGTATGCAATTCAAGCCAAATATATATATATATATATATATATATATATATATATATATATATATATATATATATATATATATATATATATATATATATATATATATATATATATATATATATATATATATATATATATAATAAATACAACGATCAATGTATGCAATTGATGCGAAAAAACGAAATAATATATTTATAAAAAAATCGTAACGGATATTTTTATAGACAAAATAATGTAGAAGAAAATATTTAAATTAAATCTAATAGAACATACTAAAGAATATCGAACAGTTAATATAGTACAGTTTTAGGAACATTTCTTTTACTGTATTTTAATATTTAATGGATAATGTCAGATCGTCTGCCACATTAGCAAGAAAGAAAATATTTTTTTTGTCTATTTCGTTGTTATGCACGTGACGCAAAATTAGTTTAAAGTATCAAAAAAAGAAAAGAAACCACGTGATCAGCATTTAATAAATTACATTCTAAAAATTAATTTTTAAAAATTCACCAAAAATCAGAAAATGGAGGTACAGATTCAACAAAGATTTCATTTTAAAGGAATTTTTATGATCTTTCTCGTGATATAAATGTTATAATCCTCGGAGTATTATCTTAAAAGCAAACTTTAAGGAATGTTACAAAAACAGCTTAAAAATTTAATTTAAAAATATCTAAGAAGATTTTTTCAAAAATCTCTCTTAGAGCACCCCTACACTATAAGAAGAATCGCCATGCAAAATTTCAACCCTTTAGGTCCAGCGGTTTGGTCTATGCGTTGTATGTCTGTCAGTCAGACAGTCAGTTACGGAACTGTTCTATATACATATAGATAAATGTGTGTTTTATGAAGGATCTGGAGATTATGGGAGTGGCAATTGCTGTTGCGTGTCAGTTAAATGGTATATGGAGAAAATTAACTTTTAATACTTTTCCGTATTTTCTCTTGAATGCTTTCTTCATCTCAAAAATATAGCTGAATAGTAAATCAAAATCAAACCCTCAGCTGTGCAAGTTGTTTAAGATATTATTTAAAGCCCGTGTCAGGATTTCTCTTAAAAACCGCAGGTATGAAATGTTACAAAAATATTTTCTTTCAAAATGAAGTCTGCCTTATACGACATATATCTTTTTAGTTCAGTTTCTTCTATATTTCATAATATAGATAAGAAATTTATTTTGAAAGCATAGGCAGTTTACATCACAAAAGATTTTGAAAATTTCAACCAGTGGATATTCTTATATATTTTAGTTTTTATTAAAATGAAAAAGCGGTGAATAATTTAATCTTTAAATTACTTTTGATATGCTTCGTTTATTTGCCTTCTCTAAACATATGATTAACATAACACATTTTTTGAAGTGAGGTTAAAATATATGCCTTTAGTTTTGCGATACATTTTTGCGTCTTCAGCTTGTCTCCATATACTATATTATAATTTGTCTTGTTAATGTTTTAACAGTTTTCTTGAGAATCTTTTCAATTGAGAAATCATCTTTTGCATAACAAATATCGTATAAAATTACCGACAGATGTGCATAACATTTATGAACAAAAAAGAACTATACCTAAATGAAATTCCTTTAAAATAATTACAAGATAAACATTTTTTAGTCAAGAAGCAACTTCATGTCTATATATGTTCGTTTCACCTTTTTGCAGGTAGTCGATAAAACTAAAGGATTTTAAATTCAGTAGAGCCAATTTAAATATTTTTACCGTTCTCATTATTTTCTTATTATATTTTTGCTGGACGTAAGATTGAATGATTTCAAGATTTGTACTTTTTCGCACTGAAAACATGCGTATATTAGTGTGTTATCG
>OU015490.1:10545372-10567995 GCA_907164885.2 Dolomedes plantarius
CGAGTAAAAAAATTCGAGAAAATCATAAATGTAAAGTAATAACAGCTCGAAGTTCAGGAAGTTAATTAGTATTATATTTTGCATCTTTACACGTAAAGATATTTAAGAAAATTTAATGACCGAGTAAAAAATGCGAGAAAATCATGAAACAAAAGTAATAACAGCTCGAAGTTCAAGAAGTTAATAAGTATTATATTTTACATGTTTACACGTAAAGATATTTAAGAAAACTTAATGACCGAGTAAAAAATGCGAGAAAATCATGAAACAAAAGTAATAACAGCTCGAAGTTCAGGAAGTTAATTAGTATTATATTTTACATATTTACACGTAAAGATATTTAAGAAAACTTAATGACCGAGTAAAAAATGCGAGAAAATCATGAAACAAAAGTAATAACAGCTCGAAGTTCAGGAAGTTAATTAGTATTATATTTTACATGTTTACACGTAAAGATATTTAAGAAAACTTAATGACCGAGTAAAAAATGCGAGAAAATCATGAAACAAAAGTAATAACAGCTCGAAGTTTAGGAAGTTAGTTAGTGTTATATTTTACATGTTTACACGTAAAGATGCAGGAATGAACTTCTTTTAGAAAGTAAAATGTCTAGTGCCATGAATCGCAAGAAATATATATGTTACTACATAAAATAAATCTATATTTCCTACAGTGATGTAACTAGTCTATATAAATTAAAGAAAACTTTGTCGGTCGAGGAAAATTTCTGGGGAGACCGGTTCCGGCATGGCATTCGTTATGAAATTCCGCAATATTTGAAAGTGTCGAAATCGATGCATTTTTTTTTCATGAAAGTACATAAATGTTACAAATTTGGAAAGAGCTTTATAAACTGTTAATTTTTTTCTGCGTACACTTATTGTGTTGCTTTAATAGTTTTAGAGATATTTCAATTCTAAATACATACTCCATCGATACAAAACGTAACCGCCATGTTTTAAAAGTTAAAATCGATGCATTTTTTTAAAAGAAAGTACATAAATTTTACATAGTTAGAAAGAGCTTTAAGAGCTGAGGATTTTTTTTCCTGCGTACACTTATTCTGTTACTTTAATAGTTTTAGAGATATTTCAATTCTAAATGCATACTTTACCGAACAAAATGTAACCACCAAGTTTTACGATGTAAAAACAGCGTGATTCTTTCACAGCGTGATTGTCACTAAAAAATTAATCATTGAAAAGAAATGGTTCATCGTGTGTCTAATGTTTAATTATTTTTCTACTTTTCATACTTTTAATTTAAACTTTTTAATAATAAATAGATCATTTGAAGATGTACTGATTTTTGGGGGATTTTTTGGAAATTAAAAGGGGAAAAAATTAAATTCAAGTGAAGTGTGATTCGAGTGTCAAGTGATTCGATAGCTGGGAGAACCCAAGCTAGTGCATAATGTTATAGAAATGTATGTGACAAAGATATTTGAAAAAAGGGGATTGGCATATCCTATTTTAAGAAGTGGGAATAGTCTGTAATGCATTACATTAAACCATTCGGATCTGAGACGCTAATTAGAACTATCATTACATGACTACTATTTCCAGTTTTATTTACTTTTCAAGATAATCGACTACTCATGGTAAATAATTGAAATATATGTTCAAAAATACGTTATCACACATTAGAAAATGTTTACTAATAAATAGTTTCTCTTATATCTATAAATAAATAGTATCTAAAAAATGAATACTTATATATGTGGACCCCCCCCCCACCCCACAACACACACGCAAAATGTAATTACGAATATACTTCTTTTAACTCCGATTTATGTATTACCCCACAGCGCAGAGAAAAGTTTTGCAATTTTCAGGATTATAGAAAACGTTTATTTTCGATTTATCCTCAACGCTTTATGAGACATTTAAGTCAATTATATGTGCGAGAATCAGCGATTATATCAACTGGGCTTTTCAGCACTGATAATTTAAGTTTTAAAGAACAATAAAATGCCAAATTATGCTTTAAAAATTTTCAATTGCTAGAAAGATTCATCAAAAGTAAATAAATGGATGAAATATTTCAGTCCGGGTTTACATTGCTAGACGAGAAATTCTTTTTTTATTAACTCCAGAGTGTTGATTTGCGTATCCATTAATGCATGAATGAAAAATTATAGAGGCAACTTATCATTTGCTTAGATGGACTTATGGAAGAATATAAAGTTCAATTAAATAGGAATAATTACGTAAAAGCAACTTATAGTTTTATGTTGGGTACAGTATTTCGAAAACTTTCCTCTAAATTATTATTTCTGTTACATCAAATGAAAAGGAATCCTCAGAAAACTAATTAATTTGAGAAACACGAGAGATTACTCAATATTTCCGTCTCTTAAAAGATAAAACGTAAACCATAGAATAAAAACATTTTATATTTTTATTCAGAAATTAAATTGAGATAATGATATTCTGAGAGCTTGTTTTTGAAGATATTAAGCATTGTAGCATCTGTTTCATTAGAGTTTAAAGAAATAGTTTAACAGATAGAATATTACTTAAGGATTGAAATGGAGTTTTAATGAAAACCACTCATTTTTACGCGGAGTCATGCTTTAAATTAAACACTGCTTTTCCCTGAATAATATTTTTTTCTTGTTTTGGAAATAATTTAAAGAGATGCACAGTTTCTTTTGAAGATATTTCAATATGCTTAAATATTCAATTTGATAAGCAAATTTTATATGCAAATATGTGCATTGTATTTATTTATACGATTACTTTTTTGATCTTTAGTAAATGCTTGAGAAAGGACATCATTTCATTCAATTTTATGTTAGAATGTAAGCTGTATTCCTGTTTTGTACATTTTAACATACGACTTTTGAATGTATAATTTTCAGATGTAATATTTGCTTTAGCTAATATCTTTATAAATTTGCTTGAAAACTCGCATGAATATTTTTAAAATTGATAGCAGATTTTAGAGCAAGGATAATATCAAAATTTAGAATTTATGAAATGCTTTCCTTGTGTGTTTGAATTTTTTAAGCACTTGATTATTCGAAAATACATTTCGCTTTCAGAAAAACTGCATCCTAATTATTGGATTAAAAATTTTTTACAAGGTTGCAAATATGGAAACTCTTTACAGTGAAGTAAAAAGGAACATAATTAAAAAAAACTTGCTTATTCTTTTATTAATGATAATAAAAATATCTGATAAATTAAGGGTTGAAGTAATTAAAAAAAATAATGTTACATTCAACCTTTCTCATCGAAACATTACCAAACGGAAGTTCCTAGGTTCGATTCCCACCCTCGACAAAACCCCTAAATTATTTTTCCCTTGTTTTAAATTTCTGGAACCTTTTTTCCGGTTCGAGAATTTTCTGGAACCTCTGAGTACTCTCTGAAAAAGCGCCCCTAAAATTTGAATAATCTGTCCTTCCGGTTTAACTATTTTCTAGAACCTTCTATGTAGGGTATATAAGTCTGTATCCCACCAGTTGGAAGCAGTCTGTACTCAGAGATGCTTGCTAATAAAATTCCTTTTCCCATTATCTACTAGTCGTTATTCCAATCGCTTAACATCTACGAAACAACATTGTAACTATTCTTTTCGTGTAATTAGTTAGATACGTATAATTCATTTTTCCTCTATTTTCGGAGATACTTGTGAGACAATCTCCTTTTATTTTTCACCATGAAATCTAGCTGGCTACATTGTTATGGGAGCACCATTTAGGTAAAGTAGCATGGCTCCCTATGAGAAGACAACATGGAAACGACCAAACCTTATTAGGGATTTTAACCCAAACCCTCTGCGTTTGAAGCTCACAACGCTAACCACTATATAATTACAAAAATATAACAAATTTAAGAATAAATAAAATCAAACTTGACTAATATGATGTTTCATATGTAATTTAAACTTTAAATAACACACTTAAACTTGAAATATTTTATATATTATGTAGTCATTGGATTAGATATTAAAAAAGTGTTCCTCATAATTTTCCGGGAAAAACATCCCGTCTTTAAACTAAAACTGAACTTTTGCGTTTCATGCGACCTATATCTACCAGTGCCCGGGGATCAGGTTACAAAACACCTCAAGAGGCATAAAAAAATCTTTATCCAAAAGTGGAAATTATATGCTATATATTAGTATTGAAAGAAGCGCTCTGGTTGCATTATGTGATTCACTGAGCCAGCAGCACATGAGAAAGACACTTTTGTGAAACACGTGACTACGTTTGTGGAGAAAACAAATTGTATTTAGATGCAGCCATCTGTTGGTAAAAAAATAAACCAAAAGTTTCAAGTAAAAATTTCCGTGCTAATACTCTTTTCAGGGAAAAAAATTCTTATATGTATATGGGATAGGGGCTCAGTATTTTCTATTTGTATAATTATTTTTTATCATATTTTATTAGGTTAATCCCTGAGCAGACTAAAATGGTTAAATTTCAAACTATCTATGAAGAAATATTAAATTGTCGAGATGTTTGGACCGTTGAATCAAATTTAGAGCGTACATCCAAAATTTTCGTCTGCGTCTTTTGGCTATATCTACATTCATTAATGACGTATATTACTATTATTTTGGAATGGTTATCTGACAAAATTGGACTTGGTTGATACATGTTGAAAACTGAAACATTAGTACGCTACTAGGTGGTACAAAAACAGTAACTGTAACAAAAACTGTGCGTGTTCTTATACGCTAATTTGTCAGTTACGTTATCAGTATATAAGATGTGATATTAACAGGGCCCGATTATGAACGCTGGGGGCCCCTGGGCAGATGCTATTCAGGGCCCCCCCCCCCCTTTACGAACATTTATAAAAATAAGAACTATCCACGAGCTATACATACTATTAGAAGTACTAGATTCATACACCAAGGGGGGTTTTGGGGGTCCCTATCATCAGGGGGCCCTGAGCAAAGTCCGATTTGCCCATGCAATAAAAAGGCCCTGGATATTAACATAGGCGTAGAGTCGGGGGCACGAGGAAACACGCTCACCCCCCCAACTTAACTTGAAATAAATTAAAATGTTAATAAAAGTTCAGTTAAAATCGGAAAATTGTAGAAAACTTTTCAGAAAGTTGGTTTTTTCCTGTTTTTTCAAACTGTGAAACTGAAGATTCCGATTACGTCTTTAGCCTTAACATAGATTTTAACAATGATATGATCCATAACAGAAATTCGATGCTATATATTTTTTCATATTTTATTTATATTATATTTATTTTTCTCATTGTATAACTTTTGAATACTACTCAAACATCAATTCTGTAGTTATGCAATTTCAAAAAATCATAATATTTCATATTTTAAGGACCGTCCTGTAGTCAGTGTGCTGAGGAGGACGCTAACTGAATTCAATTTATGCGCCCATGGATATTAATCACTTGAATGTTGTCTTATGAAGTCGTTCTTACGTTTGTCATATGTGTTGTGTCTGTTATCTTACGTCTGTCTTTTGTGTAATTTCATTGTGATATTAAATCATGATAAAAAACAACTGGTGCAAAATTTATTCCTGAATCTTGAAGTTGAGACACATTCAGTGGCAATTTTCAGGCCATGAATATACATCGCTCTCAGGTCCCATCCTTATTTAATGTATACAGCGCATGCTCACGAGAATCATTGAGGCTCAAGTATGGGGAGGGGGGAGGGGGTTAGTGACATTTGAATGACGAGTTGCTTCAGTAAGCAAAATGGAAGCAAAAGTGACATTTTGTCTGAAATATTTGTCTTTCTAAAGTGAGGCCTGCCTAAATGTCAATCTAGCGTATTTACTATACTTTTCTAGATTTTTCAAAATAACATTCAGTCGCTTTTTGTGTATCACAAAATCATTGTTTATTCACCACAGTATTTTCTTGTTACTATAGTTCAGAGATTTTGAATTTCAATTTCACTGTGGAGAAAATATTATTTACAGATTTCGGATTTTGCAGAAAGTAAATAATCGCACATACACTCATATATATATATATATATATATATATAATTAAAACAATGAAATAATGATACACCAAGATAAGTTAAAAAAGGATAGTGAATTTCTGAAGCAAAAAGGAAATTTTGAAACAAAAACGAAAATTGATGTATTTGAAAAGACGTGAGGGGGATTAAGACCCCTCTATCCTGGTTAAAAGATCTTTTTACATAGTTAAAACTTTCCCAGCATTCGTCATACATCAATTAGAAAAATTAAAACTTTTCAAAAAGTTTAAACCAAGAAATAGACCCCCTCACGTCTTTTCAAATACATCAATTTTCGTTTTTGTTTCAAAATTTCTTTTTTTCTTCAGAAATTCACTATCCTTTTTTAACTTATCTTGGTGTATCATTATTTCATTGTTTTAATTATATCTTATATAGTATTGTCTAATAATTGCAGCTTAGCGCATATTGACAATATACATATTAATGCCTGTATTTAATAATGAAATAGTATTGGTACAACACATGATTTAACTATTTTAGTTTTATATATATATATATATATATATATATATATATATACCGTAAAATCTTGAGTACAATACGCACTTTTTTCCATATTTTAATCCGCAAAAATAAGGGTGCGTATTATACTCGTGTACAAAAAAAATGTAGTTTTAAACATTGAGTAAACGACAAACAATATATGAGCTGTATTCTAGTGAAAGTGATTAAAACTAAAAATTTCACAGTATTGCTTGTTTTGAATTAAAAATTTAAGTTTTTTTTTCTACTGAATTTGACATTTTTGTTTATTTTTAATACAAATTTTATTTATGTTAATAAATATTTGTGAAAATTTAAATAAAATATTGAAAACTTATGGGTGCGTATTTTAGTCGAATTTTAATTTTTTTCGAAAATTTCGCGCAAAATGAAGCATGTGTTTTATACACGTGTGCGTATTATAGTCAAGATTTTACGGTTTATGTATATATAATATATATAAGAGTTCCGTAACTGACAGACTGACAGATTACGCACAGAATAAACCACTGGACCTAAAGGGTTGAAATTTCACATGGCCATTTGTAAGGTATACATATGATTCGATTCACAAGAATCGAACTTTTGAGTGAATGAATTAAAGAAGCTGCTTGAGATATGCTAATTTCGGCATACGCGCTTGGTATAAATACCAAGCAGCTTGATTAATACAGAGGTTGAAAAAGGTTGTTAAGGTTGATAGATACGCGAGAGGGAGCTACGAGGTAAGCAGTTCCAACGAACACGTCGACGGGTTACAAACCCACCGACGGGTTTGTAACCAGTTGCGCCATGTGTGTGGCTCCATTCAATTACATAGGTTACGAGTCATCACGGACTGGTTAGTGATTTGAGTCAGTTATCATTTTCTTTTGAGTTGCTCCGTGTGCAGACGGCCTTAATCTTCAAAGTTTTTTTCCGGTGCCGTGAAACATCGAAATATGTTCTACTCTTGTTTTTACATCTTCAGTCTACGTATAATCTCCCAGAGACTTAAAGATTTGTGTTGTTTTGCCAAACTTTGAGAGGAAAATATGATGTTATTTTTCGACGTGACAAGCACGAACAATTGTGCTTTTTAAATCAGTGGTGCTTTGCGGTGGTGTTTGTTCGTGACATTGACGGGCAACGAAATTGCGGAATTTTGTGAAATGTGTTTTAACAAAACGATATCGCCATGGATATAAAATTTGGACCAGCGTAGGAAGTCATCAGAGAACGGTAAGTTCAAGTAAATGAAGACGATTTTGTGTTAATTAAATTCAACGTGCATAAAATTAATTAAAAATCTTTTTGAACGGATTAACTAAATTAGGGTAAGAGAAATTTTATGATTTGAATAGTGTATTGAAATATATCTTGGGTTGTTGATTTTGTAATGACATGTTTTAATGAAAAATAGAATGTTTTTTATGTGACGTCAGAGTTTAAACTAAATTCAGTAAAATTTTGGGAGCTACAACCCATAAATTTTTAAAACTGATGTTCCCCACCCCTGTTGACTGAAGAATAAATACACTTTTGTACAACTAGGAGGATTTGGGCACTTGATTTTTTTTTCTGACGGCACTTCCCGTTTGGATTGTTGAATATTTTAAATTTCAGTAGAGTTTAGACTGCTGAATTAAAGATTTGCTATTTATGTGTACGGTTCTGTTGAGATTTTGAATAGAATTTTGAGTGTGAAAGATTTATTTCATGTTTTCCAGGTAAATTAATTGGTATTTTGACATTGGAAAAGCTTTAATATTGTTATGTTATGAAATTAAATTGTTTATCCATCTTTTTCATGGGGAGGGGGAGGGGAAGCAAAGTATAAGGTATTAAATTATGAGTAGTTTTAAAAAATTTGAAAATTTTGATCTTATAAATTGTTAAATTAAGAGTTGAAGGATTCGTCAAAATTTTGTGAAATTGAGAAGATTTTTTGAATAATTTGCAACAAAATATGGTCTCCTGAGCTGATGATGGCCTTTTTTACTTCTTGTATATATTTTTATGTTTTATATTTTGACTTTCATGAAGTGTTATTTTAATTTACATTGATCTTTACAATTATTAGCAGTGTGTTTTTATAGTGTATATTTTTGGTTGCCGGTAAAATAATGGGGAGGACATATTATGCTAAGTGTATTTTTATTGTATTGAAATAAATTTTGTTGATATTGTGTAATTTTGTTGGAGACATCCATGGGATGGTAATTCTCTATCTTTTCATTGAAATAAATATGATGTTGATGATTATTTTAATTTTGATAGGGATGTAATGATGTTAGTAAGATTGAATAAGCATGAGTGTGTATTACATGCTTTCTCGGTTTATAGATCATTTAGAGGTCGAATTGATTATAAATAACAAGAAATGGAATTTGTTTTGAATTTTATAACAGGGAAAGTTGAAGGATTATAGTGTAAGGATCTGTTGATAATGTGATTCAATACTTTCAAAATCTAATTACTTTCTCATATATTTTTATAATCTCATATATTGTGTAATATTGGTTCTATTTATTAAGATGATATAAACTTTATGATGTTTTTATGATCTGATAGAAAAAAAAATAATAATGTGAATTTCAGAGATCCATTTCCTTTTTGATTTTATTTCTTTGGTGCCTAACACCCTTGATTTCACTTTTAGGTGATTATAACTTTGTGTGTTGTTTAAAAAAAAAAATAAAAAAACTATCATGTTTCGGCTCTCCTTGTTTTTGAGCTACCTCTGTGTACCTTTTTCTCTCTGGATTTCGTAAAAATAATTCTGTAATTATGTGTTATTTTAGAAAATATGTTTTTTGCTTTTGTGCACAGATGAAGAATAATGTCTAGCGTTCGTTTTAGTTAGTAAATATTTTTATTTTGTTTGTAAACAGATTAGGACTTCTACATGTGTCAACTTCGAGAATGAGTGCTCATTATATTTACATAAATTTGACATATTATTGTGTATTTCCTTTAATAATATTTTAAGATAATTGTGATTTTCAGTGATTGTTATAAATTTTGATAATTGATATTATAGTGATTGATGTTTCTTCAAAGTCAAGTATGTCTCGAATGAAGACTTATGTAACATGTAATAATACCTCATTTCAATCCCGCTAGGTGCATGCAAGGATAAATGTTAAGGTTAGGGTTAATTTCCATTTAGTGTTTATTAAGTTTAAATTTTAATTTTCGTTTTCTCTTCTGGAGACTTGCCGCATATGAACCGCCCATTCATTTGTGTGAGCGCCTTCAGGGGGTTGTTAACAATTAATTAGAAGTGGTTAAAAATTAATTAGAGAAAGGGGAATAATTGAGATAATTTACAGGGGGGCTTCAGAATATTTTATTTCTAGCATTAAATATCACTGTTATTCTTATTGAGAGATGAACTGCGGGAAAAGTTTTTAGAGTTGGACTTGATTCCCGAAAGTTGAAGAAGGAACAGAGGGAGAATCTATTAAGAGTATCGCTCTTAGCCACGCCCTTTCCCCATCTTCGGTGCATGCGTCATGAGCGCATGCGCAATGGCATTAGAAGCTTTGAAACAAAAGAGTTTTAATTAGAGAGGGATTGATTTTGATCTTGGATGGTTGCGTATCGCGATGTGTGGGATGAAAACTTGGCACGGATTGATTGCGGTTATTAAGTTTAAGAATAAAATTCTTGGATATAATTTAATTGTAATTATTTACCACAGGCCTACGTTCACTGACTGCATATTAATAAATATTAGGGAAAGTTAAGTGGGAGCCACGTTTAGAAACGCACGCTATGATAAAAGCAGGATATTGTGATCGCGCGAGGGATTAACTCCACAGTCGTTTTAAATTTAAGTTAAAAGAATTGAAATTTATATATATATATATAAATATAAATATATATATATATATATATATATATATATATATATATATATATATATATATATATATATATATACATATATATACAGTAGAGCCCCGATTATCCGCGAGTGCGAGTGCAGCGAAAAAAAATTTTTAATTACAAACCTCAAAAAGACCAATTTTAATTTTTAATCGAAGCCAACTTACAAGGGAAATACAATAGATCCTGTAGGGAGGTGTACGATGTTTAAGAAAATAAGCACAGTGGACTGTAAATAATATAACATAAATTTAATAGCGCGGCATCGTTTGCCATAGTAAACTCCGCATGTTGCAGGAGTTCCGTGCTAGACAGATACAAAGTTCGTTCTGATGCATTCTTGCAGCTAGAGGGCGTACATAGACAAATGGGTGGAGACGTTACGACAAACTTTATGTAACAGACCCTGCAGTGCGAATGTCGAAAATGAACGTCGAAGGTGCGAATGTCGAAAATGAACGTCGAAGGTGAGAATGTCGACGAAGAGAACATAGAAGAGTGGCTGGAATGCGACGCAAGTGAGTCGGGGTTTGAACGACTGACTGGCATAGAGATAACGAACAAAGCAATGGGAGTGAACGAGAATGAAGATCAAAATAAAAGTGAAGACGAGGCGCCTACGCGGATGACACACGAAACTGCTTTGCAGCACGTAGATGGATTGCTTCAATATTTAGAGTAACAAGACGACGATGCACATCTGGCAGAAAAAATCATGTTAAGGAAAGTACAATTTAGAATAAAGGAAATGGATTTTCAAAGCAAGAAGCAAAAACGAGTGACTGATTTTTTTAAAAAGGTGTAACTGAACACTTTTTGTACATACAGTGTGTGTGCATTGTTTTTGTTTACCGTTCTTTATATTAGTGATTTAGACATAGAGCAAATGTGTCTGCTGTACTGTACATATGTAAGTATTTTAAAAGTTTATTATGTTTTTGTACAATAAAACATAGTTTTAATGTTCAAATATTTTTTTTTCGTGTTTGCAACTCATTTTTAGACATTTTCGGGTTATCCGCGATTTTTGTTATCCGCGGTGCCCTTGACACACAATTCCGCGGATAATCGGGGCTCTACTGTATATATATATATATATATATATATATATATATAGAGAGAGAGAGAGGGGGTATTAAAGAAAGTGAGGAAGGTTCGTAGCTACTAACTAGAGCAGGGGTGGGCAACTGTTTTGGCTCGGGGGCCGCTTTGTGTAAGAAAAGGTTCGCGGTGGGCTGCACCTTTTAAAATTTTTGGATTTATTAATTAACTTTGTATTTCAGAAAACGTATAAATAGTATCATAAAAATCAATAAATTTAAATTAAATTAAATATTCCTTAAAGTTTTCTCGTTGTCTTGGTGTTTTTGGCAGTTTTTCTGGCTGTTCTGATTTTTCTGGGTGTCTTGGCGGTACACAAAGAAAATCTGTAGTGTAATTTGCCCACCCTGAACTAGAGGGTCCGCAATACATATAATTTTTCTAATTTGATATTTGGTAATTACAAATGTTTTTGGTTGTAAATCCTTATATAATATTTTAAGAGAAATTATTAAATTTTTGTCAAGTGGTCTTTAAAGTGGTAATCGAAAAGCTATAAATGAGTTTTTACAGCTAAAAGAAGTATACATTTAAAGCCGCAAAGATTTATGGCTATACGGGCAATAGAGAACTTCTAATAGTGCCATTAAATGCAAAAGTATGTGTCTCTTGTGTCTTCAGCTCTTATGCTACGCGATGTCGTGTTTATTGATTTCTTTTCATGGTTTCTCACGATAAACTGACTTTAGGTTGGAAATACAGAAGAACTGAAATTTATCTTATGAATGCAATCTACAGAATATAGTTCGGAAGGGAGACAGACAATTTCCCTTGCTATTATGCATTTTCCCAATTATTTTACATTTATTGCTAATGGAAGTACTTTGTAAATTTTGCTCTGCAAATCTGGGGAAGCATAACTTTTACAGTATACGCTAGACTTACTGGAATACATTTTGTCACCGTTAAAAACGTTCCGTTATTTCCTACATTATATCAATTCTGGTGTTATAACCTTACATGTTAGGGCTGCTGTGTACGAACCCTATTGGATTCTTTCACCTCAATGTTGACCTATGGAGAAATTTTGTCTACTATTTGCAGCTACATGAATAATGATAATACAATAAAAATGGTAGCCTGAACTTTCCTGCACCATTCAACAAGATTCATTTTATAAATATCGGACATCAAAGGAATTTAGGAGAGTTTAAAACACACGATACCAGATTCTCCCCAAACAACATAAATTTTAAAATATTATTTTAATTTTTTTTTTAAATTAAAAATGTCCCGAGGTGTAAAATTTCTGTCTCTATTACGGAGTACAATTTAAAAAAAATCTTTCATTTCAAGTCGGCAATCCTTGGACAGATTTTCTCCATAGGTTAACATTGATGTGCGCAAATCCTATAGGTTTAGTACACATCAGCCTTAACTAATTCATGTTAAATAGCTTACATAGGAAACGGTCTTCTGCACAGATGCAACAGTAATCAGCCACTTGCAAAACACACATCATCCCAGACGTTGGTGAGGCGAGATACAAAATGCCTTCAGGATGACGAGGATGAAGAGAGAGAGTTGGAGAGATGTGTTGTTCGCATTGGGACTCAAGACGCATCTTCCGGTCCTGATATGCCTGTATAATGAAAAGTGCATCCTGTGCCACCACTTGGCCTTAAGCCATTTTTCTTCCTAGACTTAACCAATAAACATCACCGATGATTTTTAATCACTCTTGTCGTCATCCTTTCTGTCGACTTTAGTTTACTTATAATATTTTCTATTCCAGATGAAAGATGAGATAATTTTTTGAAAACGGCCTTGTTACGATGCAACACTCACAAACTTCATTTTTCGTTAAAATAAACCGATAGTTGAAATTAAAGTATGGAAAATGAATATTCTTAATTTTTCTTTATGCTTTAAAAGTGCTTTTTCCCCAATGCGACAGGAACTTGTCTTCTGACGGTAGGTACTTCTTCTTCTTGACATTGGATCATTCAGGCCCGCGAAGTTTTACTGGCTACTTTATTATAGGAGCACCGTTTAGAAGAGCCAGTATTGCTCCCTATGAAGCAGACAATACCAGAAAGGACCAAGCCTTATTCGGGATTTGAACCCGAGCCCATTGCGGGGCATCTCAGACGTTTTACACTAGAAAGACAGCTGCCGTCATTTTGACTGTTTCGGACATACTATTGAGCGTTTTGTCTGTACTTATGTCTTCAGGCTTCTAATATTTTATGAATGTTTCTAATTTTACCCGAAATATGTACACACATTTACAAAATTATTTTCGATAGTGAAAAGGAGGAGAAAATGTGTTGTATACCTTCTACGATTGAAAGCCGTCGATTTGACGGCAATAGAGAAAACAGGAAGAAATATTTAAAATAATACCGGGAAAATGTTAGTTAATTTTCGTCTCTTCCTCCTTTTGCAAATAACAGAAATACTGGCTATTCGGAATTATTGGGGTTTAAAAATAAGGACTGCACAAATCATGCATATATTTTTACAGATAAACCATACCAGTTTGTCAGCTCGGCATACCTGCATAAAAATACATCTAAATATATAATAATTTATTATATATTGGTATGAAATAGTTCAAAATTTAAAGTATTTAACCATTTAAAAACACATTAAATATTTTAAATTCTTAATTTTATTTCTAACCGTGAAAATGACGGCCTTCAGTCTTTTTAGTAAGAAAAAAAATTCCCATCTTTCTACTGTTAAGGGGACAGTGGACCTTCAAACCAAACTTTTTTTTGTTTTGAATGGATTTGTTTGAAATTTGAATATGTGATTAGTACCATACATATGTAAAAGCGGTTAAAAGTTAATGATGAAATATTAATAAATTATAAATTATTAATTATTAATTATATCAAAAATTGGCCTAATTAAAAATGTTCCATGCGTATTTCTCTTACATATAATATGGTAATTTTTATTAACAGGATACCTTATAGAACAAAAAATGAAGCTTATTGCTTATTTTAAACATTCATTAAAAATATAAAGAGAAAAAAATAATAATAGTGAAAACTCCCTTTTTATTACGCAAAATACCTATAAATCATCTTTACAAGTACAAAATTTAGAAATTCTGAGCTACGAGGGATAATTAATTTCAATAAGTTTTATTTGATATACAGTTAAGTATATAAAGCTTAAATTTCAAAGAAATACGATAATTATAAATGCGCCTGGAGCAGTTTGAATATTTGTATGACATGAAAAATTTATTTTGAGAAAAACACATTTAAAGTTATTGCTATTAGTAACCACATAATATCTAAATTAAATACAAATGCCTATAACTAGGAAAGTAATCGCAGAAATTAAAAGTTGTTTTTGCAACACATTCCTACTCGTCTGTAGTTTCCCAATTCAATAAAATAAAAAAATAATCGAATTTTTGGACAAATTTCAGTTTTGAAAGTCCACTGTCCCCTTAAAAGATAATTTTGATGAAAATATGCAGGGTGGAAAGGAGAGGTGGGGTGGTTGCAGGATGTGAGGGAACCATTGAAGGGTGTCCATAACCCGGAAAACGTTGGGAAACACTGTGTTAGATTATTATACTTATACAAATGCCTATAACTAGATATACATTATTTCCCCGCTGCAGCAGTTTCTTCCTAACACTCTGTGGGATCTGGGCGAATTCACACCGAATAATGATTTATTTCAAATCTCAGGCTTGTACTATACTTAAAAACAAAGAGTAAGTTATAAAATAAACTTCAGTTTTTATTCCCCGCAAAACCTGTCTCAAATTTCCGATCAATTTTTCAACTAAAAAATCTCCAAACCTTACGAGACAACCTTAAAATTACTGCCTAAACAAAACAAAGCAAACGATTTTGAGGAGAAAATACGAGATTTCATAAAAATTCATTTTATTCCTTAAAAGTTCAGAATTTATATTCACACTTCATGGCGGGACTTTATGTTGCCGTCATATTATATGCAAGGGATTCTCCAGGGAGGCAGACTAAATTTATTTAGATTATCCCAGCTTTTTATGACGCCCGGTATTGGAAACGGAAGAAAATCCCCGACGAGTTTTGCCCTATTTTTTTCTTTTTCAAGACAAGTTCATACAGACGAGATAAGAAAGTGTTCATTCGAAACAAAGATGTTTTAATTCACAAAAAGAAAGCATTCAGTTCTTCCAGTATTAAGAGTTTTGACATTTCACCATAACTCATTTTTCATTATTTTGGACTCTTCCTTCTTTTCGTATGCATTTAAATTTAAGTCTAGAAGAAAAGTTGAAACTTTCTCTGAAAAATGAAAAAAAGTGGAAACAAAAGAAAAATTCAAAATACCATAATATCTCAGAAGTGAGAGTAACATGTGGTTGAGAAAACGTCCGAAATTTTTATGACTGCCAGGATGAAGTTAATGCGGTCCGCGACTCAAAAAAGAAGATTGTTATTCTAAAAAAAACATATTTTTTAAAAAAGCACAATTTTGTTTTCTTGAGTCACAGCATAAAAGTTTTAGAAACGCGGAAAGCAAATGACGTGTCTCTAAGGTGATTACACTGCGAGGCATATAATTTTTATTATTGTAATTATGTAAGTAATCATGCATTTAAAACTACTGCAAGGTAACTTATAATATTTTGTATGGAATAACTTCATCCTGTCATGATTAAATTGTGTTTAAGAAATTTGATTTAAAGTAAAAATTTCCGAAAACTATTATCTCTAAATTAGTTAGGGAAAATTTCATCGGGAAAGTTGAATTTTTCTCACGTAACGAGGATGTAACGAGAAAATTTTTAAATTTCCTCAGAGAAAAGTATCTTCAGACTTTTACCATTCAAAAATGTGAAACTGTGAAGAATACGTGCATTTTTTTTGTTCTAAAAATTACATTGTACTTTAATGTCAAAATTTAAAAAAGAGTTTATTAACCTTTTCCTTACTAGGTGGGCTAGCATGTATCCCAATAATACGTATAATTATATGTGTATCTATATATATATATATATATATATATATATATATATATATAACCTCCTTAATGGCCGTTCTTACAAATTACGGGGTATGAAATTTCCCGTTCTAAAGAGGGAATTGGAAAAATGGGTCCCTAAGCTAAAGGCCACGGATATTGAGGTCCAGGTCCGTTTACAGAATTTTACTTTCGTTTTTATAACAACACCCTTCTTAAGAATCGTAATGATTTATCAAAAGAATTTGGAGGATTGATTTGAACTGAAGTTCAATATTAAATGAACAGTAGGTTGAAATCAACATTAAATTTCTTCATTTGACTTGAAATTTTATTTAAGTTATTTTAATATATCATAGAAATATTTACTTGAAAAAAATATATCACTAACAAAAAGAACACTTAAAAAAAACTTAAAATTTTTAACCTGTTGCCACACTGCAAGTAAACAAAAAAAATTAAACATAATGAAAAAAAAACCAATAATGTTAAAAACTCACTAAATGGGCACACGCCCTCTACTGGAAGGTTTTATGTTTAAATGAAATTGAACAATCTTATTTCTGGAATACATTCATTCTCTTCTCCGGGGACGTTGTTAACAGAGCTAAAATAAACCCGAAAGCAAGTGTGTTTGATTAAAATATACAACACTTTCGTACTATCGATTATGAAAGTATCTATTATGAAAGTGTCTGCATTCATATCTGTCTATTATAAATTTTTTTAATGTTTAAATTTCTTTCTGTAAGTCACAGCATCTGATGAATTTTCAAATTATCTCTTATGTCCATTGTACCCTGGAATTACTACAGCTTGGCGCTATAGTTAATGTGTGCTAATTTTGCCCCAATTTAATCTAGAATTTATTTAATATCAAGAAATACTTTAATTCAGTCACTTTGACAAGCAATTCTTTACGTTAACAGGTGTGTTTCTAAGTCCTTGCTTTGAATGCCGGGTGGTCTTCCTTAACGACATCTTTACTCATTCATGCACATGTGTGCGTAAATAGAATCAGCTCGATATTGTTGAAGAAATCATTACGGTTCTCTTTGCCAGGATCTTTTTAAATTACGGTTTCCTGTGGAATGGCTAACAAGCAACGTGTCATATTCGAAATACCATTCGAAAGCGGTTTGTCATTTACGCGGCGCTCAGGGCGACGCGTGTCAATTATTTCCAGAAAGGGCGCCGTTTGACAGACCTGCAAAGGCAGTGTCGTTAATTGAATCAGAGCAGCTTCTGAGAAAACCGCTTTTTCGATAAATCGCCAAATTTTGGTGAATTTCAAAAGTCGCCAGGTCTCGCCTGCTCAGCCAATCACCGCTTTTTAAATCTGCCGCGCCGTTACGTCATAGGCAGATGGTTGCAACTTTTCGCCTGTTATCGCACTTTTAACTTAATGCGTGTCCTGCCTTCACACTAGGTACGCTACGGTGCTTGACATCTTGGCACACAACTTTCTTGTAACCCTCGCTCCCTCTACTCCTGTCTGAGAAGAACTTGAATATAGAGATCACGGTTTTTTTCTAGATAGATAGGTCTTACCTTTCAGAAGCCCCTCCAGAATGTAGCTGTTTTTGCCTAATTCTGTGAGGAGGCTATACCATTTACATGTATTTTTTTATGAACCATAATGGTAATTTTGTGTCTTGCAGCTAACGATGAAATCTTGAGATGTGAACTTCAATATAGAAGTAAAGTAATTGTTTGTGCAGTATTGTACTACGTAGTATTTAAATAACTTCAATAAATAATTTGCATCGATCTAATACTTGGCTAATTCTCGATTTATTCTTCATTTGATATTATTCCCGGATTGCAGTAGACGATGGAGTTCTCTGTGGTTATTTTCGCTACACTTTGCAACTACCACTGTATTATTACGTTATCGGCTAACATATGAACTGAAGCTCATATGCCAGGCATCAAGATCCTGTATCACAGTTTACGGCATCCTTCACAGTACCGAGGGTACTTTACCTGTTCCTGTTGTATTCGAGATGGCAGAGGTCTTAAACGCGGTAATTATCATCGAAGAGTTTTTTTTATTCCTTTCTCCACGAACTATCCACGTTTCTTGACTGGGTTCATCAGTAATTTCTTCAGCATCTACTTTCGGCCATATTTTCCCCTTACGAACAGTTCGGCATCGAGTTCTCCTGCATAGATTTATTGTGCTGATTGAACTACATAAATTTGATCCCACGAACATTTTCGGACAAGTAAATTTTCTCCAATATAGAAATAGTGCCGTGCCACTTCTCTTACACAAAAATAGTGCTCTTGAACATTTTTCCTTCGTGATAAATAATGGTGTGGTTCCTTTTTCCAGCATGAACTGTGACTCCGTGCTTCAAATCTCCTTTACATCCATTTAACTAGAGGAAACTTTCTTGCCTAGTGCTCCATATTTATCATTTTGATGTAAATTTGACTTCTCTGTTTTGATTTATTTTTAATTTACTCAATAATTCTAAACCAGTAGTAGCAGAGATACTATGGCGTTAAAAAACCCAATGTGATTGTATGTAGTCAAACTGCTGTTGTTTCGCATGTTTTATAATAAAAAAACTTTATTATATCGGCTAACCAAAAAACGAGAAAAAAATTCTTAATACATTAATAATTTTAATTAAATATATTTTGAACGGGGACAAAAGGGGGTGATATTTGAAAGGATATCAAGGGAGAAATATTTTTATTATATTTGATTCCTATGCTATTTTTCTAATTTTATCATGAGAATTCCGGTGTCCCCAAACCGCTCACTACTAGACAGAGCGAAGATCAGGCAGAGTTAGCATCTCTGTGTCTCTGTTATTGCGATTTCTGAAGTAGTAGGGCGTTTATATTTTTCATAGGTGATTATGATTAATTCTTATTTAAAACTGTAATTCACGTCTTAAAATTGTTCAAATAAACAAAACTGGTTTGATCGTATTGAAAATATCTTACTCTAACAAAATCTCTCTCTCTGTATATATATATATATATATGTGTGTGTGTGTGTGTGTGTGTGTGTTAGTTAGTTAAAGCTATTCGCTCGCCAAGAGATGGCGTTGTGAGCCCTCAAATGTGTAACAGTAGCAAACATAGTATTAATACGAGAGAGAGCGGTCATGCTCTAACGATATCCAAATAAAGTATTGTTTTGTTATTAAAATAAGTCTTCTTTTGAATTCACGCGTACACACGAAAATGGATGGTCATGCAGGTTCATACGTCAATGGACATTTTTGACCAAAAGTAATAAAGGGAAGACAACAAAATTCAAAAGTGGCAGTCCGCCTACTCACCACAACGGAATACGGAATACGAATATACAAGGTATGTTTAATGATGAAGCAAGTATATTATTTTCTTTAAAGTATCTTTTTAAGTAACAAATTGGCTTATTTAGGGAAGGGTAGGTCACGAATAGTTATTCGTAACTTTATTAATTAGTTTCTTATTAATGCAGGCCCCCTTTTTTGTAACTATAAATAGGGTGATTATTGTAAAATAGCCTGAATTGCGATCAACCGCCAATCTGGCAGCCTTTGGCGTAGGCCCAAGCTAACCATCGCGCCAAGTGGGCGCGATACAGGAGTCGCTAGGACAGGTTCCAGCAGAGATGGTCAGTGACTGTTTTTTTCCTCTCTCGTTGTGTGAGTCGAGGTTTATGATCCTGGGCCAAGACTAAAAATTCCCCATGTGGGGAAGGAACAAGACCTTGAATAAGTGTAATATGTGAGTATTTTTTTATCATTACCATTTGACCATACCGATATTACCTTGTGTGTTTTTTTAAATGCTAATTTTAATAAATCTATTTCTTTTAACTATTCTATGAGTCAGGCCATTCTTTTCTTGGTAAACTGTGCAGGCTATGTATTTTATTCTAGGTATGTAGATCTATCACTTACTCTAATATACACAACGCATAAAGTTTTCCACTATACGGTTTGCCATCTTGTGCAATTTCATGGTTTATTATTTTCATAGTTTTTCTTGTTATGCACGTTAACATTTGTCTAATTTTGGCACATGGCCGCATGCTTCAGGTTACTTTGTAATCCTGTTGCATCTAATTTAATTTACAGGCATCAGTTTATCTACTCCCCTCAATAGTAATGTAAGTGTAGTGTAAGTCACCCAACCTAATTATTAATTCTTAACTTTGATTATCCTCCATATTTTTAATTCCACAATAGTTATTCCCCACAATTAATGTTCCGTATCCCAGTTTGTTCGGTAACATATTAAATAACATCCCGTAACATATAAATATTCCATAACATATGGAGCCGCGATACCAGCTCTGAGTTAATTGCAAATAGTAATTTATGTTTGGTGTGGTTCCCTGACTCAAGAATAGTATGTTTTTTTTTGTTTTGTGTAAATTTGTATCTATACTAAATTGGAAATGTTTCTTAAATTTTGTTAACACGCTCAACCAGTGTTTTAGTATCTGTGAGTCATTTTACCTATTTATTGAATTCATATTTATTATAGTGTGTGTAATTATGTATGCATTTCGAATCTATTTTGCTTGTAACTAGTAAGTGTCGTATTTTTCATAAGTATATGCACATGCCACCTATCATTTTTATTTGTCGTATTATGTGTTATTTTAATATTTAAAATATTACTTGAAGAAAGCTAAACCTACCTTTTTTTTGTTTCTTTCACTGCTGACATATTTTTATTCCCTCGCCTGTGTTAGTCATAACTTGTTTAGCCTTATGCCTAGATCAAATAATAGTATGATGGCTAATTCACATCCTTTTCAAATTAATATTGCTCCATGGGATGGCGACCATGAAACATTTAATTTGTTTAAATATCAAGTAACTCAAGTTTCAGACTTAAATAAATGGTCGGCAACGCACACCGCTGCATTAATAAAATCCAAACTGATCGGTGCTGCATTAAAGTTTGTGAGCTCATCCCAAGACCTGTTGCAGTCTGATGACCCAAACGTAGTGCTTAATGAACTGAGTGATTTTTTTCTGAATAAGGAGGAGTGCACTAATTATGCATGTGTGACGTTAAAAATGCTACCAGGTGAATCAATAAAAAACTTTTCGTATAGACTGTCTCAGCACATAACAAAACTCTATCCACAAATCAAGGATAGGAATACCATTGATTCTTTGAAATTTGTACAATTGATGGCTGCTTTACCCTCTTCAATTAAAACTCAGCTTTTAAAAGAGGATGTAAAGGAGTTTTCTATTGCTGTAAGGAGAGCTCAAACACTTCAATCCATTGACTCTCATATAACTGGTGCTTCAAATTCTGAAGCAGTGGATAGTAGTGCTGAAGTCTTTTTGTTAAAGCAGGAAATGTCAGCTCTGAAACAAAAACTTAAGGTTTTAGACCAGGGATCAAGTTCCCAGTGTACGAAAAATGACTCGCAGATAGTTTCTAGTGTAAGCCCACAAAAATGTAATTATGTAAAAAATAATAATGTGAGCTATAAATATAATAACAGGGTACGTCACAATAATGCTAATAATAGTAAGTTCAAGCCTAAGCAGAGAATGGTCTGTCAATTTTGTGAGAAGGCAGGGCATACTGCCAAGAATTGTTTAAAACTAAAGAATGCCTTGCAAAATCAGTCAAATAAGCACCCTCGAAGAAATAATGTAAATAATAATGGCAGACCTAATTCATATAGAAGTCATAATCGCAGTAATTATATGTCTGATCTTAATCCAAATGCTGCTTCCTACAATGGTAATTCTGTAAACTCAATGAGAGCTGATGTACCTGATGGTGTCAGTTCTCAACTTTTGCCTCATCCATCAGTTAATGACTCCTTTGACTATAATGTAAATCCTCAGAGTGAACCTATAATAGCTAAAACTGTTGCTACTCAAACCAACTGTGTAATTAGAATGCAGAGTCATGCTAATACACAGACTGAGTTTAGTGAAGCTTCTAATAATGATAATACCTTGCATCTTAATTTTAATGTGTCAACCAGAAATCCTGTACTTCCATTAATTGAATTAAAAATTAACAATTTTAACTGTAATGCATTAATTGACACAGGATCTTCCATCTCTTTGATCGATAGTGAGTTCTTTTACAAAAACAAGGACAGTTTACATTATAAAAATATTTCTAGAAGTGTTGTCATATCAACACTTAACTCTAAAATCCATTTCTCTGCTTGTATAATCTTAACATTTAAAATTCAAAACAAATTTTTCAAACAGTCTTTCTTTGTCACTGATATTCAGGACAAACAATTTTCATTCT
>OU015490.1:10568465-10588465 GCA_907164885.2 Dolomedes plantarius
TTTTCAATTCTTGCTTGGCTATGACTTCATTAATGCTAATAGGGTTATCTTAGATACTCTTGATAAATCTGTAAAAATTAATGATATTACTGTACCTTTATTACCCGAAAATCAACAAAATGTGGTGTCTGAAATTAATTATAACAATGCTAACTGTGGAAATAAATGTAGTAATTCTGTACATTGTGTAAAAAACTGTATTACGACCAGCTCACCTAATACAGTACCTGATAATACTGTAAAATTAATTCAAAAAATCATTGTACCACCTAATGAAAGTAAATATGTACAGGTGGGTGCTAAGATACATAGTATTGATAATGTCAACAACTACTTTATGTTTGAACCTTCAAACCATAATAATATTATTGTATATCCATCAGTTCATGAGTATATTAATCAAGGCAAAGATTTCAATTTTTTTATATGTATAACTAATGTGTCTAATGCCTCAGTACATCTCAATAAAAATATGGCAGTTGGCAGACTGCAGGATGCACTGATTGAAAATGATCATGTATCTAATTTAAACAAACATGAGTGTTCGTTGTTATGCACAAATTCAAATACTTCTGAACAATGTAATCTCATGTATAATACTAATGATACTTATGAATCAGTTAATGTAATTCAACCATCTGGTGAAATGTTAGAGGCTAGACGTAAAGAATTTTCTGTTACTAATTTTGATTTAAATCATTTATCACAGTGTCAAAGACAATCTCTGTCCACCATGTTAAGTGATAATTTTGCAGCTTTTTCTGCATCTCTCAGCACTCTTGGTCACACCGATAAAATAATTCCTAAATTGAACTTTTTTCATGATTTCCCTGTCAAAACTCTCCCATTCTCAATTCCCCAATCTTTGCAAACTGAAGCAAAGAGGCAATTAGAGGAACTTCAGGCAGCTGGAATCATAGAGAGGTGTGTATCTGAGTGGGCTTGTCCCATGCTTCTGGTCAAGAAGAAGCCTGACTCTTCTGGTCATGTTGCTTTCAGATTGGCTTTAGATCTGAGACTAATTAACCAAATCATCCAGAACTCGTCTTACCCTCTACCTAAAATCCAGAATATAATCTCAGCCATGGCTCAGTTTAAATATTTTTCTTCTGTTGATCTTAAGAATGCTTATCATCAAATTAATTTACCTCAGGAATATCATGATAAGTTAACCTTCACTACAATGTGGGGATCCTTTCGTTACAAAAGATTGGTGTTTGGGTTGAAGACTGCAGCTTCAATTTTCCAGGCACTAATTGATTCTGTAATAGAAGAATCCAAATTGTCTGGTGTGTTTGCATACCAAGATGATATTGTCATTTGTAGTAATTCTTTTAAGGAAACTTCTCTTAAGCTTAAAACCTTATTCAATCTGTTCATTAAATATAACTTAACTGCTTGTCCTCAGAAATGTACTTTTCACACAGAAGAAATTAAATATCTAGGTTTCAAAATAGCTCATGGTAAAATTTTTCCAGTGTCTGCCAATATCCAAAAAATCACTGCTTTTGAACCTCCTAAAACCAAGAAACATCTTAAACGCTTTATTGGGTTATGTGGATATTATCGACATTTAATACCTAAATATGCTCAGCTCATGTACCCATTAAATGTGATGACTTCACCATCTGTTCCCCTCAAATGGGATCCTGAAGAACTACAGGCTTTTCAACAGCTCCAAGCCATTTTTTTCAAGGCACCTTTTGTTATCCAGCCAGACTGGAGTGCCAGTTTTTATATCAATACTGATGCTTCTAAGCAAGCAATTTCTGCTGTTTTGCTTCAGAAAGTAAATAACCAGTTCCACCCAATCTCATACTTCAGCAAGACTTTGAATAAAGCCGAATCTAATTATCCAGCAATTAAACTGGAGTTAATGGCAATTGTGAAAGCTTGTGAAGCCTTTCGACACTACCTTTATAACCGTCATTTCCATATTTTGTCTGACTCCAAACCTCTTAAGCATTACATGAAGACTAGTTCTCCTGCCAACCTCATAACTAGGTGGTTAATGACTTTAAGTGAGTACACTTTCACTTTTTCCCATATACCTGGTAAACAAAATTTTATGCCTGATTATTTATCCAGAGAACCTAATGTTGTCACTCAAACACTTGAATCTCATCCTGAAATCTTACAATCAAATGAAATTTTACCTTGTATAAATCATAAATCAATTAATACTCATACTGTGAATAATAGCTCTAATTGTAATGTGGTGCAATCTGGTAATCATAAGTCTGTAAATAATTCCTTGGTTGAGCCTGTTAATAGGTATGGTCATGGTAAAGAAGAAACTCACAAGTTTTTACCATCTTTTTTATGTAAATCTAATAATGTGTTTTATATTGATAATAGTGTAAATGATAACCAGGGCACACTGAATAAGCAAATAGTTTTTGAAAGGGTCTTAAGGTTGACAACTGTGCAAAATAGTCTATTAAATGAAATAACACCAGGGGAGGTATTGTCTGCACAAATTAAAGATAAAAAGCTTGGTCCCATTTATAATAAGATTATAAATCATGGAAGTTCTGATGACAGACAGTTTGTAATCGACAAAGACTCTATGGTCCTCATGACTACAAAGGATGGTCACCATGGGGAGAGGATTTGTCTACCCGAGTCCTTACTTAATAAGGCCATTGGAATTGCTCACACTATTCATTTAGGTGTTGCAAAAACATTCCAGCTTATTGCCAAAAGATATTTCTTTCCTGGTCTGTTTCAGAAGGTCAAGCAATTTATCAGAAATTGTTCAACTTGTGCTACCACCAAGAATTTAAACATACATAAAGCTCCACTTTAGGCTAGTCCCATTCCTGAAAGGCCTTTGCAGATAGTATCCATGGATATCCTAGGTCCATTTGAAAATAATGTGTTTGTGCATAATATTGTGGATCATTTTTCTCGCCATCTTCAACTGTATCCCCTAAGCAGGATCAAGGCAAATGATGTGGTAGAAGCTTTATTTAATTACATCAATATTTTTGGTCGTCCTGAGACATTGTTAACTGACAATGGTACTCAATTTACCTCTGCTGTATTTAATACCTTCACTGAAAAGTTTGGCATTCAGTTAAAGCATTCAACTGTTTACCACCCTGAAGCAAATGCAATTTCAGAAAGGGTAAACAGATCCATTAAAAACACCATTTATGCCTTACAAAAATCTGGAGTGTCACTAAGACATGCTCTCGCCTTACATTGTGCAATATATAATTCTTCAATTCACCCTGCCACTAAGGCATCACCTAATCTTGTGCATTTTGGAAGGGCACTTCCTTTAATAACTGATACATTTAACTTTGATTGTAATATGCCTCATCTTGATGTATCTCATTATGTCCAGAACTTGTGTGATACCACTGCAACATTGATGCAGCAAACCTTTGAAAACTTAAAATCTGCCCGAAATAGCCAAAATACTAAAGTTAATGCCAAAAGACATCTACGTAAGTTTTCTGTTGGTGACACAGTATACCTTAAGTCGCCAAATAAATTCAATTCAAAATATAAGGGTCCATATGTTGTAAAAAAGGTTATTTCTAAAATTGTTATGCTTATTCAAGAATGTGACAATCCTAATGCACCTCTACTTAGGAGACACATAAACCTTCTTTTCTGGGCTCCACCCAGACAAACTAATGTTAACTTGTGCGATAATTATTGTTCGAGTCCTTTGGTCTCACCTCTTCCAGAATCTACTATCCAAGAACAGGATCCTGATGTCTCTCCTGTGGTTGAACAGCGTGAAACGCTTCCAGCTGACCAAAGTCAACATGTAGCAGATATAAGTGATGATGTTCCTGTGGTACCTGTTGTCTCGCCACCCCAGAGATACAACTTGCGTCCCCGTGGGAAGATTGTCTCCTCATAATCCTTACAAGTCCTTTTTATTGTTAAGCTACTTAATAGTTCCTGTTACTCACCAGATGATAATCACTCAGGTTACAATTATTATTATGTGCAACTGGATATCTACGCACTCATTATGTGCCTTTCTGTTTGTCTTGTTTGCTTTACATAATTTTGTACAGGCACAATTGCTCTCATTATTTATGTGTATGGTCATTTCTATTATTATTTATGTGTATGGTCAATTGTTTTTTAAGTACATATGTTTAATTTTTAATCCCTTGATGGACAATTTTGTATGAAACATTCTTTTAAATCAATTTGTCTTTTTGCCTTACCTATGAGCCAATACTCTGTGCCAATATTGCACATTTTTGTGACCTTGATTCACAATAATTGAATAAGTAGGCTGGCCACCTATCTTTATTATGGGAGATATATAGAGAAATGCTGTAAATGCTTAAATGCATTCTGGTAATTAAGAATACCTTAAGTTAACCAATTTGTTTGCTCCATTAGTGTGTGCCAGTGCACGGGTACTCACTTCACCTGTTCATTTATGGAGTGCAGCACTGTTCTGCTTTATGGTTAACATGTCATGTAATTGACTGACCTTGTTGTGTTGATTATTGTCACACTAGGTTTCTGCAGCAACTCCCTAACTTTTAATATCATGGAAACATTTTACTGTCACTGCATGGTGTGTTCAAATTTTAATTGAGTAAGGCTTATGTATAATGTATTTTGACCATTGTCAAAATTTTGATCAATATTTGTAATATGCTCATATGTCGAGCAAAAGTTTTTGTTGAATACTCACACACCCATTTTTTATGCAGTATACCTAAGCTGATTTCAGTATCTTGACTGTACTGGGCCAAACAACCAAAAGTACTAGCTTTTGTGTTATAACAGATTAATTTAAACTTGTTCTTGCCAACTTGTGGTTAGGCCTGCGCAACCTAACTACAGGTCTGTAGAAAGTATTTATTTTCTCTCGTTAATGAGGAGGATGTCACGAATAGTTATTCGTAACTTTATTAATTAGTTTCTTATTAATGCAGGCCCCCTTTTTTGTAACTATAAATAGGGTGATTATTGTAAAATAGCCTGAATTGCGATCAACCGCCAATATGGCAGCCTTTGGCGTTGGCCCAAGCTAACCATCGCGCCAAGTGGGCGCGATACAGGAGTCGCTAGGACAGGTTCCAGCAGAGATGGTCAGTGACTGTTTTTTTCCTCTCTCGTTGTGTGAGTCGAGGTTTATGTTCCTGGGCCAAGCCTAAAAATTCCCCATGTGGGGAAGGAACAAGACCTTGAATAAGTGTAATATGTGAGTATTTTTTTTATCATTACCATTTGACCATACCGATATTACCTTGTGTGTTTTTTTAAATGCTAATTTTAATAAATCTATTTCTTTTAACTATTCTATGAGTCAGGCCATTCTTTTCTTGGTAAACTGTGCAGGCTATGTATTTTATTCTAGGTATGTAGATCTATCACTTACTCTAATATACACAACGCATAAAGTTTTCCACTATACGGTTTGCCATCTTGTGCAATTTCATGGTTTATTATTTTCATAGTTTTTCTTGTTATGCACGTTAACATTTGTCTAATTTTGGCACATGGCCGCATGCTTCAGGTTACTTTGTAATCCTGTTGCATCTAATTTAATTTGCAGGCATCAGTTTATCTACTCCCCTCAATAGTAATGTAAGTGTAGTGCAAGTCACCCAACCTAATTATTAATTCTTAACTTTGATTATCCTCCATATTTTTAATTCCACAATAGTTATTCCCCACAATTAATGTTCCGTATCCCAGTTTGTTCGGTAACATATTAAATAACATCCCGTAACATATAATATTCCATAACAGGTAGAAAAATTGATTTGTTAGAATTAGCGAGGGAGCTAGATCTCGGTAATGTAGTCTCAACCGATAGTACGGTATCGGAATTAAAGAAATTTATTTGCCAAAGCAAAGATTATGATGAACAATTCACTAAAAAATTTATAGGAAAGCATAATAGATACTAGGCTTAAGAATGAAGAAATAGTTTATGAATGGGAAAAACTTGAATCTGAAAGAGCTTATGAACGTCAAAAACTTGAAGCCGAACGGCAAATATTGGAATCTGAAAGATCTTTTGAATTAGAAAAACTTAAAATCGAAACTACTATGAGATCCTTGGGAGGACACGATGAAATTATTCGAGTTTCAGAACTAAACAAAAGTAACTTTGAACTACTGAGCTTATTGCAACAATTAAGCTTAAATGACGGCGATATCACATCTTATTTAATATTGTTTGAACGGCAAGCTAAACATATAGGTATTTTTGAAGATTCATCTGTTTGGACTCTTACCTTACGATTTCACCCAACTTACCATCAGGGAAGATGAACAAAAAGCTAATGATTATGCATTTGTCAAAAGCTTGTTATTAAGACGGTTTAAGTTGAGTCCCGAAAAATTCAGACAGAAATTTATAAATGATGTGAAAGATTCAAAAATCACATGGGAAGATTACGTTTATGATCTGCGAAATTATTTTAATGACTGGTTATCTGGTTTAAACATTAGCGATTTTGACTCTTTAAAAGAGCTTATTATAACGGATCAATTAAAGAAACGCGTTCCAAATGTTATACGGGAAAATTTTATCGATTCTTGGCAGAAATTTGTAAATGCAAACGTTTAGGCAGGTAAATTGGAGGAGTACGAAAATATGCGCTTGGGATTTAAAATCGCAGATAATGAATTTAGGAACATTGGCTATTATGATGAGGCCAAAAGTTATTACCGTAATAATCCTAAGATAGATTTCCGCAATTATAAGAGTGTTGATCGAATGAACCAGATAGCAAAAATGGTAACAAATCCAATGATTTGTCTATTATTGAGTACGATAATTCCATTCGAAAGTGTTTTTCCTGTAATCTGTATGGGCATGTTGTGAGAAATTGCCCATGCTTTGTAAGAATTTCGGCATAAAAGGCCATTCAAGAAAATATTGTAGTGTGAAAGACGAAAAGAATACGAATCATTTGAATGTAAGTGACGCAGAATCTTCAACGCCAATCCGATATCTCAAATACGCCCAAATTAATAAACAGCGTGCCAACGCTTTGTTGGACACCAGAAGTAGCAGCTGACATTTGAAAGACTCTGTATTGAAAAAATTACGACTAAACATTTCAACTTGGGAAAAACATTTGTTTGGTTTCGGAAATCAACTGACGCCAGTATAAAAATGTGTAGGTGAGACGATGATAGATATTCAGATTGATGACGTAATCGCGAAGGATGTTTCTGTTTTAATCGTATCAGATCAAACGCAGCCGGTTGATTTATTGGTAGGAAGAACATTTTTGGATTTACCTTACATTGCTTACGCAGCCGTAGGCAAAAGTTTGTACGTTGGGAATACTAGATTTCCCTTTTATTGAAATGGATTCCGGACAAACTGAATCACGCGTGAAATTAAAAACGGCCGAAGATACGCAACTTGTGAACAACAGTATAAACTTTGTAAAATCTAAAACGGAAGAAATAACGGATTAATAATTATTGAAGGTAAAGAATATAACTTAGATGTCTTGTTAGAAGTTTGTGAGGGAAAAACAATTATTCCAGTTATAAATAACAAGGATTCAAAAATCAGTAACTCTAAAGTTTCAAGGTACGAAAATTTCAAAGAAGTTGTTTACAAGACAGAAAGAAATACGAAATCTGTGATTTTGCATGCGCATTCTGTGAGTGAGGATTTTTGTAACAAAATGTACAATTAAATGCGAGTACAAGTATAGAAAAGAAGAATTTGAACAAATCTCATGCCCACAAAGACAGTGAAAATGTTGTCAGTGATATCGTTGACGATGTATGTACTTGAGATTCTTCATTAGAAAGTGATGCCACAATGACTGAAAGAACTAGAAAACTTGATGGGGGAAATGCGTGTTTAGATTATTTGAGTGACCAAGATGGTACACCGGGTGAACCTTTGCCTGATGTCAGTTCATGGATTGACAAAGAAAGTGTTTCAGAAAATCGTATTTTCATTGCCGACATGCAGGACTGCTTAAAAAGCGCAACCAAGGATTAAGAAACTAATAAGACTATAGAGAATTATATTATAAAGATAAAGATTCTCCGGTGGATGTTAACACTGAGACGCTGTATGCTAAGGCACTTTTATGCTAAAATAATGTATACTGACCATAGGAATTTACGAACTGAAGATAATAAACATGATGCAGTTTATGAGACCAACATCTGCACTGGATTTAACCAAGATTTCATTGTGGCAAGTGACAACTTCTCTAGATTCACCAGGCTTAATCCCGTAGAGAATACTTCCAGCACGTCTTAAAAACTCTTAGGAACCTTGCCGATGAATTCGGACTGTCCAAACGAAATAGCGGTGACAGAAGGTCTTTCCATACCTACCACCAATTTGAACAGTATTGTCGACCAAATGGAGACCTTGGCGTAACCTAGAAGATGAATCCGAAGATGAAGAGACTTCTGGTCCACCCGATTATAATTCAGGTAACCCTCACGTTAAAACAGACGAAGGAATAAGGTAATATAAATTACTTTCTTGTAATTTGATCATGGACTCATGTTGAACTATAAAGAACTATTTAACTACATTTATGAAAAAATAGGCTTACTCATAAAATTTGAAAATAGAAGAGTAACTTGAATATTAATTAGAAATATATGTAAATATATTTTAAAATGCTATTCGTATACTCAAATTGTTTATTGTGTTGTGTTTTAAAGAAAATATGTTAATCAAGTAGTCATAAATTTTTGAATAATTGTGTACTAAATTTCTGTTTAGCGAAAAAAATGTGTTTTAAGTTGATTGTGAATTAATGTTTTCAAGTTAAAAGTGTTTTTGTTAAAAATTGTTTAAATAAGTTTGTTTAGTATATGTACATTGACAGTTTGAAACATTGAAAGTACATTTAAAGTGTGTTTAATATATGTACATTATGGGCAATTGAAATATCAGGATGCTCGAATGTTAAAACTATTTGCTTGCCAAGAGATGACGCTGTGGGCGTTGCAAACGTGAAAAAGCAGCAGATGTAGTAATAACGCGAGAGAGAGAGAGCGGACATGCTCTAACGATATCCAAATAAAGTATCGTTTTGTTATTAAAATAAGTCTCCTTTTGAATTCGCACGTACACGCGAAAAATGATGGTCACGCAGGTTCATTCTGACGTATGAACCTGCTTGGACATTTTTGACCAAAAGTAATAAAGGGAAGACAACACATATATATATATATATATATATATATATATATATATATATATATATATATATATATATATATATATATATGCATATATATATATGCATATTATGTACTTTCTCCGTCGAAAACTAATGCATGTGCCAGAATTTCAAATATACTCATTTTAACAAAAGTTTCCAAAATGAAGAAGTGAATGTCATATATACAAACGTAGATTTTGAAATAACACAAATATATAGTGCTTAGAATTCCACACAAATATTTATATATTATTATTTTGTTCAAATTTGATTTTGAATGCATCGTAAAATGCGCAAACCTTTCTGATTCCTCTTGTTGAGATAGCAACCGAATACTTGTGGGAAGAATTTTATTCAAGCTTTTAGCGGAAAATGTATAAAATACTTTCATTCGTGATTCCGAACTACCTGTTGTGAATTCAGGTGGTATATTTTGCAGATAAAGTGTGTATTGCTATGAATATAAAGTAACGCATAATCCTTGAAATAGAATATTTGGAATTATATACTGTCATTATGGTAACCTATGCAGTGTATACTGATGTCTATATAAAATTCAAGATATATAAATTTGAAATGGATCTTTTAAATAGCATTCAAGTATAGGCGATTCTGTTTCATTGATTCATATACCAGAGAATTTTTACAATGTATGCATAAAATTTGTATTTCATGTTTTTTATATAAACCAAGAACTGAAATACAAAAGATGCAATGAAATTTACCAGATAAATTTTTGTTACACGATAATTGGATCCATGCTATTAGTTAATGTGCTATATTAATTTTTTCATTTGGGCTTGTGGTGGCCCTGTGGTACACCGCGTTCTCTGTCTGAGGGTACTCGGATCGAATCCCGGCGTCACGCCACTAAAATACCTCCGTTTGTGTCGTCCCTCTATAAGGGGTAATGCTGGTCCGCCTATATAGTGCCTCCATAATAAAATTGCCAGCAACCTGCGGAGAATTATAGGCGAATGCCTACACGACAAATGCTTCCGCTAAAAAATATATTCCTTTTACATAAGATAATTGAACTTAAAATCTATATTTTGAAAAGTTAGACAGTATCCTACAATGTGTGTTATTACGCGAACAATTGATATGCAATATTGTACAACAATTTTTACCGTCAATTCAATTTAATCTCTGTAAATAAGACTCGAACGTTAGGTCATCTGTTAGCTGAACACACCATAGTGTACCACAGGTTGTCACTTACAATCTTCATCAATGAAAATCCCAAAGTAATAGGCATCCTACAAAGAATATTCAACAATTTACCATAGAGTATAATGCAGAAATATTTTCATGCCCGCTTTTTTATATATCTACTTTATTTCTTTTATTTCTCAAAGGGTTTTAAAAAAATTATATTATAATCTTTGTATGAAGATTATTTAATCTTATCAGAATATCAACTTGTTTTTCGTTTAAACAGAAATTTAATCTTTAACCTTTTTCGTAGACAGTGTGTTGTATATATTTATATTACATATATTTATATTACATTATATTCATTTCGTTCACAGTCTTAGCGAATTTAATAATCTCTGAAGTTTCTGCTATAAAAATAGATCTGCCAGCAATCGATCTTTCGATATATACACTGCTTGTACTCTGCAGATATATACACCACGAATGTACTCAGTCTTGGACCTAAGTTTTGCCCTTGGGCTCTTGACAGTAGAATGGAGGTAAATGAATTCTAAATGAGAAATTTTCTTAAATATTTACAGGTGGCTCTGACGGAGTGTGAGCAAGCGAAGCTAAGTACGATTTTTTTACTTTATATATATATATATATATATATATATATATATATATATATATATATATATCATAAATACTGAAGTGCCAGAATAAGTGGGTAGAGATCAGTTATGGAACATATAACAATACTCCCTTTCTCGTAAATGCTTTCGTCTTATATAGAGCTTATATAGAGCGACAATCCTTTGTTGACATTCCTTTGTGGATGCTTAAAAAGCCGACTGATTAGTGAGCATTGCAAGCCATTACGAATTAGGTGACTTTCAACGAGGTATGATAGTAGGTGCTCGTGCGATTGTTCAGGGCATTTCGGAGATATAGGCGTCTTGATAATAATAAAAAATACTTTGTAATATACTTTGTATAGGGGTTTTAAATCTCGACAAAAAACGTTGTTTTTTAGAGAAAAAAAACTTGAGCCAGAGATTTTGGCAGAAATCTTGTCGTTTAAAATTTATAGACTTCGTGATATACAGAAATTTGCAACTTTAGATTTCTAGTTATAATATTCTCTTTTCGTTTCGAGAGAGTAGCAAGCAAAAATTCTCTTAATGTATGATTTATTTTCAGAGATACTTTAAACTTATATTTTTAAAACAGAATTAGCAGCAATTCAAGTAAGAAGAGTGAAGTAAATTTATGAAAATCAAATGTGAACTGAAACTAATGTAGGTTTGACTATTTTCTGTAAAACAAGCACGTGTTTCTTACAAACACAGTTCCAGGTTTGTACATTTCCTAAAACACATCATCTTGAGATTTCGTTTTCTTTATTTACTAAAAAACTTCTAAGGGTTTTTTAATATGAGAGCCAAAAAATTGTTTTCAATAAAATTTCCCTAACTGTAACCACAGTGAAGAAACTCGAAATTTTTTAAAGCAAATAGTTTAATATAAAACTAAGAGTATTTAATGTTTAACTCTTAAGTTACTTTTCTTAGTGGATTTTTTTTTAACTTTTCGGGCTTAGCTTCCACAGATGTAACTACCTGCTCCCTTCATCGAGCCTCTGCAACTTTGCAGAATTTAATCAGAGTTCCATGTCACATGGACTGAAGTTATCTTGAGATCCTGTAAATTCAATTTTTATATGTTGAGATTTGATCAATTTAGAAGTTCCAAGCTACATTTCTTTCTGAGATTTTACAGGTTTTTATTTTGCGGTTGATTTTTTTTTTCAGCGAGGCGGTGAAAATAAAATAAAGTGGTCATGCAATTCGTATTTAGGAAAGTGAGTTTAGTTTACACACCAAACGGGAAGCAATATTGTTGTACCAGGGAATATTGCACGTACTGATAGGGAAGAAACTAACATTGGATTTTTTTTTTCTGTTGGCAATGCGAATTATAATCTAGTCTCCGGTAGTTTCATTTTTTAATATTTAACCTTTTCCTTACGGGGTGGGATAGCATGTATCCCAAGAATACGGGCCCAAGAATGAATACACACACACACACACACACATATATATATATATATATATGTGTGTGTGTATATATATATATATATATATATATATATATATACATATATATATGTATGTATATATATACATATACATAATATATATATATATATATAATATGTATATATATATTATGTGTATATATATATATATATATATATATATATATATATATATATATATATATATATATATATATATATAGGACCTTAATAGCCGCTCTTACAAAGGGGGTATGAAATTTCCCATTCTACAGAGAGAATTGGAAAAAATGGCCCCCGTAAGCTAAAGGTTAACGCTCCCATCCTCTTGTAATCCAAAGTATGAGTTACGGATAGACATTTTTTCTGATGCATATTTATTCACCTATATGTAACATCAGAATTTTTCTTAGTGCTTGTCTTTTTAGGCCATTCTTTGGCATTTTTTATCTGTTTCATAAGTAGATTTTTTACTGCGTTTACCCGCCTAATTTACAACTTCCCATTCCAGTGTGCCTTGGATTTTCTCGAGCTACTGGTGTGTGAGAAAATTTCTTTAAAATAGCCTCCCAAAATTAAATTTTTTGTATAATATTTAACGTCAAATAGACACTGATGAATTAGACAATGAGTTGTGAGTATCTATTGGATTAATGTTGGGTTTGTAAATTATTGCTTTTGTTTATTCCAGAGACTAAATGAAATAGCTAAGAATGGTGAGGAAAAGAGGAAACAGTTTCTGCAAAGTAATTTGTTTTCACTTTCTTCTACATATATGTTTATGTCATAAAAATTTTTAATTCACATCAATAACTAAGAATTTGTCCTTTTTAAATTAACCATTTTTTTCCTGTTCAAATGATATTGAGTGTTTCCTTCTTAAATAAAGATTTACTTTTTCTTCTTTAATGGCTACAAACAGAGTCCAAATGTGCCAAAACTACGTGTACATATAAGTTTTCACTCTAAGCCTAATTATCTATTAAAGGGGGAAACTCTGATTTAGAAGCGTGAATTTTCTCTAACACTATATGTAACACCAAATGATGCTAATATAAGCATGCCCTGATGATCAGGGCACTGGCCTGTGGAACCAGGGACTGAGGTTTTGAATTCCAAGTTCGACATGGGTGTTTATAGTTGATGTAAACTGCTCTAAACTGAAGGCCTCTGCCAGTATATCACAAAGAGTTCCGTACATATATTACTCGATACATATATAACCGATATATATATTCCATACATATATAACCGATGTCAATGACCAGAAATGAACTCCAATACTTGATGAAAGAAATTTTTATCAATATTTATTTACTTCTATCTCAATTTAATAAGGCAAACATAGCTGTCAACCTTTTATTTTGTCATTTTATTTCTTTTACCAAAAATTTCATTTATTCGAAACATTAACAGAATTAAAACACGTTCATCTTAATTCCATTTCATTTTAATTGTGTCGAAAAAATAAAGAAGGGAAAAATCTCTATATGTTAAGTTCTTTTTTTATACCACAATAAAAAATTTAATCTAATTTATGATATATAAGAAAAAAATATGTCGCAGAGAACTTTATATTTAGTAAATGTTTCATACATGAAGCAGATAAATCCCCTTCTCAAAAAGCATTGTTTCTAGCCCATTTAGCAGTAAAATTTTAAATTTTGTCTCGACATAGTTTTATCCCATTAAATGATAAAATTATAAATAAGATATGGAGTATTAAAAAAATATAAATATAACATTATATTAACTATCAAAACTATATCAAAACATAATAGTAAAAAACTAAAATTTTAAGTGTTTTTATTAGAAAAGATACAAGTTGTTAGACATAAAATAATGTTTTTCTAAGTTTTTAATGTTATATTTTAAGTTTCTTAATAAAATAGATTTATTTTTGAAATTCTTTTGAAATAACTGAGGTAAACATATTGATTTATGACGTCAAGGAGATTTCCAAGCTGAAACCTTGCTTGTTCTCAGTTGTATGATGCTCCAGATTTCTATTTATTTCTAATTTTTGGTAGTATTGTACAGTGTCAGGTGTGTTTATCTTGAAGACCACAACTTTCAAATAAAGATGACGGGAACATTGCTAAAGATGACATGTTATGATTAAACAGTTAAATTATTGTATTTGTTATATTTCTTCGTTCTTCATTCCTGTACATTTTGTTTGGGACGAAACTAGTCAAGATGTAATAAAAGACGTTTTTGCTGTAGTAGAAAGAGGTCTTAGAATTATATCGATTTGCGAAAAGCGTAATTATCTATTAAAGGTGGACATTGCTAAAGATGACATGTTATGATTAAACAGTTAAACTATTGTATTTGTTATAATTCTGCTTTCTTCATTCCTGCACATTCTGTTTGGGACGAAACTAGTCAATTTCTTCTATTCACAAATGATTTACGAGAGAATTTGGAAGAGCTTGTGTTAGAAGAGGGATTTCTTCTTGTGTACGCCTTGGTTTTGGGCGTTCAGGGAGCAGCTGAAGCAATTGATGGAATTTTTTTTTTTTGGCTAATGTCCCTGGGGATTACGACATTACACCTCAGTCCGGTGTACATATAAGTACAAGACATAGAAACAGACAAATGACACAATCACAGAAGAATTTTATTGACAAACGATGACACCGGCAATGGACGATGGGTTGCAGCTCCCCTTTCTTGACGGAGCTGTTCCATAAATTAATTATCTGACTCCTTATCCTTTACGAAACACTACATTTATTAACATTTAAATCACAGCACAGTTACAGTATTCTTACAACTATTATTTACGGCCTTTCATTTAAGCCGCCCGCTATTTCCACTCGACTACGTCGAGCCATCACATGGTTCTAAGAGCCGCGCAAAATCGGCTCTCCTACGCGACAACAAGTTACTTTCGTTTTAACACGTGACATACACATATAGTATTTCCCTCCCGTAAGGAGAGTAAAACCAAAATTCCCCGTTTATAGGGACAAACAGTTGCAGACGGAGCTTTGAGTCGTAACAGGGGCTCCAATTGCAGGCGGAAGACTGACCGGTTCCCCAGAATACAGCCAAGTCTTATGCGGGAATCGAACCAGCACCCCCGGCGTGGCATCTGCTGCCTTAACCACTTAGCCACTGGGAGACTTGATGGAATTTATTTCCGGCAAGTAACAAGCGACTGGTGCCGAAATTGCTGTCTACCAAGAAACAGTGCTACTTCAGCTGCTATTGGAGGTGTTAAAGAAGAGATCGCTGCCACAAAGTCGGAAGTCGCATCTGAAGTAGGAAGTATTCGATGGTAAGAAGAAGGAGATTTCATCTAGTGAAGAAGGCGAGAATACTGCAACTAGTTTTTTTTCTGCTGTTGCTGCAATAGAAGTAAACTCTATTCATGAGCGTGTCGGGGATAAGGGAAAAAAAGATCTATATAGAAAAGGAAGACATCGCCAAAGCAGTAAATGCCTGAGAACAAAAATAATCCATCTTTAATGATGTTGCCACGGTCCTAGAATAATTCCTGCATAGAAGTAGTTTTGAATCTCAAGATTTATTAAATATGCCAGATAACTTTAGTACGCAGAGATTAGTCCATACTGTGCTGCCAAGTAAAACGCTACTATATTTCGATGGTAAGAAATGTGTTTAAAAAATGCATTTCGACATGGTTACGAAAGCCAACTGAGGATGTTCTATACCTAGCCACTCTCTTCGAGAAGAAGCTACGGATACGCTGCAAACATTCTCAGAAGGCAAGGGAACGAACTTTGAAGCTTTATAGAATGTATTAGGTATTTGTCTCTTGAAACTCTGCAGAATATAGCAACTGAGATAAAAAGACTTTCGCAACTCGCTTTCCCCGATTGCCCGCAGGATGCTCGAGAAAGCTTGGATCTTCACTATTTTCTCGTCACGCTGTTCGAAATTCCGGGGTGCAGCAGGCTCTAAGAATTTCAGACTAAAAGGACATGAAGATCAGCGTATTTATCTATGCGATGAAAGAAAAAACTGCCTGGGATACAACAAAATGGTACGCTGCACAGTCCCTTACAGGATCAAAAGATCCTCTCCTAAGTAAATTTATATATATATATGTGTGTGTGTGTTTAATGCAAACAAAGGAGAGATGTCGGATGACAGGTAGGACCGGGATGTAATGCAGGCCGCGAAGTAGTCTTGACGAAGCGTGAGATAAGACACGGAGCCGGGCTTGAGGGACAAGGGCATCCATTTGATCAGAACACAGTCTTTGTTTCCGAAGCAATTTCATGGCTGGCTGTACGATTATTTCATACTTTCACATTTGGACATATTTTAACAGGACGGAGAGCAAATATACAAGACGCCGAAACTCTAGTCTAACGCCCTTGAGTACAGGCGCACTGAACTTTAATTGGTTTAAACGTGACACCTGACCCCAATCACGCCATATCGAACGAGGATCACGTCATATTCTGGAACACTCTTCTTATATAACCTGTAGGCGCGTGGCTTGCTTAAGGAAAAAAAAAACTAATAGATTAATTTGCTATTTAGGTCAAATTGAGGGATAATGTTCTATTGCGGTAGGACAAAATTTAATGAAGGAAAAGGTTTGAAATTTGTTTCATATATATATATATATATATATATATATATATATATATATATATATATATATATATATATATATATATATATATATACAGTTGGCTCTCTGTTTAACGACTTTCAAGGGACCTGGAAAAATCGTCCTTAAGTAGAGATCGTCGTTAAACAGAATTTGTGAAAAAATAATATTTCCCTTCACACTTTATGGGCTTAGGACTGTCAATATATTTCTTAATATATTGGCGTGTTTAAAAATGTTATTTTTATCATAATTATTATTTTATTCCCAAAAAGTTATTTTAAATTACATTGAAAAAAAGAGTACAAACAATACAATAAATTAGGTTTTAAAAATGTCAAAAAGTGTTGATTGCTTCATTTTTCGCCTTGTTTTCGTTATTCTCTTTTCCAGATTTTCTAAAATGTTGAATGTGTCATCTTCCATATTCGATGTAATATAGAGTTGGAGAACATCTAGAGCAGAAATTGCATCTGTTTAAGAGAGTGGCAGTGTCTCGTTTTCGTGTCTTCAACTTCACCTTCTTAGTCTGACACTGTGTTTTCATTTTCTATATCTTCATAAATTTGTTCTACATTTCTGTAATCTGTTGTTAAAACAGATTCATCACAATTGTAGAAATCCTGAATTAAAACATCCTCATCTTCAAAAAGACTTGTCCATTCTTCAGGGGTAATATAAACTTCGTTGATTTCTACTTATGTACTTTGCAGTTCCACTAAAATATCTGTGTGAATTCCAGCAACGCGAAAGCACTTTTTTATTGTGGATGAAGAAACTTCTTTCCATGCTCACGTTGTCATGGACATTACTTCCAAGAACGTAATTTTCTAATTTTCTTACTGACAGCCGAATTGTTTATTAATTCCCTAATTAAAGACTTTTGTAATATGCTTTCACACTGCGAATGATACCCAGGTCTAATGGCTGCAACTTGCTAGTGCAATTAGCTGGTAAGAAATGAATAGTCAGGGATATTTGGAGTATGTGCAGTGCAACGGTAGATTAAAAGTAAAATTCTTCTATTTTCTTGATGCATTTTTGCATAAAATTTTCTAATCCAGTCAATAAAAATTTGTGATGTCATCCACGCTTTATTAGTATTCCGGTACTCACAAGGTTTCCTGGTAATATTCTTAAAACACTTTGGTTGCTTTGATTTGCCTATAACTAGTGGTGGAAATTTCTCAGATCCATCCGAATTAGTGCACAGTAAAACAATCAATCGTTCCTTACTGTGTTTTACACCAAAGCACTTTTCGCCCATATACGTTAAAATTTTTATTAGGCACCATATTGTAGAATAGGTCCGTCTCATCTACATTGAATATGTTCTTCTCATATCCATCTAATATCCCCTTCAGCACTATTTTCCATTCTTTCACTATTTTTTCATCCACGGAGCCACTTTCACCAAATATGCTTTTAAATGCAAGCCCATATCTTTACTAGAACTTTGCTGGCCAACCACCCGTAGCCTGAAAATTTTGTATTCCAAACTTTTCTGCCAGAACTATAGCATTTTCTTTAGATATCACACCAGAAATGGGAATGTTGGATGCTCTTGCTTCATGAAACCACTGCAGGACTAACTTATCCAACTATTCTGATCCGCCACATTGAATTTTCTGCCGTTTGTATATGGATCCGAAAACAAATTTTTGTGCTGCTTCAAGAATTTTCTCTTTGCTTGCTACAATACCTTTGAGAGTAGACTCGGGTAGCTGAAATTGTCTTGCGAATTGGACTTTTGTTATTCCAACACTTTCTCCCCAGTCTTCAATAATTTTCATCTTTTCTTGTAGCGTAAGATACTTTCGCTTTGATGCCATTTTGCTCTGCTCACCTCTACCCCCTCGGCTGGGGCTGGGAAATATCGTCCTTAAACAGAGATCGTCGTTAAGTAGAGCGCCGTTAAACAGAAAGCCAACTGTATATATATATATTAGGGCGGAGCGTAAAAAAAAAGTTTTCGATTTCGTTTTTGCCCTAGTGCGGAAAAGTTGGGTACTGGTGGGTAGGTCACGTATGTAAAGTTTTGGGAAAAACAAAAAATGTCTTACGTCTCCATTTCGGCCGTGATTTTCAGCAGATTTTTACCACACAGTTACAAATGCGTATTTCCATTGTTTTGTATGCAACTCGTTATTTTGTTCTTAAATAAAATACAGAGGTAATTCGAAACTTAATACAGAAAGGCAGCAGCGGACACACTGCGTGCAGAAAGGTAAAGAAATATTTTGGCATGTAAACATTGTGAACAACAACTTTAGAAACGAAGCTTAAAACCTTCGTGAAATACTCACGGAAATTGTTCGACATTTTTTCATGTAAGTTTGTTTCTTTTAACAAATGTTCTTTCCCAAAGCATAAAAAAATCCCTAAAATGGAAAGAACTTTTCTTATAGACCAACGGGCGCTTAGGCAAATATCCATAGGCGCAGTTGACTTAAAAGAAACTGAAAGCTGAGGAAACGAGCGGATAGGAAGCAGAAAGAGACAGAAACAGTAAGTCTTAATATAAACGTTTCGCTATATGTTACGCCATCTAGGCTCACATTTCCTGATCCAGATTCTAACGTGGATCCACATAACTTCGATGGTGACACAGATCACTTGAAGCCTTCCCCATCCACATACAGGGTGACTCAATCTGAAGGGAAAAAGACATTAAGATGAAGCCGATACCTAGATGTAGCTACAGCTTGTGACAGAACCGGAGTTTCAGATCGGGCTGGAGCCATCATGGCAAGCGCTGTTTTGGAAGATTTGGGTATGATTACCAAAAAAGACACTTTAAATGTAATTCATAGACATAAAATAAGGAGAGAGAGGAAAAAAATTCGGAAAGAATATCAGCAAGGAAATGAAAGACAGCTGGAACCACTGAAGGGACTTTATTTTGACAGAAGGAAGGACAAAACTCTAATGCAAGAGAGCGTAGGGGGAAAGATGTACCAAAAAAAATAGTCCTGGAAAAACACGTTACAATAATTAAGGAACCTGGAAGCAAGTCACTTGGAGA
>OU015490.1:11193465-11490965 GCA_907164885.2 Dolomedes plantarius
TTTTGATGACATTTATTTATTCATTTATAGAATTTATGCATATTCAGATACAGAGACAGAGAGAGGAAGAAGGGTAAGAAATCGTATCTATAAAAATATTCAAAAATACCTTATTTTAAAATATTCTCACATTTCGATTGAAAAATAATTTATGAAAATTTGATTTTTCTTTTGCGCTGTACCTTTTTGCGATTCATTCACTTTTTAATTTAATTCGAACTCAGGAAGTTAAATCCTACCATGAATATGTTTTGGCGTTTTCATATCCAGGTTACGCCAAACTACATTCATGTCATGAAGTAATTAATTTATGCAGAACTCAGTGTTTAGTCATACATGTGTTTCAGCAGATTTGTGATCTGAATTTCTGAATTAATAATTAAATAATTTTCTGACATGTTAATGTATAAATCCATTTTCATCCACACGTCGTGTAAATAAGTTTATTGAAATTACGAATGCACTGCTTGGTTAAAATTCTTTGAAGTAAAAGAACAATGACAGTAAAACAAAATTAATAAAGGTAGCAGAACAGTTAACGCATTTCATTATAAAGAAAACTTCCTGAAACTCATCGGTCTAATTAATATTGTAAATATATAAAATATGCTTTTCTAAAGGAATTAGTAATGCTCAATACAAATTTCTTTAAGGTTATGATTTTGAACTAACTATTGTTTAAAATTAATTTCCAGCCATTTGATTTTTATCAAATCTGCAACTGTGCTCTTTGTTTATGTCACTGTAAAAAAGTAGGTAAATAATGCAAACTAGTGTAAATTTTTAACATACTCATATTTGTAATTTAAGAAAAAGTATGTCAAACATTATTCACTCAATTTTTTGTTTGTCTATATTTGAATAGAAAACAATACATTCCTCATCAATTTCTCTTACATATCTTATTTGCAACTTTCAAGTTAAACCTAACAACATTTTAAAAAGAAAATTAATGGTGAAACCTTGGAACAGCTAAACCTGGAAACGAATTGGAACTAAATGTGTTAATGTTTATTTAACTTATTATGTCTGCTAGTATTAAATGTTAATTATTCATTCCAGACTATGCCAGCGTAAGTTTATATAAGAATTAATTGATACTTCTATAATAAGTCGCAAAACCACGGAATATAAAATCACTGGAATGTAAGGCCATATAGGTTGGGTACAGTGTTTTACAAATTTTATCGTTATCTCGTCTTTAGCAAATTATTGATATTTAGGACTTAATTTAATATTCTAACACTTATTAAATTATTAAAACCACTGTATCATATTTATAAGAAAAGAAAATAATGTGAAGAATTTAAATTTTAGTCGTTTCGGTTATATATTATATTATGTTTACGTCAGATTTTCTCCTGTACTGTACTTTGAAACACTGCATATCATTTTTAGTCATTAAGTTTCCGAATAATTAAGGCTGCTATGTACTAACCCCATTGGATTCGCTCACCTCAATGTTAACCTATGGAGAAAATGTGTCCATGGATTGCTAGGTCATAGAGAAAAAAATTTTGCATTTGTGTACATTTTTCGTTTTTTTAAATTCAATTAATATTTTAAAATTAAAATTATTCGGGGAAATATCTAGTATAGTGTGTTTTAAGCGCTCATAAATTACTTCAGTGGACGAAATTTATAAAATGAATCCTGTAGCGCTTTGCAGAAAAGTTCAGGCTATCTGACAATACCAATTTTATTTGATTATCTGCATTTATGTACCTGTAAATAGTTGACAAAAATGTATTTTAAATAAAAAATTTGGGGGCATCCCTTAACCCCCCCCCTATTGAGAGAGAGCCATTACAATACCTCAAAATGTCAATCCTAAGGGGGGTTGAAATTCTCGAACTGTCAACTGGTCTCCTCCCACTGCAAGAGTCTGCAAGAAGAGGAAAAGGGAAATACGATTTTTTTTCTTAGTACGCAGCAGCCTTAACGATGCGTATTGCTCAAAACAGTAAATATATTCTCATCGTATGTCGTGATACAATTATTGTCTATCACTTCAAGATTCAAGATGGCAAAATGCATGAAAAAACCTCATAGGTGGAGTCATATGTCGTAGTTAGGAACGACATGTTTTTTAGAAAAACATGTTTCCAGAGCCAAGTCACAGGTGCAAAAAGGGACATTATTAATAGCGCGTTCACATTCATGCGCGTTCACATCTTGTATCTAGTCGGTCTTTGCCGCAGAGCATCAAAGAAAAAGAAGGGACCTTGGGGGCGAGAATGGGGGATGAGAATGAAATGAACCCTACCCGACGGGTAGGGTTAACGTGACTAATGTGATGACAGGAGTTGGGGGTACTTCCCTGCAGAATTTCTGCTTGAATGGGGATGTACTATTAGAGGGGAATAGCGAAAACGAGTAACTTGAGTACAGTGTGAGAAACAGGCAACGAGTCTTGACCAGCTGCATTTATTGAACTTGTCAAGTGAAAGTGGATATAAAGGCTTCCGGGGGGGAAGGAAAATAAGCAGATAAGTGGCGTAGAAGATAGCAGGGGGTCGTTCGTGTAGCAGCAGGGGATCCCTTGGACCGTGAGAAGTTGGAGATTGAGAAAAGATCGCGTAAGAAACAGGGCTGCTGCCCCCTCTGTTTTAGATTGGAGAAAATGAAAGGATAAATTTTATGGGACACACAATGATAAAAGTCCAGGGGTCTCATTGGTTAGAGAGGGTCACCAATGGTAGCCCAGAGCGAAAAATTCTTTAAGAGTGGAAGTTAAGGCTGCTGTGTACTAAGAAAAAAAATCGTATCTCCCTTTTCCTCTTGGAGATTCTTGTGGTGGGAGGAGTCCAGTTGACAGTTCGAGAATTCCACCCCCTTAGGATTGACAATTTGAGGGATTGTAATGGCTCTCTCTCTATAGGGGGGGGGGGTTAAGCGCAGCCCCAAAATTTTTTATTTAAAATATATTTTTGTCAATATTTACAGGTACATAAATACTGATAATCAAATAAAATTGGTATTGTCAGATAGCGTGAACTTTTCTGCAAAGCGTTACAGGATTCATTTTACAAATTTCGTCCACCAAAGGAATTTATGAGCGTTTAAAACACACTATACCAGATTTTTCCCAGAATAATTTAAATTTTAAATTATTAATTGCATTTTTTAAAAAACACGAAAAATGTACACAAATGTAAAATGTCTTTCTCTATGACGGAGTACAATTTAAAAAAAAAATCTTTGAACCCAAGTCGGCAATCCGTGGACAAATTTTCTCCATAGGTTAACATTGAGGTGAGCGAATCCAATGGGGTTTGTACATAGCAGCCTTAAGAGAGAGTAATTGGTGTCGTAGAGACTGAGATACTCGGAAGCTGAGATTGAGAGCTGACATTATGATATGTAGATAAAGATATTAAGATGCCCAGCGGCCGGACCCAGGAAGATGACTAGTCACTCTTAAGAGGTAGCGCCGTGAAATCCAGGCGAGGACCGAGTACCGAATACAATTGATCGCCGGCAGATTTGGACAGTTTGATGATCCAGCCCGCAATAAAGAATATTCAAGACAGAGAAGATACTCCAATGGCGACCGTACAGGAGAAAGCCGAAGCGGTGGTTGTTTGCGATAAACACGAGGGTAATTTCGTTGAACTGTTTTAACAGATTTGTACTCCGCTAACCACAACACACATTGAGCTTTCTCCTGAACGGTCTCCATTGCCCCGACGGAAAGCCGAACGATGACCTCTTCCACCTCGCATCGTTTCTGCGCAACGTTCAACGTCACGGTTGTAACAGTTACATTTAGAAATCTTGAACACTTGCCAAGTTGTTTGAAAATAATATTATTGCGTTTGCTCATTTTATTTTAGAATTATGAGCTTTCGAAATGTGTCCAACCTTTTTCGATGGCCCTGTATATTCTATTAATATTAGAAAATGCGGAACATATGTCCACTTTTACTCAGCAGTCGTATCCGATAGCTCTATTTGAGATAAACAGATTAATCCTGATTTTCTCGTGCAGCATTATTTTTTGAATAAGCTATTTTGACTTATAAATTAAGCAAAATTAAATATTCTCTTATCATGGCAGATGTTTAAAGGTAATCGACATTTCTCCAATAAAGAGATTTATATGAAAACTTTTTTTTTTTGTTCGATAAAAATATTTTTTGTATTATGCTATAGTTGTATACTTCGTATTGACTTGGTTTTATTTTATATTATAACACAGAATTTCGCCGGAAATCACCTATATATAAGCCACTTTTCAGCTGCTGTTCAAATAAAAAAAGATAGTAATATTGCGGAGGTTATTTATTTGAGACAATTCTCCTGCACTTTAATAACTTTATTTTGCTTTATTTATCTTGCTGTTATCCTTAGAGAAATATTGAGAATCATGGTTTTCCAATAAACGGTTGGGGAGGTGAAAGATATTGGAATTATTACCACAATGTTTGCAATTCACTATCGTGTTTCCTTATGCACATATTTAGTTCAGATCATATGTAATAATATTGTACCATACTAAAATATAGCTTTAAATTCATTTATAATCTCACCTTTTTTGAAAACAAATTTAACATTCTATAAGATTCAATACTGATTTTTCTCTTATAGATTACCGCACACAAAAATGCTTTTTATTTATGGAAAATCTAATCTCTTAAGTATGCGGTGAGTTGCATGATATTTCTCTAATATCAGAAAATACTCTAGATCTCACAGAACTCTAATATCAGTGAATTGTATCATGCTATTTTAATATATAATAAATTTTGCACATTATCTGTCCAAATTATCCGGACACCCCTCTAAAGTAGTGGATCTGGCAGGTGACGTAATTTGATGTGTAACCGGAAGCTATAAAAGTGTTGCTAGTGGTTTGTCAGGTCATACTTATGCGTTTGTGAGACAATGAGTAAGTCAAAGGAGCTTAGTGACTGTGATCGCGGCATTATAAGTTGGATGCCACCTTTGTGGGAGATCAATTCGTGAAATTTCGGACATTCTACAGAAGCCAAAATCCACTATGAGTGATGTAATTGTCAAGTGGTAACGTCAAGACAGTGAAACTGCAGAAAAACGAAGTGGCAGGCCGAAAACAATTAGGGAACGCTGCCGTAAAACACTGAAAATGGTAGTGAAACAAAATCGCAAGTCCTCGTTGATTGAAATCACTCCGAAATTCTAAAGTTCATCAGGCGTTAGTGCTAGCAGCAGGACCGTCCGTCGAGAGTTAAAAAAACTGGGATATGTGCTGTATCGCGAATGAATACGAATAACTCTAAAAGAGTTATTCACATGTAATGAAACAGTAAGTAGCTTGGAAATGCAATGTTCAATTTTCATTCAGGCGCTAGAGGAAATTAAAAAGGCAGAGAAAATTCAAAATAATTTAATATTTTTTTTTCCTCTCTAGGATATCAATGGATTTTTAGATCGTTTCAATAGATTTTTTTGTTTGAATTATTCATACATAGTAATTTCTGAAAACGCTTATTCACGTGCTTATGAAATTTTAGCTGACTTTAGTAAATTTCAAAACTTTTCCTCAGATTTAGTCGAAATTTATGTAAAATCGCATCCAGGAACTTCCAAGAAAGGCAATGAAACTTAAAATTGGAATAATCTCCACCTACTATCATATCCTTGACATTTTGGAATTATCAGTCTAAATCATTAAATTTCCTTAGAGGCATTTCTCGTCATTATGTTCTGTTATAGAGCACTAAATAATTTGGTTTATGAAGAAAGATGGCTTATTGTCTGAATCTAATTATATTATTCAGAAGTTGAAACTTTTATAATAGCTTTCATTGCCGATATTGCACCACAAAGCAGTGTTATGTTTAATGTTTATCCAGCAGCTTCAGTTTGAACATATATATATATATATATATATATATATATATATATATATATAGGTTGCGTGCAGAAAACTGCCCAAAAATATACCCGTTGTTCTATGAAATTACCTAGGTAAGAAAGGCGCATTATTAAGGGAGGTAGCTATTAATATTACCAACGAATGAATTTCTCTCAATCAACTCATTCGGTATCAACTAGGTCGAAAATATACCTTCTAATAGAAGTAATTACTTCAAGTTAATAATGAAAATGTTTTAGGTAACTATTACTAATAGTTGTTCACAAAAAAGCATAAATTGTCCGTTTGAAAGAAAAATCTAAAATTGTATGTATTTAAAAGCAATAAAGTAATATAAAAAATAGAACAATTAAAATTTCGGATTTATTACAAGCTACGTTGGAAGTAGAAAGATATTAGTAAATAATAAAATTAAAAATTCAACACTATTGGGAATTTTAGTAAGTTATTTCATTTTCTCATTTAGACAAATGCCTTTTGCACATACAACTTTTAGTTCAGTAAGTAGTGTCGATGAAATAGATATCTTCAAAGTGAAGAATAAGTTAAAATGTAATCCATATTTTTTTGGCTTTACACTAACAGAAATGTAACGTCCTGTATAGCGTTCAAAGGATTTTCAATTAACGAAGGTCTTTAATATGTTAAACTGTTTCCTGAAGAGAATAATGAGACGTGAATCTATACGCGTCAGGAAGTTACTTTAAAGTGAATTAATTCCCAATTTGCATGTTGTCGTGGCAAATACATTACACGCAATTTAAAGCAAAGTGTCCATGATATAAACTACATTCTGAAATTGCATGTCAGAGATTTTGTGACTTGAAGGATATTTGGTAAAAAAAATTGTTTATATTAATTAAATACTATAATTTATGCATAAATAAGTGCAATAACCTTTTTTTATCTTTTTTATAATATTTTTTCATCTAATCAGGAAAAGGACAAAATGTAAGATGCAATTTTTGTATTTGTTAAACCCTCTTGTATGATAGACAGAAATTTTGCAGTTCTTTATTTTCAAGATCTGAAGTATTTAAAAAAATATTACTGTCATAATATAATTTTTCTCTAGGAGGAATGTACTCGAGCCGAAAGCATATGTATACAAATTTAGACAATTTCAGACATAAAAAATGTAATACCCTTATCTCTAAAATCTACCTCGCAGTTATGCTCTCTGTGCAAAATTTGGCTTACATATGTTAAGGTTAATAACATATATATATATATATACATATAGTTTTACATATGATACTATTACCAATCATAGTTCTATTGGTAGTTTTATAGTTTATAAGTTTTTCTAACACTCTGTTTCAAGCTTCCGAGACGTTTCATTTAGCTACATTTATTTACGATGTTAAGTGATGTGTGCCTTTCCACTTTAGAACTGCTAAGTAAACAGTTTGTAAATACTTTGCCGTCTGTCTTTGTGTTTCAGTCGAGAAAACTGACTCTTCATTTAATTAATATATTCATGTCTGAATCGACAAATAGATGGGTTTCGCTGGGTCACAGCATGTCCGTAAAGAATAGAGACAGACACTGCTATAAGTGAAGACCACATATTAATTTCACGAGTTGCTTATTTAACAACACCTCCAAATTATAATGGAATTTATTATGTTACTTCTCATGAAATCTATCAACTTGCTTTTGAATTTACATTTTACTTCCAGTAATTTCCATATTTGAATTTCCAGTTAATTTTATTTTAATATTTTGGAGTGAGGGAGGGATGAGGGTGGAAAGTGTATCGGCATTTAACTATGATGAACGTAGAGAAATCTATTACGACTTTAGATGTAGATGTAACGTATTCTACATTAGGGATGCGACATTGATGTCGATTTTTTTAAAACATCGATTTATTGAAGCCGATTTTTTTTAACATTGATGTTTTGTGCTCGATGTTTTACGTTGTCTCGATGTTTTTTTAAATGAAAATGTACCATAATAAAAAAATATTAACCACGTAGCATAATTTTCCCACTCAGTAAATGTAAGTCTGAATTCTGAAAAGGACGAATACAAAAGGGGGAACGATTAGAGACAAAAGGCAATGAACAACCAATGAATAATAATTATATGCCCCAATAGCCCCAATAATTGTTATTTACAGTAAAGAAAAAATTAGCTTGTTCAGTTTTCCCCATACGTTGGTTTTGCATCAGTACTTCAAATTGGTGTAAATGAATGTAATTTTCTTTTGTATTATTTAATTTGAAAATAAAAGATTTGTTAATAAATTGCAATAATTTCTTCCTCAATTTTCTGGTAAAAGTAATAAAATGTGTAATGAAAATTCTCCGATATGCGCTGACTCTAGCAACCACATTTTTGTCATTTGTGGCAGCCCGATCTGAGATTAAAATTATCCCCCCCCCATGACTAACCGAAGTAACATTAATCTTAGAGGTTCCTAAACCAGTTTTAAAAAATTAAAGTTCATAAACATTGATGTTTAAAAACGTCGGTGGTTTTGGGACGATGTTTTATTAGCATCGATGTTTTAATATTGAATATCGATGTTTCAAAACATCGATGTTTTCTTGTCGATGTCGCATTCTTACTGTACATCTTTTTCTCTTTGTAGATTGACAATGGTGCAGCAGCAGTGGCGTAGATAGACCATTTGGGGCCCGGGGCGGATTTATTTTTTGGGCCCCCCCCCCAAAAAAATGGTAATTTTTAACTTTTTCTAATGACAGCTAGCCTTCTTTGCCTTAATCAGACAGTCTCCTCAGGCTATTGACCTGTGCAGACAGTGGCGTGCTCAGGATTTTGTTCTGGGGGGGTCAAGGCCTCTATGTGCTAGAGGTCGTCCATTTCCCTGACGCCCTATTATCAGGGTGGGCTAGAAGGGGGTGTCTTCAGGGGGGTCTCGGGGTCCTCCCCCGGAAAATTTTGAAAATTAGGTTTTAAATAGTGTCATTTTAGGCTATCTAGATGCCACTTCTTAAAAATCATATATCTATGAATTCGGATAAAATATTTAAAGCGACCTTCATCATTGGAATGAAAATCTAACAATAAGTGCTTTTTAAAGCAGATACGCGAAGAAACAGTGCGTGCGTGCCCTGTTGAAAAAAAGACGCCTTCAATACTTTGATAGGCAAGGGTTCGGTTCACTCTCGAGGTTCGCGGATAGTAATGTAGAAGTGTAGAAACAGTGCTCGGCACTTGGCTTTAGAAATATTGTTTCTGGCACTGTATAGCGCTAAAATTGTAACAATAAAGATCGCTAAAAATGTAAGTGCAATAAAGATCGTAATGGTAAAGAATAAATAAAACAATTACTATTAGGCCCATACGAAATATTTTTGCATTATTTTGTAAATTTTAAAAATTTATTTTAGCTCTGTGGGGGGGGGGTCCTGTCCCGCTTCTTCCCCCCTCATCGGCACGCCCCTGTGTGCAGAGAAAAAATTGACAGAATAAGGGAGCGAACTCGTGCAGTACGAGGTGAGCAATGATCATTACTGCTTAAGCGTTAAATTAATAAAAAAAGTCTTATGTCAAGGCTTGGGTTCGAGCAATCGAACAAATGACGTACCGCACGGCACAGCTCCGAGACCAACGTTCTAACTGCCTGAGCCATGAGCTAGCTAACTTACTGTTTGGTACAAGGTTAAAATCAATTGTACGGCGATGGTTTTCGTTGTATGAATTTTTCGTCAGGCCAAGGTGAATGGTAAAAGGCTTGGGCATTTGATTAATAAAAGTGATAATAGTTAAAGACAAAATTCATATTACAAAGAAAATGAGTCATTTTGGCGCCAATACTTACTTATAATATTCAAGTAGCTTCAAGGAAAACCAAAGAAATACCTCACTTTGATCTACGTTAAATTTATTGGTAATTCAACTTTAAAATTTTTTACTTTTCACAAGGCAATACACATTCACAGTATCAGTATGAAAAAACTAGAATGGGAATACATCACCTAGAAAATGCCGTGTTGTGTGAAACCATGTTATATGAGACCCAGGGACATTTCCAAAAAGGGGGGGTGCGTTCTGAAAACTTATTAAATACAAACATTTATTAAAAATTCCATATAAGCAAGTTAAATTAAGAATTCTGTATTAATTTCAAATAGGTAAAAGCCTCCTTTTAAAATTGTCTTTTTCTAACTTTTGCATCAGAAAATTGTCTAATTGTCTCATGAAAGTTTATTTTCATAGCCAACTTGTTCTCGATGTATAACATTGCTAGGCCATTTAGTCTGATTTGGCTCATTGTTGAGCACAAATAGTTTTTGATGACTTTCAATTTCGAAAAACTTCTTTCACAAGTTGCGACTGAAATGCAAATCATCAAAAACAACTTTAGTGTTAAACACAAGTTTGGTACTGACTCTTAAAATTCCATACCAACAATGAACGGCAAAACTTGAAGAGCTGACAATCTTTTGACTTCCTCTGTATTAATATTTGAAGGTTATCATTATGGAATGGAAGAATATATCTCCTAATGAAACATTCAAACTGGTTCAATCTATGCAGAAACGATTGATAGGGGTCCTTAGACGTAAGGGCTATCCGACCAGTTACGTCTTAGTCTTTTTGTTTCTGGCAAAACCTCGTCCTTGGAAAATTCGTCGTAACTTTCAGTTAGACGAGAAATAAGTTCTGGCAATTTCTCATCTGGAGCTTTGATCAAATTAACCGATTGCAAGACTTTTTACGAATGTCCTCCATGGATACGAACTTTTTACGAATGTCCTCCATGGATTTTGTTCTTGTTTGGAGTTCCAAATACAACCTATCTACACATTGGAACATGGATCTCCTTAGTAATTCTTGTAAAGATAAACCCTCATCTTTAGCTTTTTCACCCGGCATCATCTTTTTCGATCTTTTTCTGCCTCTCTTTTCAATAGCAATTCTCATTTCTTCACATTTCTGGGAAGCGAAGTCCAAAGCATCACTAACTAAAGATTCTCTGCTTTCCTTAATAAAAAGTTCCAATGCTCTTAGTTTATTTAAAGCCTTGTCTAAGGAAATCGTCTGAATTTGCAGGTAGTGTTGAGTGTGGTTTATTTCCTCCAAAATGTCTGACCACAGGTGTAGGAACGCTATAAACTTTAAATCGCAAACATTTGCCATTATAATCTGAGCTGATTCTCTTGTATTTAGGTTTTCAGACTCGTCGCACAGCTTCTCCACTGCATCGATCAATTTTCCAAATTTTCCAAAACACACAACATTATTCAAATTTTTACGCCAAAGCCAGAATCTGACACAAAGAATCGGCTTACCTGTAATTTCCAGGCTCATCGTCGTCACCCGTCTGTCTTTCCTCAACAAGACTTCTGACACCAGAAAACTAATCAGTCTATACCAGGGCCCGATTTAGAAAATTCTTGACTTTAGGTACAACTCGGGATGGGCCGATGGGGGCCCCCTAACAGTGATAAGGGTGTATAATTTCCAAAATTGACACACACAAAAAATAATCATGAATCATTGTGAAAGTATCATTTTACCGAGAATTGGCTATTTGAAGCGTAGAAGCCTAGAGCATTATCAAATAACAAAAAGCAATACAACATATTAACTTCTTCATTAAATTAAAACACCAATAAAAGTGCAACCAGAAAAACTTAGTAATTCCTTATATAAACTATAACATACATATGAACTATACATACCTATAACTATACATATGATGAACCACTCAATCAAATTTGAAAGGATATATAAAAAAAATATTGATATTGAAAAAGGTAAAATTAAAAAAAAAAACTGAATTGGAAATTTTCTTTTTTTTTTCTTTTAAAATAAAAGTTTTTTTTGGGGGGCCCCAGCATTCGGAGGCCCCAAGGCCCGGGCCTGCCGGGCCTAATGGAAAATCAGGGGCTGGTCTATAAGGAATTTGCCTAAAATAAAGACAATCAGCCTATTTAATGATTTTCATGCGTTTATTGCACTTCTAGGATAAATACGGTTAAGTACAAAATTTTAAAATACATCAAGAAAAGTTCGTGGGTTCTGGAATACGACGAAGAATGTCGGGCGATTCTCAGCAACTCAGCGTCAGCTCTATGGCATCTATCAGCACCATGGGTGTAGCGTGCTTCTAACTTTTCTTTTTTTGGGGGGGGGAGGGGGGCACGAATTGAATTCGGTTAGGGCCCTCCTCAGCGCTTTGACTACCGAACGGTCCTTAAAATATGAAATATTGGGATTTTTTGAATTGAATAAAAATAGAATTTATGTTTGAGTAGTTAGTTATACAATGAGAAAAATAAATATAATATTAATAAAATCAGAAAAAAAATATAGCATCGAATTTATGCTATGGATCATATCATTGTTAAAATCTATATTAAGGCTAAAGACATAATCGGAATCTTCAGTTTCACAGTTTGAAAAGGCGGCAAAAAACCCAGCTTTCTTAAAAGTTTTCTACAATTTTATGGTTTTAACTGAACTTCTATTAACGTTTTAATTTATTTTATGTTAAGTTGGGGGGGGGGGGGCATGTGAAATGTTAGAAGTCGCTAAAATATGCAAATGTATTATTTTATAAAAACAACAATAAAGTTCTGGTCTGATTTTTTTTTAAATGGAAAATGTAATTTTTTGTAGTAAAGTTATCATTCAATTTTAAAAAAGGCCCCTGTCGTAGGGCCCCCTTAGTAAGTGGGGCCCGGGGCGGACCGCCCCCCCCCCCTTGGTCCGCCACTGTGCAGCAGAAGAAACAACTGCGGAAAATCTGGCGCGCAAAACTTTTTCTACCCAAAGTCATACTTCGCCCTTTCGGGACTACGTCGGTTGGGCCTGGTATGCTATATATTACAAAACAAAACAGAATGACGTGTCTGTTTTGTTTCGTAATATAAAGCGTTGCTTAGTACTAACCAAGCACATCTTGTAGATGATGTTTCCATTGAACTGTGCACTACAGTAAAACTGTACACAGGCTTATTGGTGTGTCCTGTACTGCCATCTGTTTATATGTTTGAACTCTCAGTTTGTATCTTATTTGGCTATTCTTATATTTTATTATTTTATGTATATATTGTAACAAGTTGATAAATAACTATAAAAATTGTAGAAGAACGTCAAAAATAAAGCTTATTGAAGTGCTTTATTTATTTCTTTTCTTAAAATATATATATATATATATATATATTTATATATATGATTTACGTAAAGAAGTTTTAAAATGAATAAATATATTGCCCTCATAATTCTTATTTTATTTTCGCATTTATCTAACCAAATAATAAAATAATAAAGGAAATGTTGAAATGAATTTTTTAAATTTTTTTCAGTTCCACAAATAAATATTTTGATTTTATTAAGTCATAAATTATTTATCATAGGATAAAAGAGAAAAAATGTTAGCATAAGAATGTGGCAGTTCATGAATTTATTTATATATATATATATATATATATATATATATATATATATATATATATATATATATATATATATATATATATATATATATATATATATATATATATATATATATATATATATATATCTTATATATATATTTCTTCTGTCCGTGTGGATGTAACTGAACTCCTCCTAAACGACTGGACTGATTTTTATGAAATTTTGTGTGTGCAATTAAGTTGATTCGAGAATGGTTTAGATTCACAATTTGATCCGATAGAATATGCTTTTATATTTTTAATTAATTAATAAAAAACCAACAATTTATAAGGGGGTGCGTCCGGTAAATGGAAGCTTTTACAGTTTGTGAAATCACCCCTCTAGATAATGGCGTCCACGTTAGGTTTAGTTAGCAAACAGCGAGCGAAAAAATAAAAATAAATAAAATCAAAAAGTTTCAAGTCATGTATTAAACCAGAATAATAAATGAAAATAATAATCTTTCAAGTCAGATTTTATACTCTAAAATGCATCAGATCCAACGGCATATTGATACTCTCGACACGCGATGGAAAATTCCAATCAACCACGTTAAGTGACACGAGATCTTTTTTAATCGCTACTGCAAACCTCCTCGCCTATATCTTTGTGTCTATTGAAGAGCTAAAGACTAAGCTTCTATCCTGCTAACTTATTTCTGACTAAAAACTCCTCTAACATGTATAATCACCAGCCCACAACAACTTTCCAATAGCGAATATGTTTCACTTTACCCACTAGAACACGGTGTCATCGTGGCGCGTTCGGAAGGTCGCCAATTGGGAAAGTACCATGCTCTCGACCCGGGTTCGAATCCAGAGTTGTCTAAGTTTTGTTAGACCTGTTATTTCGGCTTTTTTTTTTAAGGCTTTTTTATTTTGAGCTTTTATTTTATTATTTTTTTAATTATTTAATTATTTTTTTATTATTTTTTATTTTAATTTTTTAAAATTATTCTTTTTTAAAATTATTCTTTTTATTCATTTTTATTTTTTTTCAGCTTTTTTATGATGAAATACCGAATATAGCTGAAATCTGAGGAGTTTATTATACATTTATACATTTTTAATTGGGTTTTCATATTATTAATATGTGTAACATTTCGTATGCTTTTTTTTCTATGCTATTTATACTGTGTTTATTTTTAAATTGATTTTTGTTAACAAACATTCTTAAAATCCCGGGCATCGCCGGGTACTTCAGCTAGAATTACAACGTTCGAACAGGACAACGTCTGTCGGGTCCGCTAGTATATATATATATATATATAAACCATTGTTTGTGAGTTTTTTTCTTAAGGGGGGATTACATAATATGTTTTAGTGAATACGTTCAAATATTGTACTATAATCCTTTGAGTGATAGGATTACTCCAGAAAAAATGCATTTACATTTCTTAAATTTTATTTTTTGTATTCTATATTTGAATGTATTTTTATTTATACAAAAAACACAATTTAAATTAAAATATAAGCAAGTTAAACATAGTTTCCTAGCTTGGTACCTGAAACCACATAAGAGTTTTTCTAACTGGTTTAATTAATTGATATTTCTATATCAGTTTTACAAATTGAAATATACTTTGAATTACTGCCTAAAATTATTATTTTTAAGTAAATAATAAAAAATCTATGATATGTTTTTTTTGAAAGAGAGAGTATAAGCAAAATTTGATTTAAAGTACAAACTTTATTTTACATTTCCAATATCTTTTTCACCTTGAATAGTAGTTAGGAAATTGGGCTTACTTTTTCCTTTTCTATTTGCGTCCACGTACATTTAATCCACGTTTTTTACTCAACATTTATGAAGTGAATGCTCGTTATAAATTATTCTGGATGAATAGTTAACCTTATGTTAAAGATTAAACAAAGTATGAACATCATATTTTAAAGATGATAGATAATTACTTTTACTTTTTTATATTTAAGAAAAAGGAATTTTTCACTAATTATATGTGTAATCAAATTTATTTGGGACCCTGTCTGCTTCAAGAACACAAAAATCGTAATTATTAACCTTAATTATTTTGTAAACTACGTGTATTTTATCCTTTAAATTATTTCTTTAATAATTTACTTGTTTTATTTGTGTCAAAGCCCATTATTTTCGTCATAATTTGCATGTAATTTCTCCCTTTCGCATAGATAAGATTTAATATTTTTTAATAAATTATTTTCTCTTATTTCTGAAGTACTTTGAACATGTTCTTAGAGGAAAATAAAATTTAACGTAAAAATGTGAGTAAAAAAGAAAAAAAAGTTTTTATTTATGATCAAAAATTGTATTACACCTCTAAAAATAAAGGAATTAGAAAGTATTAACTAAAGGTCATATGTACTTAATACAATGAGAGTATGTATGAATTAAATTTCATTTATTTTCTTTATTTTATTATTTCTGCTTTTTCCTTTCATATAACATTTTTAAAATATCAATTTCTCTTCTTTTTCACTCTCTTGTAGTCTATGAACTTCTTGTCTAATTATCAAGGGTGATTATAAAGGTATAGGCGTAATGTTCAATTTTATTTATTACGCATTTTGGATTTTTTAATGTTTCTAAATATCTTTCAGTGATCTTTTGACATTAAATTTTCTCACTTGGTGTTGCGTCGTTTCTTACATTTTTTGCTGTATGAAAAATGAATTATTTTGTCCTACGGGTGGTGTGCGACCCGTTCAAAAAAATCCTTTATAGTCCTGATGATGGAGTATAAAATCATAAAAAAACTAACCCCCCCCCTAAATTGTCGAATAAATATATATCCATTATATTCCTGTTCTTGCTGTTGCTTATCCCACTTGACCGACAGCAACATCAGATCAAGTCCCGAAGGCTATTGGCGATGAAGGTGTGGCTTCTGTTTTAACTGGTACCATAAGGGACGGAGTCCGACTTGAACAAAGAACCAGTCCCGTAATTTTGAACTGAGTCAAGTGACGAGAGCAGAGCACTTGACTCATACCTCTAGAGGTAATTTTGAGAACTTTCAGGACATTGCAGCCACAGCAGATTTTACGTGCACCAGCTGCCATTGGTGTACACGGCAGTGGGTTTGTCAGCGACAAACATCGAACCAGGGACTTTCAGATCACTAACCCGCTGCCCTTGTGAACTGGGCCACTGCGCCCACATTATATTCCTTAAAACACTTATTTCCATCAGATACAATAGAACATTTTTCAAAAAGAGAACGTCGATTATTCGTTAACAGTTTTTGAAACGCAAGAGAAAATATTTTTTAATTAAGAATAACTGAAAACAATTCCTAAAATGAAAATTTTCATTTTATCTATCAAAAGGAGGAACAGATGAAATAAATTTAGAAGGAAAAAACGTATAAAAGGCCTCTTATCAAGAAATTTAAGACTGAAAAATATGTATGGCACATGGAAAAAACAGATCACCCAGAAACTCTATGGTAAAGCTTTCGGTATGTGATAAAATAGCCTAAGGCTAAGAAGACCGATATATTTAATCAAGCGCAAATTCTTATTTTGCTATGAATTATTTCGGCGATGTTTATTGAGAATTGTCTAAATTCTAAAGCATTGCGATTCGGGGGATGAAAATTATTATTTGCTACACCCTTACACGTAGAATTATCTGAACTGAGGGCATATAATTGTTAAGTGTTTGTTCCTATATGAATTTGATCCGACAAGACAGAATAGATTGAATTTTAAAGTGTAAAGCATTTAAAGTATTTTATTTTTTAAAATTTTTCTCGTTTGCGCCTGAGTTTTACAGGCTATCTCTCTCAGTTTAAAATAACTATGTGTTCCTTTTGTAACTATGGAAAATTGCTGAATGTTATTCACAACTGTTACATACGTAAGTGAAATTCTCTTCTTTAGCTAGACAGTTTCTAATTTTATGTTGGCAAACACATCTAACAGGAACTGAAATTAAATAATTTTTGTGGGAAATACGGCAGAACATTTCAAAGTTGTAACTTCGCTTTTCACCTTCAAAGTAGTATGTTTTTAAAGAAAATTAAGGTTTCTGAATTCAAGTCATGTTGCTGAGAGGGCCTGAGGTAGCCTAAAGCTAGCGTGTTGAAACTCGGTCTGTGTGTAGGGGGGTGGGGAGGGGGCTCAGTTCAACCCAACCATTAAATACCTACTAACCCTTGACTAGCCATTAAATATCTTCGTGACTAAGCTGAATATGGGACTTTAAGGGGGCTCAGGACCTTCGATTTGGTTGAAAAAGCTAAGAAACATGTGCAGTTCGAACACTCCAAACTTCAGTAAAATTAAAAAAAGAAAGATTGTTTTGATTTTATATTAAAGTAAGACATTATGAGTTATTATGCGCATCAGAAATTAAATTTAAAACTAGATAATTAAGATAAATTTTTCAATTTAAAAAATGTGAATTTGTTAAAGGGCCAAAAAGTAAAAAGTCACTGAGCGCAGCATTATTTAACAAAATATGCATGTAGAAAAAAAATGTTTGTTACAAAATAATTAAAACACACTTACCTTCAGTTTAAAACCAAAATATGGCAATAAAATACTACTAAACATTTTTTATATGCATAAATTATGAAATGAATAAAATTTGATGAATTTTAATGCATATTTGTAAGTGAAATCCAAAAATTTTCCAAGGAGTTTCTATTTTTTTGGTTTTAATTTAGAGAATGACTTATAATGAACATGTGGTTAAAATTTCATCAATATTGCTTGCATAGCTTAAGGGTAAGAGTGTGCACAATGTTCAAAATCATCATTTTGAGAAAAAGTACTTTAAAGTTTAAAGTTCTGTTTATAACCTACTAACTGGCTCCAAACTTTCTTAAAATGCTCCTGCGGTATAAACATCCCCTTCTGCTAATAGATGTTTTTCCTCTTCTTTCTTTTTCTTTCTTCTATTAGCTATTCGAGCCTCTAAAGTTGAATTTAGAGCTCGTTTGTTTGCCAATTTAACACGTTGTTTATCAGCTTCTTCAGCAGCTGCTATAGCATTTACACCTGGTATAATGCTGAGCTCCTTCATAATGTGTAATGTGGCCTGCTTTCCATAATTAAATTGGGAAACAGCAACATTTACTGCAATTTGTACAATTTTTCTAGAAGAGTTTGATGTTTTGGGACAATATGACCAAATTAATGCATTTAAAGATTCATTCACGTTTTGGGTTTTACCCCCAAGACATTTTTTTAACAAATTTGGATGTGATAAATCTTTAAAAACAGGTTTAATGCATTCCATAACAGTTAAAGGAACTGGATTTTTATGTTTAAAATCCTTTAGTGTTGCATTAGCAACCGACTTTTGATATGGACACCAGGAGTTGACCCCATCAGGGCAGAAATCGTGCATTATGGTATCATCATTTGAAGCCTTATGATACCATATGGCCCATATTGCTTTCTGCATGTCTCTGACATTATCAGAATGCTTCCTTATTGCATTACCATAATAGGTAGTTAATTTGTCTATAAGACCATCTGTTAACCGACCTTTACCACTAAGTGGTTTATTGTCGGATAGTTTTTTACCCTTATATTCAGTTTTCAGTTTTCGCAGGCGTGCACCCATCCTTTTCTGCACATGGCCCACACACTCAATTTTAGACACTGGGACATTGTAAGAATTATTATTTGTGATGCCTGTAAATGTTTTGCAGTCTCCATCACCTATATAATTTACATATCTTACTCCATATTGCTCCTCAGAACGAGAAAACATCTCAATCATGCCATTCACTTCCATTAGAGCAGCTGAACCTGAATGGTTCTTACTGCAAACTTTTTGGTGTTCAGATTTCCACTGTAATAAATTTTCTCTGGGGATATTTTTGGCAGCTTCGCAACCTTTACAATATGAGCTTGAAACATACCGATCAATCACTTTTCCTGTCTCACTGCGAATAACAGTAGTCACTCCAACTCGAGAAGAATGGCCTCTGGTCTTCCTGGTTCCGTCGCCACTCACTGTTAGATCCGAAGAGCCAGTTAGATTCACTTCTTCTTCAACGGCTTGCTTCATACTTGCTTTTGTAACAGCATGTGTTGCAGCATAAATATGACTAATGATTTTATCATATGACTTTTGCGAGACAGGGATAGGTAAGTCCATAACACCACAAAAAGTTTTTGATGCTTCAAGTCCTTTGCCAATACACCTCATGGCAAATGTAAACCTTCTGTTTAAATCAGAGGCCTTTTGGTTTTTCCCTATCATCATAGAGTTTTTGAATGAAGAAATCACTCCACAAACAGAGCACAAAACACTCAAATTCACCACAAGCCCATAATCATTTTCCGTAGATATTGTTACTCTATTATGGCAAATAAAGCAACACAGACATTCCTCAAATGCAGAAAATAATAATCCTTTATCCATTAAAAGGTAGCCTTGAAAATTAGATTTTTCATCATTTTGCAGCGCTCCACCAGTAGACAATTTTTTGGCTGATGCAGAAAAGTTCTCACCAGTAACTTTAGATTGTTCAGTATACTGGTTCCCAAAATATTGATGACGTCTCCTTTTCTTTGGCCTTTGACCAGATGATCTTTTCACTTTAGAATTATCGCTCATCATAATGAAGAAATCAAAAGAAAACAGTAAAGTAAAACGATTAAAACGATGTCAAAATCTGTAGCACAGAACAGCTCTAACGTACAATGTGAGAGTGAAACACACGAGGGAAATCTACATGTAAACAGTTATAGCGAGTAAAGTTGAGAAATTTTACTCCTTCTTCTGAAAAGTATGAAAAATAAAAACCACAGAGGAAAGAATAACAAAAAAGAATCATTGACATGGGTAAAAGCAATGACGAAACACTGAAAGGATGACCACCACAAAACGTAAACAAACGATGACAGCTGGTTAAATGGGTGTGGCAATCGCATAGCGTCATACAAAAATACTCATAACTCAAGAACTAATAGGAATTTTTTAACGCGGTTTTTTGCAATCTGTTTAGAAATATTCAGAGATTCATAAAAAGTTAAAAACAAAAAATCGATTTTTTTAAGGATTCAAGGTCCTGAGCCCCCTTAAATACTTGTACCAGAAATTCTTTCAATGTGGCTATTGGATGGGGGGAAGGTGCGAACCCTTATTTTATCACCCCTGAGGTTGCTCGGTTAAGAGGTGAGGGGGCACCAGGGGGTAGTGTTCACTCACCTGCATGGTTTTCCGCAATAAGAAATAGTCAACATATTTCGCGGTATGTTGTGTGAATGTGTAACGACAAGTGTCTGCAAATTAATAATAAATTAAACCACTGGGTTTTAATGTTTTTATGACTACGGTATACAATTAAAATGGGCATTAGAATTTAAGAGTGATATTTTAATGCTGGGCAGTACAGCCCGAAAAAGGCAACACAGCCCGGGAAATCTTTGGAAGTCAGTGTCATCCATCAACTGCCGAAGAGGACAGAGCCCGTAGAAATTAACAGAGATGATTTTGAGACGATACACCAATTTTGATGGAAAATCGTGGCCAGTCGCAAAGCGAAATCCAGCAACAAATATACGTATTATGGATATCTTTGAATATTATAACATAAATTTTAACAGAATAACATCCGTTCAGTTTGAAACCCATTAAATAAAACCTTTCAAGGGTATTTATGTGTTTCTGACATATCATTTTACATTATTCTGCAGGAAAAAAAAATGCTAATTACTTGAAACTGATTTATATTTCGAGGAAAATTTTAACAAAATGTTAAAAAGAAATATGGGTCTAGTGTGTCAAACATTAATACTTTCGATATTTTACACAAATTTTTATAAACGGCTTTGTTTTTTTTCAACATATGTAACATATCTTAAACTTGAAAAAGAAATCTATCACACTATTTAAAAATATAAATAGCTCATTCTTTCTTAAACACTAATTTTATCGTTTAGCACTAGAATCCGTCTACCTGATTTGTTTAAACATTTCGTGCATTTTAATGTGAACTGTCAACATTAAGTGGATTTGGACATTAATAATACCGATGCTGAAAAGTTCTATAACCGTGTAACAATGTTTTTATCTCAACCCGATAAATTATTTTCGAAACTTAACAATTTTGTCTTTTTTTTTAAATATACATACATGCCATTAATTACGCAACCGCGAATTTGAACAAAATCATGTCTTTCATACTTTGGGCAGTGAGTAACATATGAAGCTGATTTATATTTTTGACAATTTTTTTAAGGATTAGGCGTTTTTTCACAGTATATTGAATGATATTCATAGGATAAGAACACATTTGTTAACACGCTATCAGCGTATTTTTAAATTTAATGATAACGACTGCATTGAAATAGACACCATACGCTTTTCAATTTGAAAAGAGAAATTTAAGAATTATTGTTAGGTTATTAGGAAAGATGAGCACCCTCAGCAACGAAAACCAGCGCGCTGTAATGACTTAGCGATCATTTTCCACGGGGGAAATTCAGAGAGAAAGCTAACGGGCAGACGTCCATTATCAATCTACAGTATTCATCGGTGACAGTCGCTTTGTCACCAAATTGTGGCAGACGCCGCGTCACCCGTTGGACACTTAGGAGGCTGCCACCTTTTAGAAATCCCCCTGCTTGCAGACAAAGCCAGTCCAGAGGATAATAACCTAGCCATTTACCGAAAGACGCGGAATGGTCTGAAGACGGTTTCTGAAAGGGTTCAAAGGAAGCACGCTTTCGACCACCCACAGAGATGGACGAGGATATATATTCGCCACCTTGGTGTAAATGGGGGCAGTTGACGATTTTCTTTGCAGGTGTGAGGCGATTTGCTGTGAACGCCGAGACGGGCGCGTGGCAGAGATCGAGAATCGGTCAATTTTCCCCATGATGATATCCTTAACCCACGTGTTCTTTTGTAAATACTATTTGATTTTAAACTTTGTAAATTAGCCTATATTTATTCTAGAATGTCAATAAAGCATTATGTAAATATTAAAGGCTGTCAGTCTTGTTTTTAGGCTAAGTCCTTACATACTGTTATTTACTGGTGTCAGAAGTCCTGTTATTGAGTCGGAAAAATTTTAGGTTAGGCCGACTAAGGATGTCAGTGATGAACAAAAGGATTACAGGTAGGCCGATTCATTTTATCAGATTCTGGCTTTGAATTAAAAACTAAATAATGTTTTTGTGTAAACGCAATAAGGAAAAATTATTTTATTGTGTTTGTTTAAATGGTATATGTACAAGTGAGCCATTTAGAGTTCGCATTAAGAATTGATATTTTAGAAATTTTGATGAGTTAAATCAATTTATGTGTTTTTTAATGGTATATGAGTTAACCATTTTAAGTTCTAAGTTGGAACTATTGTTTTAGGCATTGTGATAAGTAAAACCACTTTCTGTGTGTTTTTATGGTATATGAATAAGTAACCATTTAGTGTTCAAGTAAAGAACCAATATTTTGTTTGTTAGGAATTGCAATAAGTTTAGCCAATTTCTATGTTTTATTAATTGCAAATACTGTATGTTTTTCTCTATTTTTAAAGAAGGTGAATTTGTTTTTTTTTTTGGTTTTGATAGTAAGAGTGTTATTTTAGTATATATATATTTTTTTTTGCTTTGCTAGTAACAGTGTTAGCTCAGTATTTATTTTTCTGCTTTTAATAGTAACAGACATATTTAAGTTTCTTGTGCTTTGATATTAACAGTGATAATTTAGTATTTGTGTATTACTGTGTTGGAAATCTATATAGAGTTAGAATATATAACTATAAAGTGTTGATTAACTTGAGAATTCTGTTTATGTGAATTCATTACATAAACAGAACATAATAAGACATCACATAATAAGAGTTCAGTATTTTAATTTGATAAGTATTGAGTAAATTGTGAATGTTTATATTGTGCAGTGCTAGTTTGGTGTTCATAAGGGATAAAATTATAGTTCGGTCTAAAATTAATCAGTTTTGAACTTGTTAGTTCTAGTTAGGACACATATCGTCGGAAGGTATAGCTACTAGTTGAGGAAAAATTTTATTGTTTATCATAAAGTTAGTTACCCTAAAGTTAGAAAATGTCCTTTTTAAATAAGGGTAAGAAAGAGGATCTTTTAGAAGTTTTATAAGAGTTAGGAGGACAAGCTGACGATACGCTTAGGGTCTTAGAAATTAAGAAGATCGTTACAGAAAACGAAAATTACGTCGAAGAGGACGCTAGACTCGCGCTAGAGAGTATTATTGAAAATAGGAAGGAACGAGAAGAGAGATAAAGAGAAGACAAAATTCGTCAAGACAAACTTACTCTCGAAATGAGGAGACTGGAATTAGAAAATAATGGAAACAATAAAGCCCGTAATGTGAGGGACAGAGATCAAGACGCAACTCAGAACATTCAGCTCCTTAAAACTATAAAAAAATTTGACGAGAAACGGGACGAAATGGGCCTGTATCTAATTAATTTCGAAAGAAGAGCAGAGATGGTGGGTTCCCTAAAGAAGATTGGGTGCCATATTTGTTAGGGGTACTACCCCCCGAAATTTCCAACATGATGGCCAGGGAATCGCCAGAACAGGCAAAAGACTATGATTACGTCAAAGAAATGAATCTCCAGAGATTTAAGATGAACACTGAAAAATTTAAACAACTGTTTTATAGCCATCCTAAACTGGCCGATAAGTTATGGAGGAATTATACCTATGAGCTTAGTGGCTATTATGATGAGTGGATAGCGGATTTAGAAATCAAAACATTTAAGAAACTGAGAGACCTACATATAACAGAACAAATGAAAAGATGGGTACCTGCCGATATAAAAGATCATTTTTTGGAGCAGTGGATGCAAATTAATACCCTTTTAGAATTAGCTGAAAAAATTGATAAATATGAAAGTCTACAAGACAGTTTCAGAACAAGAGAGTTTCCAAAGAATGAGAAGTCCAAAGATAAATTTAATAAAACGTTTAACAATAACCATAAATTTAAGGAAGAGGCGAAAGAAAAAAAAAGATTTGGAAAAAGATACTTCTATTGGAAAAAACAAAGAGTTTTTGAAAAGAGAAAACAGCTCCGTTGTTACGAGTGTGGTTCTTATGACCATCTGAGACCACAGTGCCCTAAGCTTAAAGAGACGGAAATTATCGCGGCAACAGAAACTAGTGGAGGAGACTCGAATGACATGATGGCCCCTTATATGAGTCAGGGAGTCGTTAATGGAAAAGCTACGTCCATTCTGAGAGACACAGGAGCGAGCATTGATCTGATTTCTAAAAAATTGGTACAACGCCATATGTACACAGGAGAGTATGTTTATGTCAGTGTACCTTTGTTAGATTCATCAGTTTGCTTACCTATAGCAAAGGTCGATTTAAAATGTGAATGGGGCCACACCATAACTTGAGCAACCTTCAGCAATACGGATTTCGAGCAGAAACGCTATTTGTTAGGAAATAAAACGGCAGCCTTGCTTGACAAGATCAACAGGGATGTAGAAGTTCCAGTGAAAAATACTGTCCAAACTCGGGCCGAAAAACTAAAATTAGATAGAGGAAGAGTAGACACGGGAGATGAAATAACGAAAATAGACCAAGTGATCCTCGGAGCTGAAGCGTAGAAGAAATCACTCCTGAAGAGAGCTCGACTATCTTGCCTCTCCATGAGAAACAGATAATTACTCTCGACTTATTAAAGACTTCGTCCGAAGAATTTAGAGTTGCACAAAGTGAGGACGAAGAATTAAAAGTAATTTTTGACAGGGCGAAAAAGAAGACGCCCGAAGAAAATAAGTACGTAGTGGTAAATTAAATGTTATTTTAACAGAAAAAGATAACGATGGAACCACTAGAAAACTGTTGATTGTGCCTTGAAAGTATCGAGAGAGATTAAAATGACTCTGCCACGAACAAACTAATGTTGATTTAGGCGTTGCTAAGATGAAAGAATCGTTAACTCAATATTTTTACTGGCCATATTGTCACTTAGACATAAAAAATTGCGTGTCGGCTTGTGACAAATGTCACAAAGGGCCCTAATGCTAAGAATAATAAGAAACGTCTTAACACTGTTAATTCACACCGAACACCAGGCTAAGCCGAAGTTTAGTGGTAAAATTTTAAATGTATATTATAAACATGTTGATTAATTGCAGTTGCAGTGTAAAAATGTGACCAGAAAATTAATGTGTATTAGTTTTGAGTAATGTTTATTTTATGAATTGTAACATGTAATTGTTTGTGTATTTGAAAGACTCGACCATAGAAGTTGAGTTTTGCTTTAAAGAAAATTCAGGTGAAATTCCTTTGATGTTATCATAATATAACGGTTTTGTAGTGGCAAACGCCATATGACGGTTTTATGTATGCCGTGTTGGAATGCCTGAGGTTGGCTTTAGTTAATGTTCAATTCTAACATTTTATGTTCAGTTTTGTTTGTTGAATAAGCCAGTAGGATGCCTCAGAAAGGTATTGGGTAACTTTTAAATGCAAATGTGTATGTTTTGTGTATACCTAAGAAGGTAATAATTGGAGTCAAAATGCACTCTGTACTGTGTTTGAATACCGCAATTAGCCGATTTTTATGAAATCGATAAGTGTTTGTCTGAAGATTTGTTACGGCAACAGATAAATGTTAAGTGTTGTCAAAGAAACAGTAATTAAACAGAATGTGAGGTCTGTGAATTTTTTTTTGATAAGGAATGAGCCAATGAGCTATTTTGTTATAATTTTATGTCAGTCAGTACTGAAAATTAGACCCTAAATTGATTGTGAATCCTATAGTAGGATAAAATTAATATTTAATTTTAGGTCGCTGATAACTGTCCAATTAAATGGAAACGGCAGATTGGATCACAGGTAATCGTGAACGAATCAAGTTTCCTGATTCAGGATCTACGGAATGCCGAGTGTTAAATTGTTCTTATATCGATAAGTGTTTAATGTATTAAAAAAGATAAGTAGGGAATTTACTATTTTCATGTGTATTAGTAACTGTAATGATATGCTCTGTATGAAGTGTAGGTATCCATTTTGGATTTGTGTTTAATTTTATTTGTGTAAAGTTTTATTTTAACTGTGTTTCATATCAATTTGAGAAATGGTTTGTGTCATGTGATTCCAATTAAGGAAAATTATGGGATCCCAGATGAGTGATTTATTAGTTATACTCTGTTTTTTATATGTAGTGTCATATGTACGTACTAGTGTTCTATGAATTTAACCCTTTTATGCCCAACTTTTTTTAACAAATTTATTCATTTTTTATCTGCTTAGACCTTTTGCTAGGAATGTTTTAAATACATTTTAGGTGTCAAATGGACCACTGTTGCTATATTTATTAAGTTATTCAACGTCCTGTTTATGGGACACTGGGCATACATGTGAGCAAAACGTGGTTGTACTTGAAATTTTAAGAAGTGCAAATTTTTAATAATTTATAATGATTCAATTAAATAAAATGGACCTATTTATTAAAATTGATTTAATATTTCAAATTTTATCATTTTTACGTAATATATATTGAGTAATAATACAAATGATAAAGTAGGAACAGTTATTTTGCATGTAGTTTGTTTGTTTGTAGGTTGTAGAATGTTTCGTAGTTTCGTGTATTTATCTTCTTTGTCGATTTGATTATTGTCAGAGAAATGAAGACACTTCATTATTTCTTCAAACTTGTTTCTTCTCATTGCATTAGCGACAGCAATATTTTTAGTGTCATAACTATTCTCCCAGAACATTCTTCGGCGGGGAACTGTAACATATCCAATTAGAATCAAAATCACGATGAATACTCTCATTTCTTTGGACGTGACGTAACATCAAACAAGTGGTTGCCTTTTTGCCTAGAATACAACTTAGTGTGGAAAACAATATAATCAACAACATCGTCATCAAAAAATTGTTCAAAAAGGCTGCATAGAGTCTCAGATGATGGATTTTTCATTACTCGATTCCAGTCTTTATTCCATTCCCATTTTTCTTTTTGAGACTCAGTCAAGTCACTCTTTGTCCATTTTCTTTCCTGAATGATTTTTTTCTTTTTCGGTGGTGGTGCGTTATCTTCATTGATGCTATTATCATTCTCAATATCATTACTATCCAGAACTACATTTGATTTGCTGAGAAATCTTATTTCTGCGTTTGCCCGTAACTGATTGCCAGTGAGATTGTTCATAGTGACACAGTCTTCTTCCCCACTGTCCTCATCACTGTTTTCAGCAACGTTAGGTGGTTCCATAAACACGTCTGCTCCATCAAACTCATCATCATAATTTTCTTCCAGTTCATTTCACAAGGAGGTAGCTTCATTTAAGGTTAGGTATCTAAAAAAAGATAAAAATTTCCGATGAATCACAATTAGAATTCATTTTATACGCACAAGTAATATAAATCATATTTTATTTATAATAAGATACATAATTTTAAAAAATTGCATTTCTAGTGAAATTAATATTTTATTGAAACTGAATCAAATTTATTTTGTCAACTTTCCGGATATATTTGTGTACACAAATTTTTTTTGAACATATATTGTGCAATTTAAATAATTATTATACAATAATAATAATAAGAAAGAAATGCATTTTGAGATTTTATCACATAAAACAAGCGTATTTCAAATTAAAATGCTTGTTCATTATTCCTAAGACTGTTAAAAAAGTTTTAGGCTTAATGTACACACGAGTTCCCAGTGTCCCATAAACAGGACGCCATAAATTAACCGTGATTGTACAACAAAGATATCGTTCTTTTTGCAAAAGAACTTTATAGAAGACTTCTATGATCTATTTTAAAGATATCGTTTTAAATTAGATTAATATTATGAATAAGAAATTCTCAAAAGACACTTACTTTTTGCGGCTACCCATGGTGTGAGAACACTTGTATGACTTGTCTGAAAATAACTTGAAATAATTTAATTCCAATGTCCGTCTAGTGGCTCCATCTGGTTTTGAGTAGAAGTACAACTCTTAAGCTTATGAAAAACAGCTTTAGGGAAAGAATATATGCATTACAGGCTTTCCTCTGCAATATCTAACAAGCGTCCTGTATTTTAGCTACTGGGCATAAATGGGCTAATTTTTTTGATATGACATGTATTAGTATGCGATTTTATTTAAATTTTTAGCCATGACTCAAAGGAAACTCAACTGGTTAGCGACTGAAATTGCTTATCGGTTGCAAACTCATTAGTGATGCGGCTCCGCACACGGGCCAACTCAAAAGTGATTCAAATCAATAGTTCGCGACCTGTCATGGAATAATGAACATCATTATTCCGGGCATTATTTTTAGTTAAATTATTATTAGAAATTAATATTACTGTGTAATTTTTATAATTTCTTTGCTACGGCATGTTTTAAAGGTTGTAAAGATTTTAAAGGTTGGAAATTTTAATTATAGTTTCCTTTTGATGTCCTTTTAAAAATGATACTTTGAAGTACAGTGGAAAATTTTCTTTCATGAAGGTAAAGCCAGAGTTTGATCAAAATTAACGGTCTTCTCTTAATATCAATTGGGCGTGCATTTGCCTTGGAAAAAGTTTTGAAATTAAAATAGTCCTGGGAGGGACTATATTTTGTTCTGTTTTTTTGCAGGTGGAAACTTCTGCAGAAAAAAAATTCTGAGGAGGGAGGAATTTTAGTTTGTAATGACTAAGCCATCATTTTCCACGGGGGAATTCGGAGAGACAGCTAGCGGGCAGACGTCCATTATCAATCTACCGTATTCATCGGTGACAGTCGCTTTGTCACCAAATTGTGGCAGACGCCGCGTCGCCCGTTAGACACTTAGGAGGCCGCCACCTTTTAGAAATCCCCCCTGCTTGCAGTCAAAGCTAGTCCAGAGGATAATCACCTAGCCATTTAGCGAAAGATTTGGAATGGTCTGTAGACGGTTTTGAAAGGGTTCAAAGGGAGCACGCTTTCGACCACCCACAGAGATGGGCGAGGATATATATTCGCCACCTTGGTGTAAATGGGGGCAGTTGACGATTTTCTTTGCAGGTGTGAGGCGATTTGCTGTGAACGCTGAGACGGGCGCGTGCCAGAGATCGAGAATCGGTCCATTTTTTCCCCATGATGACATCCTGAACACACGTGTTCTTTACTAAATACTATTTAATTTTAAACCTCGTAAATTAGCCTATATTTATTCTAGAATGCCAATAAAGCATTATTTAAATATTAAAAGCTGTCAGTCTTGTTTTTAGGCTAAGGCCGTCCGCACACGGAGCGACTCAAAGGAAACTCAACTGGTTAGCGACTGAAATTGCTTATCGGTTGCAAACTCATTAGTGATGCGGCTCCGCACACGGGCCAACTCAAAAGTTATTCAAATCAATAGTTCGCGACCTGTCATGGAAGGATGAACATCATTATTCCGGGCATTATTTTTAGTTAAATTATTATTAGAAATTAATTTATTTTACAAAATCGTCACAATAGATTTTCTTTGATCAATCGTTTAAAAATGGACTGTATATATGGGTGCACATATTTCATTCAACAAAAAACGTTAGAATTTCATTTCATCGCTAGACAGAAGTCACGTGACTCGTATACGTCATTTGGCAGCTTGCGAAAAGAGCGGCTGTAACATAGATTGCGTAATAAAACGCACAACACAAGAGAAACTGGCGACTGAAGTTGCTAGCGACTCGACACGTTGAGTTGCCTGCGACTGATTACAAACGCGTTGCTGACGGGTTTGTAACCAGTTGCGCCGTGAACGTGGCTCCATTCAATTACATAGGTTACGACTCATCAAGGACTAGTTTGTGATTGGAGTCGGTTATCAGTTTCTTTTGAGTTGTTCCGTGTGCGGACGGCCTAAGTCTTTACAGCGCTGTACTACAGGGTCGCCACAAGCCCTATAAACATTAAGTAAAAGATTTAAAACGAGTAGTGTCTACGGAACTGGCTGCAGTTGTAAACACACTCGCATGCCAGAGAGACACGAGGTGAAGTGCAGACATTAGTACGCCAACCTTGGCGGCGGCTGTGCTCTATCGCAACCTTTGGCGACGAGCGGGAATGAGCATAGAATATCCCAACATTTATATTGTTTACTTTAATAAAATATCATAATGTGCTAATATCTCGTTAACAGCTGAAATATTATATACAACTGTTAGTAAAATTAAAAAAATAATACGATTACAAGTTTCATATCCAGTGTTATAACAAACATGGTATTCCCTGAGATTATTTTATTAATGTAAGGAATAAAGTAGTAACGTAATATCCTTAATTATTATAATTATTAATTAGACTAATATGTGTATTTTACTTATTTTTTATTCATCCTAATAATTATTTTTAAATTCGTTAAATGAGAAAGCAAATCTCGTTATATTAATAGTATTTTAATATTCATACATTCATTGATACTGATCGAAACGAGTGTAATTAAAATAATGACACATACAGAAATGAAATACGAAAACCTTAATCTCATTACGTTTTTGTACAACATGAAAACAATATAAATATCTGTAAGAATTTATTGTTGGCAGATAATCGTAAACATAGTATTACATTCCTTTTGAAAAATGGATTTTGACTAATTTTTTAAGCAGATTTATTGAATGAATTTTTTTATTGGAACATTTCACTATCAGTAATTACATAGAAAGGTACCCAACTCATTGAGGCTAGTTTTAAAAATATAAACTTATAAGACTTGTTTAGAATCTTGCAAATCAAGGAAAAGGTATACATTTGATAAACAAAATAAATTTTCTTTTTATTTACCTCTTCTCCAAAGAACATTTAAAATTCATTCATATATACATGTATAAATATATATATATACATATACAACACACAATGTTTCATTTATTTGTTCCTATTGTTTAACTTTGGTACAATTTAATTTTTTTACAAAGTAATTTGCGTCTATTTGTAATATATGCATTTTAGAAAATCAGAAATTTTCTCCCTATCTTATACACTGCTGAATATTTAATTGTAGTTATAATAGGTTTTAGAAAAAAAGGGACATTTTTTTAAAACGAAACTTAAGGAACAAAAGGCCAAACAGTAGGCTGAAAATTATTTGCAAGGGATTTTCCTAAGATTTTGGCTCATAACAAAGAATACAATATACACTTACCTCACTAGTTAATTACTTACAGCCTAAGAACCCACGAAAAAATTCTTTTTTTTTTTTTTTTTTTTTTTTTTTTTTTTTTTTTTCTGCCAACTGTGTAAATGTTGATACAGCGTTCTTGACTTTGCAAATGCCCAAAAATTATATAACAATTATAAATTAAATGCATTTTCAAGCAGTATAAAGCATGTTTATGAATGGGACAGTCTTTAACATAACTCAAAAAGTTCTTTATCCATGATTATTATTTGTGGCGGTGAAAGGCAAAGTGGTGTAAGTCAGTAAGTCAAGAGGTGGAAGTCAAAAGAGTTTAACTGCAAAAACTACAAAAAATTCCACCATAAATTGAACAATTTATAATTCATAACAATTATTACAATATTGCAAATAATAACTATTTACAATTCCACTATAAATTGAACATGGAGATTACATATTTGCCCCCAAATGAAAAAAGTTGAAAAAATGACTTGCACCACTCTGCTTTTCAACGCCTCATATGTATGCTAAACTCCATGTGTTATTGATCTGGTTTCATCCCGCAGAGCATTATGAAAGTACTTATCTCATAATGTATACATAAACCTAACGAGTTTCGTTTTTTAACGTTATATATATATATATATATATATATATATACAGTGGCTCCCAAAAGTGTTTGTACACTGACGAGTTTCAATGAAATAGGGGTCTATCCATTAATTAAAATGAATATTTCAGAATGGCTATTTACTAATAAGATCTATAATCTATTCTTAACAAAACTACATGAAATATTTTGAAAACATAGTAAAACTTTATTTTTAAGAAACCAGTAATCAAAAAGTAACAAAAACTTTATCTCACAAAAGTCATCGTACACTGAAATATTTTCGGATAAATTCATAATTAAAATTTTCGTCTGGCACTTTATTTTTATTTTTGAATTATGGTGGCATTTAAAATATCGTTTGGCTTTAATTTTTGTTGCCTACTCCGAAATATTCTATTTATTATAACAAAATTGCTCGTAGTCGTAAAGAAACAGCAAACAGCATTCGAAAATTGATTATTTTTCATCATAGTAGTGAAAATTCAGTTCGGAATATTGCTAAATTACTTAATTTATCCCATTCTAATGTGCAGTATGTGAAAAAACGCTTTAAAGAAGAAAATTGGATCGAAAACAAGGTAAGAAAAGGCCGTTCGGCAAAGTTAACAAAACGTGATCAGAGATTTATAATTAGAAAATATGTGAAAAAATTCACGTTTGAGTGCTGTAAAAGTTTCTGTAGAATTCAATGAAACATTTTCTACTTCAATTTCACCTGAAAGTTTTTGACGACTTCTCAGAGCAGCTGGATTACAAAGGCTTTCTGCCCATAGAAAATATTTTGTGAGTGAGAAAAACTGAAAGTTTAGGCTTCCCTTCGCACTATCAATGATAAATAAGCCCCAAACCTATTGGAATAATGTCTTATTTGCCGATTAACATTTTTGGTGCTGATGGGCGTATAATTGTATGGAGAAGAAAAAAAATGACGAACTTAATCCCAATAACTTAGTAGGAGCAGTTAAGCATGCCGGTGGAGGTATCCTTGTGTGGGGTGCATGTCAGCATCAGGACTAGGAAATTTGGTATTTATTGATGGCACAATAAATCATGCTGTTTTTGTAAATATTTTAAGAGACAATTTAAAATTATCAGCTCAAAATTTGGATACTGGAAACAACTTTGTTTTTTATCAAGATATCGATCCTAAGCACACGGCTCTCAACGTTCGCCTCTGGTGTCTCTATAATTGTCCACAAGTTTTGAAAACACCACCTCAATCGCCACATATAAACCCAATAGAACATATTTGGAGAGAACTGGAGGTTCGAGTACGGAAACACGACATTCACACGAAAAGCGAAATAAAAACAATTATGATGGAAGAATGGATGAACATTGATGCAAAAATTACAAAAGAACTAAATCAATCTGTTCCCAGACGATTAAAAGCTATTGTGGATGATAAAGGATATCCTACTAAATATTAATTTAACGAAAAATTAGAATATTTACTACTATGTAGAGATTTTTTACAAGTGTACGATGACTTTTGTGAGATAAAGATTTTGTTATTTTTGGATTATTGTTTTCTTAAAAATAAAGTTTTACTATGTTTTCAAAATATTTCATGTAGTTTTGTTAAGGATAGATTATAGATCTTATTATTAAATACGCATTCTGAAATATTCATTTTAATCAATGGATAGACCCCTATTTCATTGAAAATCGTAAGTGTACGAACACTTTTGGGAGCCACTGTATATATATATATATATATATATATATATATATATATGCATAACAGATACATACATATATACATACACAAGATGTAAGCCTCAATAAGGAATCCTACATTAATAACCCGCAGTGGTTTCGTTAGAAGAGAGTACCTCAATTTTCTTTTTTTATTTATATTTCGTAGGTGACAGGGAAAAAGGATATAATTACGGCACAAGGAAAATGTTCGAAGGAAATAATAGGAAAGGAAGGTTTTAGTTGGGCTACATTTAATCTCCGAGAAAAAAGCAAAATTATTGATTTGAAAACTTTTTCTCTCATTTCATTTCATGGTTATATTGTGACATTAGGTTTCGAAGATACAGAAGTACCAAAACACTTCTCAACATTTTTGTGAAACATATAATGTCAAAGAACAATAAGATATATACAATGCATATAAAATGTCGAATATAACGAAACATCCTCATTGTATGTTTCAAATAAATTAATTCATAAATATTTTCTTATTTAGGTTCTTGTCTACAAAACATTTTAGCGATGATGTATTAATGCCCACATTTCAATGTAGCTATCATGGAGATTTCACACGTAGTTTCAGGTGTTGTTCTGTTATTGGCTTTCACTGGTTCGTGAGTGAAACGTTACAGAAATGCTAAATTTTTGCTTCCAAATTCTTAAAGTACTATTTTTTCTTTCGAAAAGTTTTAATTCGGAAGGTTTCCTTTCCATTTGGTAACTACTCTCTGTAAGGTGTAAAGTATCAGGTTGTCACTATCTTTTTCCATGATCCAATACGTTTTATCTTGCTTGAACCCTACTAAATTTATAAAAAATCCTATATGTATTTATTTTAAGAATGTAAGATCGTTTCTGAGGATTGTTGCTCAATTTTCCTAATTGCTCAATTTTCCTAAAATACCTGAAATTGGATCTGTTATCTAAATTTTCTATCTGATTATTTGAACCTCAGTATGACAGCCTTAATTGAATAGTGGTTCAACTCCACTTTAAAAAAATGGAGTTAGCCTCACTTTCATGTTCATCCAAGTTATTTCTATCTTCATTTAAAACTGGTACACCTCCAACTTATTTCTGCTGACAACAGAGGGCAGTACAAATCAGACTTCAGCAGTCATTTTTCACCACTAATCAGACTTTAATGATCTGTATCTCAAAATGAACAAGATAGAAGAGATGAACAAGCAGAAATAAACTGGAAGTGCACCAGTTTAAAATTAAGATAGAAATGACTTGGATGAACATGAAAATGAGGCAAACTCCACTTTTTTTAAAGTGGAGTTGGACCACTATTTAAATAATGCCTTCATATTTACATTTATCAAAATACTCTTACTTCTAATAATGTAAGCAGCTTATTTATTGAAAATATTAACTTTCATAGACGGCAAACTCTATCTGGAAATTTAAAAAATTGTAAATGTTCAATATAAAAACAAAAAACCTTTTCAAAATATGTTGTATAAATTCATAACTGTATGCAAAAAATCTCATGCGTGTTTTTTTGAAAAATCCTAAATGGTACACATACATCTCTAATTTTCTATGTAGATAGGGCCACAAAACTACTTAGATTTTAAAGATCGTATTGTACAGTATGATTTAATTGAAGGTATTGTACACGATGATTTATGATTTTAAGCTTGTTCTAAAAATTAAAGTTTGCGTTCAGAAATCCTATACCTATCGTTTACACATTTTGCAGAGGTAATTATCAATATTAATAAAAGCAGTTTATTTATAAAAGGAAATTGCAGAACATATTTGCATCTTGTACCTAACATTTTACATTTGCATAATCCTTTAAAATCATTTAAAGGATGATTAGTTCACAACAAAATAATAATTGAAAGAAGATGTTTCTAAAATTTCTCCCGAGTATACATTAGTCTATGTTCGGGGTCTTTACTTTATAATTAGATAAACATTCAATCCTTCAGATCCTCGTAAATGGAAGTAATTTCATTTAACCAACAGAATATTTAATTGGTAGGATTCAATTTCGACCGGATTTATTGATGCATATTTGATGTACTTAAATCATGTCTATTAAGAAATCTTTAAAATTACTCGGCATCAAACTTTCTTCTAAACTTTAAATTAGAGTGGGTGATTCATACATTTTTCTGGGCAGCATTCCGAATTTTCTAGCCTCAAGAATGAACAGACCGAGGAATTTTAAATGCAATATATGAAATTCGGTAAAGTGCTTATTTACGTGATACATCCGATCCTTTATTAATTTATTTCATTCCATCTAAGATTTAAATAATTTATTGCCAAATATGTATATTCCCAAAATGTGTCAGTTTCTGGTGATGTTTATCAAAAGACTGCATGTTTATTAAAATTTAGTGAAACTATTGAAAATGCATTTGAAATATCTTTAAATTTTATTCTACTGTAACTAACCACTTCATCCATAATTGAGAAATATTTGAACAAAATGTTTTAATTAGGAATCTGTCCAAATATCTTATGTTTATAACGATGTAAACGGCAATGTGTTTTGTGTTTCTACGCATTTACGCAATTTATTTAAAGAGAAATGAGTAGCATTTAATACTGGGATTTTAAAAGTGCGTAGATGTGAAGAATACATAATATATTAAAATTTATATAGGAATAATTTTACGTAATTGTTATAATAATTTTACAACGAGAAGATGAACTCACCAAACACTATATTTTCTAATATCGGCGATCATATCATTATTACGAAATAGAAAATCATTTACTGTGATGATATAAAGGAATAGAAAAAAAATAATCTTGAATAAATGTGTTTTACGCTCCTTAAGAAATTCACTTTCTTGGTCATCAATATTTGTAGGTTATTGATATTATATTCCAATCGAGACATTGACGTTGAAAAGAGGGTAAGTGCGGAAATTTTCGAAAAGTATTTTTTCACTGATACAAGGATTTGTTCCAAAGCTAAAAGCGTTGAAAAGAAGGTAAGTGCCTAGCTAGTTTGGTTTAGTTCTGAGGTAGGCACTTACCTTCTTTTCAACGCCATTAGCCTTGGAAATAATTCTTGTATGAGTGAAAAAATACTTTTTGGATATTTTGGCACTTACCCTCCTTTCAACGTCACCGCCTCAATTTCCTTATAGCATGAACCGGAAAGTTTTAATTGAAAATTTTATAAAATATTCGAGCCCTTCCCAAATATTCAATTAAAAATAATTGGAATTAATTACTACTTAATATCTTGAGAAAGCTCAATAAATTTGAGACGTCATGAACTTATATTCGACTTTTTCTTTGCAGATTTTTAATTGTCGTGTATTAAAGTTGATGCTACGCAACATTCCTTTTTTACCATAGATGATGCCAGAGTGTTGGTTCGTTTCATACCATTCAAGATATCTCGGTAATTTTTCTGTTTTCTATACTTGCCTTAGAAACACATTATCGACCTAATGCCAGTTTTTTTAAAGGGAAATAGTTTATCGTATTTAAATTGCACTATTTGATGGTAGAGGAGAGCAGTTAAATTCTTAAGAATCTTATATTTTCGTTAAACGTAATTATAAATTCTAGAAGTATGATTATGAAATCAAATGTAATTCCTATGAGCCAACATTCTTGAATTCATATCTGTTCTAGAAGAATCTAACCTAATCTGTCATTTCGTTTCAAGTGATATTAATAAGTAAAATAAGAAGATATACTCATAATAGATGTATTTTAATAAGTATATATATATATATATATATATATATATATATATTTATATTTATATTTCAGGACATGTTCCTTGTACTATGGCGAGGTATCGAAAACCCATGAAACTTTTAAAACATGAAACTTCCAAAATGCAAATTTCACATTTCATTTAAGCAAAAATTACAAACAATTAACAAAACATTAAATTAACTCCAGCCATAGCCACGAAAATTCAATTATCAAGCTGGAAAGGCAAAGCGACTGTGAAACCCTTTTAAGATTCTGCGGTCTGGCTTAATTGTTTTATAGTAAAATCCAGACATTCACATCATAGGGCTGGTGCAAATTTACATACTGCTAAACCGGAAGCGAAAATATTGATAAATAAGAATTGAGCAACAGGCAATCGCTTATCACAAGGTGTGACGCATTGTAGATATTTCGAGCACCACTTAAACGAGAATATTGGAAATACATTCTGGCAAGAGAACTGTTGAAACTAAATTAAAAAAATATATATAAGATATTTTGAACTAAAATACCTCATACTTTACTTTGGACTGATATTTATATTTAAGAGATGCTGTTATTATCAAGTATCTCATTATTTACATGCTGTCAACTGATATTATTTTACGTAAAGTCACAATTTCAGTTTGGCCTCCGCAATAGCGAATGACGGTCCATAGTCCATATGTCTTGAATGCTTAGGGTATATCCTAAGAGGAGTCACGACTATGGATATTCATAAAAGTTTTGATGGGGAGGGGGGAGTTGATTTTATCAAGCAGTTCAAGCTAGTCCAATCAGGTCGAGGAAAGCAACTTGCTTCACCATTATTTACACATTTGCTACAGAGGGTTCCATATATCGATTAGGAAGTTTTGTGTTTGTCAATGTTTTCTGGATATTCCAGAAAAATGTGTAGATATATCAGCATATATATACATATATGATTTTTCCTCTAATAAATAGATAAATAATCTTTTTTCTCGATAGCTAATTAATTTATCTAACATTTGTACAATCTATATATATAAAACGCGTAGCGGCACAAAAATCGACGATATTTCTACAATCCGAATGGCAACGGCTGCAACTACTGGATGTAAATATTAGCGGCCGTCCGCGTGTGGCTCGAAGATAGCACGTAATTTGGTACAATTTAATTGCTGCATTTTACTCATGAATAATTTTAATTTATTCATTTAATATGATTAAGTGGAGATATCTGAATTGCGAACAATAATACATACAGAGAGAAATGTATTCTATACTACACTGCTGGCCACTGTAAATGCAACACCCTGAAGGAAACATGCAAATAACATGAAATTTACAACATGCATTAGCGGAGGTGAGATATGCAAATGATTAGAATTTCAGCGCAGACGCACATCACGCGCATCTGTGGCACCACTTCAAAGCGCTATTTAAGGCTTGGAGATTTCGACGATTTCAAGTTCGGCAATTGTGTTTTTCTTGTGGTTTTTTCAAAAAAACGATCAATTATGCCTCGTCGAAAACAGCGATCATCTTTTGATCAAGTATCCGAGTTCGACAGAGGAAGGATAGTGGCCTACCGAGATTGTGGATTATCTTTCAGGGAAATTGGTAGTCGTGTTGAACGAAACCAAACAACAGTAATGCGGATATGTGATCGTTGGATGCAGGAGGGTACGACGGACCGGCGTGTTCGATCGCATCCACCTCAGCGCACCACTTCACGTGATGACAGGCAAATTGTGCGCATGGCAGTGACGGATCGCTCAGTCACATCACGAACCATAGCACAGCACATGCAGTCTGTAACGCATCATCCAGTGTCTGCGCGTACCATTCGACGCCGTTTACAGCAGAGTGGTCTGTCCGCAAGACGTCCATTGCTTAGTCTACCCTTGACGCAGAACCACAGACGTCTCCGCCGCCAATGGTGCGATGACAGAAGGATGTGGACGGCAGAATGGAATGAAATTGTCTTTACTGACGAGTCACGCTTCTGTCTGCAACACCACGATGGTCGCATTCGAGTCTGGAGACACCGTGAAGAGAGGATGCTGAACAGCTGCGTTATGCACCGCCACACTGGTCCTGCACCGGGTATTATGGTATGTGGCGGTATTGGATATCATTCTCGCACACCTCTAGTATGCATTGCCGGTACTTTAAACAGCCAGCGCTACATCTCCGAGGTGTTGGAGCCAGTTGTCCTTCCTTACATTCAGGGCTTGCTCACAGCCATACTTCAACAGGATAATGCGCGACCATACGTTGCACGCATTGTCCAACGGTTCTTCGTCAATCACCAGATTGAATTGCTTCCCTGGCCGCCTCGCTCTCCGGATCTTTCGTCGATAGATAACATGTGGTCCATGGTTGCTCTACGATTGACCCAGATTCCATCCCCAGCTGCCACAGCAGATCAAGTTTGGCAACGTGTGGAAGCTGCTTGGTCTGCTGTACCCCAAGAACTCATCCAAAGTCTCTTTGAATCAATGCCGAGGCGTGTGGTAGCGGTGATCTCCAACGGCTACTCTGGCTACTGATTTTGGCAGGAACCACACTTCACAGAAGTCTATAAATTTAATCATTTGATACTTGGTCAACATGTTATCTACAAAATAAATTTTGTTGTGATATCTCTTGTCTTTCTTGGTGTTGCAATTTGGGTGGCCAGCAGTGTATATTTTAGTATTTGCTGAATTTTCACTCCGTTTTATAAGTGAAAATTTTCCCCAACAATTTCTAATTTAATGTAATGATAAAGTGTAGATATCTTAGTTTTGAAAAATAGTACATACAGTGAGAGATATAATTTTTAAAATCATTGGTGTTGGGTTTCTCAGGCTTATCTTTAACTCTGTTCTGAAGTAATGGAAATTCACATTTTTTAATCATGATGTTTTAGAATCAGCCTTATAGTGAATTTATCAATAATTATAAATTTTTTGACTGAGATTTAACTACCCCTTAACAACGTATATTTATGATGACAGGTAATGGTAACATTCCTTACATATGTTACTTTCAATTAAGTTGTTTTGCAAAAGAAAATGTAAATCTAAAAGCGACCATGCTGGTCGCGCAGCGGCTAGTTAATTAATAAAAACATTACATAAATTTAGAAATCCATTAATTTTGATCGTTCAGTGAAAAATACTTAATTTATTAAAATTTATTAGAAAGCTAAAAAATATATATGCAAAAACAAAAGCTGAAAAATAATTAAAAGTCTTCTTTTAACAAAATATATGTAATCCACACTGGAAAAAATTAAAAAAATATATTAGTCACGAGATATCATCAAAAAAGGGAAGAATTTTTATACAACCAGTTAAAATATATATTCGTTACCACGCCAAAAAATCCCCCTGGTATTAAGAAATAAATTTATACAATCATTCTGGATTCAATACGAATTGAATTATTTCTTTATGTACTTTTATATGTATTAATTTCGAAAAATTAATTACTCATTGTAAGACAGAAAGGATCTTTACACTATAAAAAAAGAAATCGTTTGGAAATGTTAAATTATACCGGGCAAAAACATTAGAAGTAATAAAGAAATAAGCCGGTTTCATTATTCCAATTTTTATGACACACATCGCTATGAACTTAAATCGAGGTAATCTCGAAACCGAATTCCAGCCCATTTTTCAATAAGACTTCTTTTTCATATTTTATTTTATTAGCTCATAAATTTATTTTCATTCGATAAAAAATAATTTGGAAAGAAACAAATTTGTATTAGATTTTATTACTCTAAAGTTCATGAAAATTTGCGGAGATTTCAGGATCAGTATCTCGACAAAATATAATTTTTGTAATTATGTGACGGGGAGCAACCTTCAGGGTGCATATTTCGTCGTTTTCTTCGTATAATTATTATCGAGTTTTCTCTAAATTTACGATATTGGATAATATTTCTTAGATGCAGCCGAGAACAGTCATTATTTATATCATCTTGCAGTAATGCATTTCTGCTCTTAGCGGTTCTTTTAAAGGATATTATTTTTGACATTTTAAATAAGGGGATAAATAAATTATATATATATATATATATATATATATATATATATATATATATATATATAAATACAGTGGAATCTCAATCTATCGTTTTTCAAGGGATCGATTGAAATGAACGATAAATGCGGGAAAACGATAGATGCGGAAACATAACAAAGGAATATGATCGTTGGGACCGGATAAAATGAACGACACATACGGAAAAACGATGAATCGGAAAACGATAGATCGAGATTCCACTGTATATATATATATATATATATATATATATATATATATATATATATATATATATATATACACTATATAAAAAAATTCGTTTACCTTAAGAAATAATTTTTGAAAGATCTATTCATATTATTCCGAAGTTTTAATTGACAAAATACATTAAAAAAATTTAAAATTAATAAAAAATTACAGCACAGACTATTTACAAGAAGAAGTAACATAATTTAAACTGAAGCTCGAGTGTGGTAAATCTCAAAGAACGTTGAAACGAAAGTCCTACGTTGCATGCTTTACTAGAATAAAATGTTTGTTGCTTTTTCCTTTGTTTTAGTCCTTTGTGAACAAACTATGTACCTTCAGTATTATCACTGCAAAAAAAAAACACTTTTATATTTGCAATACTAAACTTTAATATTTGGCTAACTTAGAAGTTGATGGAGCACTTCTTTGGGCGTTTTGAACAAAACTATTTGTTTCTTCAACAATCAAATTTAGTACATCATCATCATCAAAGAAAATATTGAATAATTCAATTTCTTTTTCAGCATTTACTACAGAATTTGTCCCCGGTGTTCCAATAAAAGTATGGGGATGATCCCTTCAGCGCTTGAGTTCAAGGTAAAGTATCTTGAGTCGAACTTCTATTGGAAGTGGAAGGCAGGCAGTGAGCTCAGTCTTTGATAAAATGTCCGTATCAGAATCACTAGAAATACCACTTTCTAACTCTTTAGACAATGAATCATCACTCTCATCTATGTCACTAATTGGCTCATTTATCATGCGAGTATATTCTTCCTCTGATAAATAACGTTTTCTTGGTTTCATAACTGGAGTAAAGGGTTTCCGAAATACGAAAAGAAGTACGCTAAATATAATCGAAAGCAACGCAAAATGTAACAGAAATGACGATAACAACCTAATAGACCCCATATAGTAGCGAAAAAAATATATGAAAAAAGTATTCGGAGAGATAGTAGAAACGCGAATGTTTATATAACGTGTGGAATGTAAAGATCCGAGTTCTGTTTGTTTACATTACGCTTTCCCCCCTCCCCTGCAACATCTGATGCGCAAAATACCAAATTCAGTCAGAATGTGAACAAACTGAAGGTGAGAATACTAAAACTATGTTCAGTTCAAAATTAATGGACACCGGCTTCATCTAGGGATCATTAAAAAAATTCCTAGCTTAAAATACACATATGAATCACCCGTCCACTGAGTCCATTCTTCAGCGATGCATGGGTGGGACGCCCGGCTGTGAGATACATTGGTAGTGAATGCATATATGAGACGCCCGTCCTGAAAGGGTTAACCTTTTAGTGAAGGTCTAAGTAAAACCAGAATGAAACGCCGCTTCAAAATTAAATTCATGAAGTGGATAAAATACCATAGACGTCATAATTATTTTCCTATAAATAAAATTATCTGTAGCTTTGGCTATCTGAAAAACGAGAACTGATTTGAATTGCTTTTAAATTTATAAACTAACATTTTTGTAAATGTTTATTTTAAAAAAATTAAAGCTTCTCAACACGCTGTCAAATGGAGTATTAAAAGGCAGAAATTCACTAATTGGGATAATGTATATGGAATAAATTGAAAATTATGCGTGGGAAATAATGTTTGCAGAACTGATTACTCGATTACCGTGTGCACAGTGAGAAATTATTGAAATCGAAAACCGATTCCAATGTTTGTAATACTGAGTATTTGTTAGTGTCAGGGTCTGAAAAACAACGTTTTTATGGTAATAAATTGTTTTGTCATCCTTCATAATATATCCCGATATAGATCTTTGATACCCTATGACTTCAGTGCATCGACAGTATTAACCACTAGATCCTCCTTAACTTCTTCAGAATCAAACCTTTCCTGCTGTCAAATGTGCCATTTTTTTCTAATAATATATTTCATGTAATATTTTTAAAAGGAATTTTATTTATTGCAATTTTAAATGACCAAAATATAAAATGTAATTTTTGTTTTTGTTAAACTGTCTTGTCTGATAGACAGAAATTGTTCTTAAATGTCAATTTTTAAGAAGTATTTTAAAAAATATATTACTATCATAAAATAATTATCCTCCATGAACAATGCACGCGAGCAAAACATATAGTTATACATGTAGATATTTAGATAATATTAAACATAACAACCCCATGCCCTTATGTCTAAAATTTGATTTAGATGTGTTCAGCTTAATACCGTATATATAATCCTTTCCCATATATAAGCTTAATAAAATGTGGAACTAAAAATAAATAATCCAACAGAGCAAAATATTTATAGGAAGAATATAGACAAAAAAAACAGTCTCCCCCAAAAACGGTGTGTGATGGGGGAAAACGGGGGTCATATTCGGATTCAGGAGGTCATTTTACATAAGAATCAGCAGGAATGATGTCAGGGCCGATCTTCATGCCGACCAGTGTTATCTGTCAAAATGAGGATCAGATGAAAGGAATTTAGTAAGAAAAAAACGTATTGCACGCCTCTCTTACGAGATTTAAATTTTTTTAAAATGTGTATCTCTCATGGGAAAAACATAACACACAGAATTTTCAAGGTAAAGATTTCGGTTTGGGGTAAAATATCCTAAGTCTAAGAAAGTTCGCATATTTAATCAAGCGCACATTCTTATTATACTATCAATTATTTCGGCGATGTTTATTGAGAGTTGTCTAATTTCTAAATTATTGCGATTGGGGAGATGGAAATTATTTGCTACATCATTACGCGTATTATTATCTCAACTGAAGATATATAATTGTTAAGTGTTTGTTCCTACATGAATTTGATTTGACAAGACCGAATAGATTAAATTTTAGAGTTCAAGGCGTTTAAAGAATTTCATTTTAAAGGTTTTCTTATTTGCGTCTGAGTTTTACAGGCTCTCTTCTAAAGTTTAAAATTAGTACATGTTCATTTTGTAATTATGGAAGTTTTCTGGATGTTATTCACGTCTGGTACATAAGTAAGTGTTATTCACACCTTTGACTAGACAGTTTCTAGTATAATGTTGGCCAACATATCTAACACATATTGAAACTTAATAATTTTTTTTGGAGGGGGGGGGGGAATAAGATAGAATTTTCAAAATTTGTAACTTTTCTTTGTATACACTATTGTTTATACATTCAAAGCAGCATGTTTTAAATTTTTTTACGGTTTCGAAAATCAAGTTATGTTACTGATGGAGCCTGAGGTTGCCTAGTGCTAGCGCGTTGGACATTGGCCTAGGGGCGCTCGATTCAATACCAGACTAACCATTGAATACCTCCGTGACTATTCCGGATATGGGAAGGTTAAATCTCTGTACTAGAAAGTTCTTCCACGATGCAAGTGGTTAGGAGAAGGTGCAAGACTTCCTTATATCGCACATAGGGGTGCTAGGTTAAAATTTAAGTAGTTGCATTGTATAATGTTTACTCACCTGTATTACGCTCCCAGAGAAGAAATAATCAACATTTTGTGGGGTATTGTGCGCGAATGTCTCTCAACAAGTGTGTCCGCTGTAAAAAAATAGTTACGTCACTGAATTTTGATGTTTTTATGACTAGATTGTACATTTAAAAGAAAAATGGGAAATTGAAATTCAGAATGAGATTTATAAGCAGGACAACACTTAAAATATTTTTTGTTATTTTTAATTGCACATTTAAAGACTTCTAAGCCGAAAAACAAAGAAAAAAGAAGAGAACAAAGGCATGACACAGCCAGAGAAATCCGCTGCAGAAATAGTCTAAGACCTCTGTATGTTCCTTGCTTCCGAAAAACGATCAGAAAAGGAAACCTTTCAAAGAGCAGGACAGTAGGTGAGTGTCATCCATCATCTGCCGATGATGACAGAGGACGCAGAAATTATCAGAGATAATTTTGAGACGATGCAGATATTTTGATAAACAATGGTGTCAAGTCGCAAGGTAAAATTCTGAATCAGCTCTACGTCTTTGCCACTTAGGGATGCCACTGATACTCTCAGAATATCATAACCTAAATTTAATCAGCAGGGCATCCGTATCAGTTTGAAACCCTTTAATTAAAACCTTTCGAGTGCATTTTCACGTTATAGCGTTTTACAATATTCTGCATAAAAAAAACAATTTCTGATTAGTGCATACTGATTAATATTTTGAGGTAAATTTTAACAAGATCATATTAAAATGAGTCTAGTTTATCATTCACATGATCATCCACACTTATTCACATGATCATCAACATCGTTATTTTACCAAAAATTATAAAGAATTCCCTGGTTTTTTAACAGCTGTAGAGCATTGTAAACTGATAAAAATATTCTATCAAAACTTTTAAAAATAAAGAGAGGTTTTATTTAAAGCAGTAACTTTCTCATTTAGCATTAGAATCCGCGTACCTGATTTTTTAAATAATTTTCAACATTTCTTGCATTTTATTGTGAAATGTCAACATGAAGGGGATTTTGACATTAATAATTCCGATATTGAAAAGTTCTATAAGCATTCTATAAATATGTTTTATTCCAAAATGGCAAATTATTTTCGGTACATAAATTTTTGTCTTTTTTTTTACTGTACACATATGCCATTAATTACGCAAGCATGAAATTGTACAAGCTCATGCCTTTGATACTTCGGGCAGTGAGTAACAAATAAAGATGATTTATATTTTTGACAATTATTTCAAGGACGAGACCTCGTTATAAAGTGTAATGAATGATGTTCTTCGTGGATTAGAACCTATTTTTTTATTGGCTATCAGCGTGTTTTTAAATTTAATGATAAAGATTGTGTTGAAATAGACATACGCTTTCAGTGCAAAACATCTCCAACAATTCCAATTGAGAAATTTATGAATCATATCTTTACCTTAATAAAATATGATAATGTACTAATATCTCATTAACAGCTGTCTGAAATATTAAATACAACTATTACTTAAAATAAAAATTAATACGATTACATTCTTTATCCAGTGTTATATCAAATATTGTATTTCATTAGATTAATTTATAAATGTAAGGAATAAAATAAAGGCCTCATTTGAATAGTGGTTAAAAAAATGGAGTTAGCCTCACTTTCATGTTCATACAAGTTATTTCTATCTTATTTTTATGCTGGCACTACTCCAGCTTATTTCTGCTGCCAGCAGAGGGCACTACAAATCAGACTTCAGCAGTCATTTCTCGGCACTCATTAGACTTTAAGGCTCTGAATTTCAAAATAAACAAGAATGGAGTTGGACCAGTATTCAAATAAGACCTTCAAATAGTAACGTAAATTCCTAATTACTATAATTATCAATTATACTAATGTGTGCATTATAGATCCTTAAAATATTTTTTATTTCGTTAAATAAGAGTCAAATATTTTTCTTTTATCTCGTTATATAAATAGTATTTAAATATTCATACATTCATCAATCCTTATCGAACTGAGTGTGATTAAAATAATGAAGCATATAGAAATAAAATAAAAAAAACCTTAATTTGTTGTTGTTGCTTATGCCCCTTAACCGACAGCAATCTATATATTTAAGTTGCTAAACCTACTTTTGGGGCAATCCGTGAGGGAAAACTACTGCATCAATTTGCTTCATTTTGGTCTTAAACAAAAGATTGTAAACTGTAGATTTGTCAAATTTGGTTTCTGTAGCCACAATTTCTATTAATTAGTGATGATTTACAATTAAAAATTTATTTCTGCGCATGCTCAGTGACAAGTTTAAATCTGTCTTTGGAAACTCACTGTTTCTGCGCATGCTCAGTGACATGTTTTAATGGTAAACACGTTTATTCGAGGAGTCTCTCTAGATCTCTCTCTGCGATTTTTATTTTTATGATAATTATGTTTGTGAAATATAAGATTAGACATTATGTAAATTTGTTCATCTAAATTTCATGTAAATTCATGTAAATTTGTTTATTTCACGCTGCTTAATTAGCAATAATTTACAATTTTTAAAAAATTGCTTTCTGCGCAAGCTCAGTAACATTTTTAAATCTGGTGTTAGATACTCACTAAGCACGAAGCCGCTTAAACCCATTAATTTGTTTCTGCGCATTATTATGATTTTCAACATCTGGCAATGATTTGTTGAGTATAATTTGTGTATTAGTACATTTATTTACTATCTATCCGATCTGCTTTGACGGGTACCAACTAGTATCATATTAAGTCCCGAAGGCTATGGGCGATGAAGGTGCGACTCCTGTTTTGACTGGTACCACAAGGGTCGGAGTCCGACTTGGCCAAAGGGCCAGTCCCGTAATTTTGAACCGAGTCAAGTGACGAGACCTGAACACTTGACTCCGCACCTCTAGAGGCAATTTTGAGAACTTAGAGGACATTGCAGCCAAGGCAGATTTTACGTGCACCAGCCGCCTTTAGTATACACGGCTGTGGGTTTGTCAGCAACGAGCATCGAACCAGTGACTCTCAGATCACTACCCCGCTGCTCTTGCCAGCTGAGCCACTGCGCCCATACCTTAATCTGATTAGGCTTTTGTACAATATGAAAACAATATAAGTTCCTGTAAAAATATTCTTGGCATACATTGTTAAACAGAATATTAGAGTCCTTTAAAAATTGATTTTCTTTTTTTTAAAGCAGATTCATCGAATTAATTATTTTTTTATTGAAACATTTGATTATCAGTAATTTCATGATATAGCATCCAACACATTGAGGATAGTTTTAAAAATATAACTCTGAACACTTGTTTAGAATCTTTCAAATAAAGAAAAGGTATCCATGCGTGGCAGCAAGGAATATACCAATGTCCTCTTTATTAAACACAAGCGTCTTTTATAATTAAAAAAGGACCTTAAATCTGGCCTTTGGTTCTTCTTTCTCGGGATGCACAAGTAAAATTGTTATTAAGGATTTTAATGTCTTATAGAATAAAACTTTTGGCAAGTTTTCATCGTGGTTCTCATATTGCGGAAGAGTTTCATTGAAATCTTAGAATAAAACAGTTAAAAAATTTGCAAATCTCTTTTATAGAAACCTGTAGAAGGACTTATACCTTTGTTTTCGCATGTTCTCCTTCTTCCATAAGATAATAACCGTGGTGCACAACATAGATGACAAATATAAATCTAACAGCAGCAAAAGGGTACAGTAAAAGGTATTGACTTCAACAGGCTCCTGCTTTCTAGAACTTTTCTTTTGTCAAACAGCTTCTGTCCTGTTGTTCCACATTTAAATCCCCATTAATAGTTTAGTAGTAGTGTGTAATGTAATGTGAAAACAAACGGCAATGGCGGAAGCTCCAAATGTATTGAAATCGGTAAACTAAATAAAGTTGCTCCAACCAACCCAGCACCGACTGCCATGCAACTAATGTGGGAAGTAACTAAAATTAGGTTAAACATGAATGAACCTCCTTACATCAATGTCCTTGTAGTCAGGAGTCACAGCAATGGGAAGTACTCAAATCAAACACTAAATAGAATCAACAGAGTTCACTTGAAGATATTTATTCCAGTTTCATGAAAAGTAAAATGTTGAGTAGAACACAAACGTTGCAAGGTGACAGCAATTCAACTCAGTGACAACGAAAAACGGGAGAACTGGTCCGAAATACAAACGCGGTTAATACAATAAAAAATTAAGTTAAATATATACGCCAGCGTAAAAATCACCACTGAATTAGAACTACATCACTGCGCTAAACATTACACGACGACAAAAATGCTAGTTGCTAAGGTATTTAAACATAATTCTAAAGCTTATTGCGTTGCCACTTCAGAAATGTGAAAAACCCAACTAAGTGAAGCACTGCCATCTGTTGGACTAATAAACATGAAAAATTAACATACAAGAAACACAAAAAATAACAATAAAAATGTCTGTTAAGTCGAACCACCCATCATGGCATTTCCATTTAGGCAAGATAAGACAAGATATTTTCTGATAATAAGGAGAAATTAATGAAAATTTTGAGATACTGTGTCATTCGGGCTACTCAAGTGAACACAATTAATATTGTGACAATTCCCTACGAAAAGAAAATTATAATGCTAGGAAAAAAACATATGACTCTAAACGGTCAAAATGAGTTCGTAAGTCAAATTCGAACAAGCTAAATTAGCCCTATCGACTGATAAAAGTAATGTTGTGTTTCTTCCAAAACTTATTAACTACTTTAAGCTTTTGAAACTATGACAATTAGTCGATGTGAAAAGTAAAGATGTCTTTTTTAATACTGAAAAATACTTTTTTTGATTTATATTTCTTAGCTGCCAATGAAAAAGGATATAATAATCGGAGAAAGGAAAATGATCGAAGGAAATAATATGAAAGGGATGTTTCAGTTGGACTGCATTTAATCCCCAAGAAAAGCAAAATTATTGATTTCAGAACTTTTTCTCTCATTTCATTTGAAGGATATATTGTGATATTATGTTTCAAAGATACAAAAGGAACAAAAGACTTTCTCAAGATCGTGATGAAACGTACAATGTCAAAAGCCAATAAAATATCCAATGAATATAAAATGACCAATACAACTAAATATCCTCAGTGCATGTTTCAAATAAATTAATTAATAAATATTTTCTTATTTAATTTATTATCTACACAATATTTTGGCGATGATGCATTATTGCCCACATTTCAAAACTCCAATGATGGGGATTTACCAGGTAGTTTCAGGTGATGTTCTGTGATTAGCTTTCCCTGTTTCGTGAGTGAAACTTTAGTGTAAAGCTAATTTCTCTTTTACCCAATTCTTGGAATACTACAAATTTTGAAGGTTTTCTTTAGATTTGGTAACTTCTCTCGGGAAGCGGTAAAGTGTCCCTATCTTTTGTCACTACCTTTTTCCCTGATCCAATACTTTTAACTTCGCTTAAACACTTCCTTGTTTATAAAAAATTCCTATAGTTATTTATTTTAAGAATATGGCATATTTTCTTTAGATGATTGCTCAATATACATAAAATACTTGAAATTGGACCTGTCCCTTAATTTTTTTATATGTATATTTATCCGTCAGTAATTTCATTTATCATAATACTAAGTTATAGTAATGTAAGGTGCTTATTTATTGAAAATATTAATTTTTATAAATGGAAAACAATATCTGGAAATTTTTAAAATTTGTAACAGTTCAATATCTCTATTAAAACAATTTCAAAAACTGCTATATCAATTCGCAACTATAATATGCCAAAAAACCTCACGCTTGTTGTCTTAAAAAGTCCTAAATGATTTATCAATATCAGTAATTTTCCATATAGAAAGGCCTCAAAATTGTCAAGATTTCAAAGATCCCATTGTACTGTATAATGTATCTGAAGGTATTGTACACGATGATTTAAATGTGACATATTTTCTTTGGATTATTGCTCAGTTAACCTAAAATACCTGAAATTGGAACTGTCCCCTAAATTTTCTATCTAATTCTTTATCCCGAAATACTTTAATTTATCATAATACCGTTATTTGTAATATGTAAGATGCTTATTTATTGAAAATATTGATTTTTATAAACGGCAAACAATATACGAAAACTTAAAAATTCGTGAATGTTACACAAAATTTTTAAAAGTTATTCGTAAATATATGCCAAAATACCTCATGTTTGTTGTCTAAAAAAATCCTAATTGATATGCATATATCAGAACTTTTACACATTTTCTTTGTAGATAGGATCTCAAGTCATTGCCAAGATTTTAAAGATAGCATTGCAAAGTATGAATTAATCGAAGATATTGTACACGGTGATATAAGATTGTAAGCTTGTTTTAAAAATTAAAGTTTCAAATATAAAGCCAATACCTATCCTTTATGCATTCTGCTGATGTACTTATCACAATAAATAAAGTAGTTCATGTCTTAAATGAATTAGCAGAATATATTTAGACCTTGTACCTAAAATTTTACATTTGCATAATCCTTTAAAATCATTTAAAGAATGATTAGTTCAGAACAAAATGATAATTGAAAATAGATGTTTCTAAAAATTCTCCTGAGTATCCATTAGTCCATGATAAGGGTCTTTACTTTATAATTATATAAACATCCAATCCTTCAGATCTTCTAAAATGGTAGTAATTTCATTCTACCAACAGAATATTTAATTGGTAGAATTGAATTTCGTCCCCATTTGTTGATGTATATTTGATGCACTTAAATCGTGTCTATTAAGAATTCTTTAAAATTATTCGGCATCAAACTTTCTTCTAAACTTTAAATTAGAGTGGGTGATTAATATATTTTTCTGGGTAGCATTCCAAATTTTCTAGCCTCATGAATGAAGAGACAGAGGAATTTTAAGTGCTATAGATTAAATTGGGAGAAGTACTTATTTACATGGTACAGCCTATACTTTATTAATTTATTTCATTCCATCTAAGATTTAAATAATTTATTGACAAATATGTATATTTCCAAAATGTGTCAGTGTCTGATGATGTTTATCAAAAGATTGCACGTTCATTAAAATTTAGTCAAACTATTGAAAATGCAATTGAAATATTTTTAAATTTTAATCTACTGTAGCTAACTACTGCGTCTATATTTGAGAAACATTTGAACAAAACGGTTTAATTAGGAATCTATCCAAATATCTTATGTTCATAACGATGTAAACGGCAATGTGTTTTGTGTTATTACGCATTTACAAAATTAATTTAAAAAGAAATGATTAGCATTTAATACTGGGATTTTAAAAGTGCATAAATGTGCAGAATACATAATATTTTAAAATTTATGTATTAATAACTTTATGTAATTGTTTTAATAATTTTATAGTAAGAAAATTAACTGGGCAGATGTCATTTTTTAATATCATCGAACATATCATTATTACGAAAGGCAACATTTTTCAGTTTGATGTTATAAAAAAGGAATTTAAAAAATAATCTTGAATAAATGTGTTTTATACTCGTTAGAAAATTCCCTTCTGGGTCACGAATATTTATAGTTTATCTATATCAGGGGTGGCCAACCGATCTTCGACATGATTTTAGTCGATCGTGAGCCAAAATTTCATAAATATATGGACTATTTTAGTGACGATAAGCTGCTCATTTTCCACAAAAAATGAGAACTAGTCGATCGCCGAGTAAAAAATCATAGAAAAGTCGATCGCCAACTAAAAAAGGTTGGTCAGCCCCCGATCTATATTATACTCCACTTAATTTCCTTACTGAATGTTATTTACTTATTTATTACAAATGCCCGGAAGATTAGCTATGATGTCATTTGTTCTCTATAAAGGTCGAGACTGATGGCCATTGATTTAAGGGGACACCGTCTAGGTGACCAGCATTACCCTTACTAGCCGGTCCTGTAATTTTGAACCGAGTCAAGTGACGAGACCGGAACACTTGACCCCGCACCTCCAGAGTTAAATTTAAGAACTTGGAGGACACTGCAGCCACGACAGATATAACGTGCACTGGCCAACATTAATGAACACGACGGTGGATTTTGTCAGCGACCGGTATCGAACCCGCAACCCTCAGATCACTAATTAAATCACTCTATTTAATGACGGATAAAAACAGTTAAATTCGAATTTTGTTTAAACAGAATTAGAAATTCTAGCATTATGTTTATGGAATTATATTTAGTTTCGAGCAGCTAACTTTTAGTAATTTATACCTTTTGTCGGAATTATGTCGCTCAATTTGTCATTTTGTTTCAAGAGATATTAGAAATTATAAAAAGAAGACATACTTTTAAAAAATATATTGGTAATGCACATAAATTTGGTGACATGTTGCTGGTACTAAGGCACGGTGGGGATATCTCATACAGCACTGATAATTTTAAGTTGCAAAATTTAACACTTTATCTAAACTACAAACACAAACAATTAACAAACCATTCAAATAATTTACCAGAGCCGTAGCTACAAAAATGCAGTTAAGTCCTCTAGCTGGCAAGGCAAAGCCACTGTTAAAAACCTTGCATGATAATGTGGTCTGGATTGGCTGTTTTCTAGTAAAATCCAAACATGAGCATCATAGGTCAGGTGCCATTTAACATATTCCTAAACCGGAATCAAACAAATTGGAAAATGTTAATTAAACAACAGGCAATCGCTTATCACAAGGTGTGACGCACAGTAGATATTGCGAGCACCACATGTATATCTAGAATAAAACGTAGAAACCTGATAAAAGAAAACTTTTTTTATATAGTATAATTTGAACTGAAATACTTTAGACTATAGAACTTTGTACAGTAATTTGCACTTAAGATATGCTTTATTATCAAGCATCTTTTTGAAATTATATGCAGTCAGTTGACAGTTTTCATCCGTATAGCCAAAATTTCAGTTTGGCCTCCACGAAATAGAGAATACGTAGTCCATATATCTTGACAGCTCGGGTTTTTCAGCCATAAAATGAATCACGACAATGAACAATTCGTAAAATATTTGCTGGTTACAGGGTGGGGTGAAGAGGGATTAGTAAAGCAAGTCAAACTAATTCAACCAGTTCTCGGATATCAACATTGCTTAGTTGACAAACATTTACACATTTTTTACACAGGGTTCCATACATCAACTAGGAAATTTTGAGTTGTTTCTAGATATTCCAGAAAGATGTATATATATATATATATATATATATATATATATATATATATACATATATATATATATTTACCAATGCGGAGGCACTTGTAATCAAACATTCGCCCATACTGCGCCGCAGTTTTACTGTGCATTTTATTATAGAGGCACCATACAGGTGGACAGCATAACCCGCTATTAAGGGACGACACAAACGAAGGCATTTTTCGTAGCGCAACGCCGGGATTCGATCTGAGCACACTCAGCACCGAAAACAATATATATATATATATATATATATATATATATATATATATATATTTATATATATATATATATATATATATATATATATATATATATATATATATATATATATATATATATATATGTGTGTGTGTGTGTGAGGATAAATTATGTTTGGAAAATTTATGAGTTTTGGTATAGTTATATTGGAAAATTTTATAACATATTAAGGTTAAATTGTCCATTTTGGTTTTGTTGCTGTTGGCAGTCTCGTCATTTTGTAAATATTTTTAAGGTTTATTGATTAAAAATGTGTTATTTTCGGTATATTGCATATCGGTTGTCAAGTGTATATAATTAAAATTTTTGGATATGATTTTATAAGTGTAATTTGATAAGTAATGTTAAAATTTGTAAACATTACTTATGAAAATAAATTTATATTAAGTGTATTTTTATTGTCTAAATATAAATTTATTTTGATAAGTAATGTTTTGTGAGGTAGGGAATTGAGTTGTATTGATAAAGATGTAAGGTCTGAGATTTTAGGTCTGAAATTGGTAGAATTGTGAGTTTTGATCAAAATGTGAATGTGTTAACATATTTTATCAAAATGTGAATGTGTTAACATATTTTATTAAATTGAGTCTAGAAGCAGAACAAGCGTGAGTTCAACCATGTCTTCTTCAAACTGGAGTAGGTTTTAAAATTGGTTTTGAATGAAATGAAAAGTTTTTTGGTATAAAAATGTATAGGAAAGTATTTTAATGAAAGTTAGTTTCATACCTCAATGATTTAATTGCTTTTTTCATATTGATAAATATTGTGTATTTTTTTTTAGTTTAAAGCACTTAAATTTGATCTTTTAATTTGTTTATTGTGTTTTAGTATAAATAATTTGATTTTTATTTTCTTGTGTGTTTCTGGTTGTCACTTGGTTTGTTGGCTATCTTGGAGGCTATCTGCCTGTAATTTTCAGATAAGCATGAGTATAAAGACATGCTTCATTATTTGTAAGACTCAGAGGTAAAACATTTTTGTACAAAATGGTGAAAACGAGAAAATTTAGAATATAATAAGATTATTTTTCACTATTGATTTGTTTGTGTCAAATTTGAAGTTTCGGAGGAATCAGGTATCCCCGATGATACGCTGAAAGCTCTTAATAAAATTCCCAGTGCTGTTGTGGAGTATGACCACCATAACAGACATCTGAGGAAGAGTTTTAAATTCTAATAATAGTGTTATAAATAAAATTATTTTCTATGAAGTTTTGTGACACCCCAATTTTCTACAAGAACTATGTGTTTCAAAGACTCTGAACTTTGTCAATTTTAAAGTCAGGACTAATTTTTTAGGTAGTGGACTCAAGGTGCTTCGGCACAAAGTGTTCTTAGTGAGCTAAAAAGAATAGTGTGGGTGTTCACAGAAATTTTAATTACCATTTTCTTACAAGTTCAAGTTATATTTTGTGTTTATTAAATTTAATTTTAGTTTTCTATTAATAATGTTGATATAATATTCTTTTATAATTAATTTTGATATTTTAATAATTACTGCTGTGTTATTTTTGCCATAATATTTTAAGTAATTCAATGTAACTTTTTTCTCGATTGGAGACATTTTTGTAAAATGTAATCTTCTCAGCTCCATGGGGGTTAGGTGCACGAATTTAGTAAATAAGAATATTAATTTTAGTTTTGTAAATAAGATGTCAAATATTTAGGGGGAATTTAGTTAATTTTGATGGGGTGAATCAAGTCGTAAAAAAGAATAAATTAGTTGGGTTTCTCTGAGTTTGTTGTGTGGGGAAGGATCTGCCCTGCACAGCAATTTTCAGTTGAGGATTATTTAGGTTAAGTTTAGTTGTTTTTCTCTTCTGGAGACGTGTTGCAGGGAACTGGCCATTCTTTGTGTGCACGCCTTCAGGAGAACGATCGCCCAATTCTAATCGTAAATGTTAATTTAATTTTAGTTGGTTTAAATGGGTTAACAAGATAATGATGACGAGTTTAAGTAGTTAGGGTTACTAGTTAATTTTGTTGGGTGGGAAGGTACCGCCCTGCACAGCAATTTTCAGTTGTTGATTAATTAAGTTAATTTTAGTTCTTTTTCTCTTCTGAGGACGTGCTGCAGAGAATTACTTACTCCTTGTGTGCACGCCTTCAGGGGGACGGGGGGGAAAGTTGTGAGGCTAAAATATGGGGGGGGCGATCGCGTGACCTTAAAACGGGATATTAGCTAGTAAAATATAGGATTAACAATTTAAAATGCTGGGAGTTCAAACAAGCGGCAATAGGCATTGAAGTGAAAATATAATTAGTGGGTTCGACATGATTCGATTACCGAAGAACCGCAGAACCACAAGGGAGAATTTTTAGGTAGACGTATAGCCTTGCAGTTTGGCGCTAACAAAATACTTAGTTTAGCAAATAAGATCATCCGATGATGACGAAATGAATAAGTAATGAGCGTCGGTAGCACTATTAAACCTTAGGGACAAAGGATTTATTTCAGAGCCATGGATAACTAGGGAATGGAAAGGATGTGTGCCGAAGGCGCACAGATTTAAATTGGGCGGGATTATTAATTAATGTTTGATGGAGCTGAGTAATTATTGGAAAATTAATAAATATGTTTAGGATGCTCAATTGGAGTGTTTTTATACCTGTTGTGTTAACATCTTGCCGTTTGATGGATTTAATAATGATGGATGTCCTCGCCACCGGACCACTTCTGACTGCATGATGATTCCAAAGAAATCTAAATTACGTAAATAGATCGGGCGTGAAGCACAAACGTCCGACATATATATATATATATATATATATATATATATATATATATATGTATATAAATAAAAAAATATATAATATATATATATATATATATATGATTTTTCATTTAAGAAATAGATAAAATGCTTTTTTTCTCAATAGTTAAAGAATGTATCTAACATTTGTATAATCAATTAATAAAAACAGTGCAAAAAAATTCAAAATCTATTAATTTTGATGGTTCATCGAAAAAACCTTAATTTATTTTAATATAATAGAAAACTTAAAATATATATGCTAAAAAGAAATCTGAAAAACTAATTAAATGTCTTCTTTTAACAAAATATATATAATCCACAAAGGTGAAAAACGTAAAAAATGTATAAGTCACGAAATATCTTCGAATAAAGGAAGAATTTTTATACAATCAGTTAAAATATATATTCGTTTCCAAGATATGTATAATTAATTAATAAAACCAGTAGGAAAATTTAGAAATTCCTTAATTTCGATCGTTCATTCAAAAATGCTTAATTTATTAATGTTAATTAGAAAAATAGTGAATATATATGTAAAAACATAATCGGAAAATATAATTAATAGTCTTCTTTTGACAAAATATATATAAGCAGAAAAAAATATATAACAGAAAAAAATGTAAAAAATTATGTCAGTCACGAAATATCCTCCCAGACAAAAAGTAAGTATTTTTATACAACCAGTTAAAATGTATATTCGTTTCTACAAAATAAAAAATTATATGGTATTAGGAAATAAAGTTATACAATCCATCTGGATTCAATATTATTCGAATTATTCATTTATGTACTTTTATCTATATTAGTTTCAAATAATTAATTACACAAATGTAAACCATAAAAGATCCTTACATTACGAAAAAAGTGTGGAAATGTTAAATTAAACTGGACACAAACATTAGAAATAATAATGAAATAAGCCGGTTTCATTATTCCAGTTTTTATGACACACATCACTATGAATTTAAATCGAAGTAATCTTGAAACCGAATTCCAGCTCATTTTTCAATAAGATTTCTTTTTCATATTCTATGTTATTAGCCCATAAAGTTGTTTTCATTGGAAAAAAATAATTTCCAAAGAAATAAATTTGCATTAGATTTGATTACTCTAAAGTTTATGAAAATTTGAGGAGATTCAGATTGATTTCAGCATCACTTTCTCGACAAAATATAATTTTTGCAGTTATGTGACAGCGAAAATATTTCTGGGAATATATTTCGTCGTATTCTTAGTACAATTACTATCGAGTTTTCTCTAAATTTATGATATTGCAGAATATTTCTTAGATTTATCTGAGATCAGTCATTATTTATATTCATATTGCAGAAATGCAATTTTACTATAGGTATAATTTTACTATAGGTGGCTCTTTTACAGGATATGATTTTTCTTTTACATTTTGAATAAAGCAATACATAAATAAAAATTTATATATATATATATATATATATATATATATATATATATATATATATATATGTGTGTGTGTGTGTGTGTGTATATATATGTATGTATGTGTATGTATATGTATGTATGTATATATAAATATATATATATATATATATATATATATATATATATATATATATATATATATATATATATATATATATATATATATATATATATATATATATATATACAATGGACGCTCGTTAATTCGAACTCAAAGGTTCTCAGAAAAAAGTTCGAATTATCCGATGTTAAGATAAAATATACTATGTTATCAAAAGTTAAACATATTAAAAAGCAATACAGACTTACCTTAATCATAAAATGAAGCAGAACATATGCAGTATAAAGTAAACTTTTATTAAAAATATGAATTACACTTTGGAAAAAACTGTAAAATGGATGTTTGTTTCTGTTTATGTTGCCTACATTGTTCAGCCAGCTTCTCGATTTGAAGTAAACATTTCAATTCATTTTCAGAGGAAGGTTCCATCTGAATAAATGCTTTCAGAGTTTTAATTGAGTCCATTATGGCTTTGTCCATTATGGCCGCATTAAAAATATATTTCGGTAGGTAAGTAGAGAAAAGCCCTGTCAGTTTCCTTCCGAAATTAGTGCATACGTCTTCGTTTACATCAGAGCTTTGGCCACATACAGTTTAATAAGAAATATTTTGCCTTGACATAAATCGAAAAAGCCATCCATCACTGCATTTAAAATCTTCAATACCCATCCGACTTGCCAATTCATCAGCCTTCGTCAGCACTAGAGGTCCATTTATCGGAAAATTTCGAGATCTAACATCCTGAAACCATAGCAGTAGAGCTTTTTCTAGAACTTGGGACGCATTTCCCATGCGTTTCCTTCCTCCAGCAAATTTTGATTTTTCCCATGAATCTAAAATTGACTCCTTGTTTTTCAAATTAGTTGACAAGGCATTTATTTTTAATTTCATAGTCAGCTGCTAACTTTATTTTACATTCGCCATTCTGTACTTCCTTTAAAATTTCTACCTTTGTCTCCAAAGTTAGGGTTTTGTACTTTCCACGTGTAGACATCCTGAATTTTTACACGTTCACACCACACAATGAAGAAGAAAATCTAGACCACATTAACTTGTCTGCACTACAGTTATAACTGACGCAGCTCCCTAGAATCTGTAGTAAAGACTAGTTTTTCTGAAATTCTAAGAACATCGATCCAAATAAAGAAAAATTGCTTTTTCCGTTTAGCACTAATAAGAAGGACAATAGCTACTAACGTTTAGCGGACATGCAATAGTCTAGGAATGCAGGCATGTGCCTTACACAGAAAAAAAATTTTGACATACAAAATAATAAATTCAGTGTGTATTTTCTACATTAAACGAGGAAATTTTTTTTGTCAAATTTTTAGTTCGAATTAACCGAAGTGATAAAAATTTAGTTCGAATTAATGAGATATTTTTAACATTAACTCCAATACAAGTTTTTTGGGGCCTTTGGTTTAGTTCGAATTAACCGAAAGTTCGAATTAACCGAGTTCGAATTAACGAGCGTCCATTGTATATATATATATATATCGTTATTCTTATTAAATAAAGTACGCATAGTTCACGGACTTTGTTATTCTCAACTCTGTCCTGAGTCCCTTCAATGCCCCTCCTTGATTGTTTCTTCCGCAGCGACGACGACTACCTGTGTGTTAATTCATCTCCTGTACCGGTCTGATAAACGGTACTTGCACACAAACGCACACACACCCATATATATATATATATATATATCTGTGTGATAATATTACTAACTGCCTATAATCGCCCATTCTGTACTTCATCTCTGACCTGATAACCCGTCCTTCTTGTCTTGGCGTAAACGCTTCGCCTTCCCACATACTAACTTCCTCCGCCAATTCTGGCAACCTCTCTGACCTAATTCTATTTTGGCGCTCTTTGCGCGAGACACTAGACTGGCTCAAAACTAGTAAGATGTGTTGCTTTACTGTTTAATAAATTAGTTTGTTCCTGCAGCTGATTTTATTATTTTCCGGCCACGATGTAAACTACATTTTCATGAGATGTCCATCCGGACATTTTATATATATATATATATATATATATATATATATATATATATATATATATATATATATATAGGGTGCGTTATAAATTCGTGCAAAGTTCAAAAATTCGTAATAAAAGAAATAATACTCGGAAAATTTTTCTGTTTGCGCGAATAGGATCAGAGGGTCAATGATTTTCTTTTCATGAAAAAAAAAAGTTTTAAAGCAACCGAAATAGGGAACTTTTGCGTGACCACGTTAAGCCTGCATTGCAGGAAAGACATGCGTTACCTGTTGTCAGCTTCATGCAGGCTGCTGCCCCACCCCACATTTCAAGACACATCAAGACGTTCCATTTGGAATCTTTCACTGAAGACCGAGTTCTTTAACCCTTTACTTCCCAGTACCCTTTAAAGTTGAAATTATGACCTAAAAATTTGTAGGCACTCTGTTTTGACAAGATTGCACTTCCGGTTTCGATTTTGTGGGTATTCCATGACCTGTAACACTGGGAAACTAGCGCTTTGAAAAGTGCAGCTAAGCGAGCAATGCGATGAAGCAAACAAAAGAAAAAACGCACACTTATAAATAAAAATACAACAAAAAAACTTGATTATATATGATTTTAAATAAATATTTACAGTTCGTATATACAAAACAGTTCCTATTTTTACAAAAGCAGTTCGTACATACAAAAAACACGCAAATAAAAACACAATAAAAAAACTTCATTATATATGATTTTAAATAAATATTTACAGTTCCTATATACAAAAGCAGTTTCTACACTTAAAAATATTCACTAACCTATTTTTATTTGCTTCGCGATATTTTTGAAAGCACGTCAGTCACTTCTGTAAAAAGCAAAAACCAATATTGCAGGTTTTGCAACATTGGAGGTCCTCGAGTTTACGAACAGTAAACTCGAGGATGCCAGGATGCTGCCCAGGCAATCGACGAACAACGAAGAACCCGGAGGACTAGTATTGCACAGGATTTTGGACATAGAGCTTTTGTTCGAGGTATGCGGTAGAAGTTGAGCCGATTTGGACTGGCTAAGCTGGACAGAGAGGTCTCCAGAGAGAAACACGTGTTCTACTGCGCAAACTCCTCTAGTTTCCCAGTGTTCCATATCATGGAACACCTTTTGAAAATCTTTCGTTATTGCTATGGTTTCGGTATAAAAAATTTAAAATAATATAGAATAAATAGTTTAGAGTATAGCCAATACAATAACATAGAATTTTTTTCCTTGCAATTTTTTTTGTATTTAAAAATGATTTTAAAATTATGACTCTGAAATATGGCTCTTTTTTATAACGCCACTGGAACGAGGGTATGTATGGGCTTGTGACACGCTGCCATGTATTATGAAAAAGAGTAGATCAAAGTAAAAAATCAAGCTAATTGCTTAGTTTTTCGCAGAATTTTGACGGTTTTAGGAGCTAGTAAATTTTGGTGTTCCACTATATGGAACACCGGGGAGCAAAGGGATAAGTCGCGGATGTAAGGTTTAGTGGCCCTCACGATCATCAGACTTGACCCCGGCATATTTTTAGTTGGGGGGATACTTAAAGTATTTTGTGTACCGGGGCGCCCCATCAACTTTGGTGGAACTGAAAAATGTCATTCGACAGACAGTCGCTGCCATCGATGCTACACTCCGTTGTAATGGGCTTAGTGACCCGCCTCACTTGCCTATTACTTTGTGCTGGTGGTAATGTTGAACATTTGTTACTTTAAAATAAATGCAGTCTCATGTTATTGTGTTCTGATTGATTTTCTGTTTGAGCCTGATTTGCATAAAACGTCTCAGTATAACGTGTGAGCGCCCTCTTTCGGTTACTTTTGGATACTTTTTTGTCTACATGGCAGAAATCCAATGTCTCTCTGACTTTATTGGCGTAAACAGAAAAATGTTCCGTTCATTATTTGTTTTATAATGAATTTTTGAACTTTGCACTAATTTATGACGCACTCGGTATATATATATATATATATATATATATATATATATGTAAGGATTTATGATGGGGGACGAACCGTAAGTAACTTTAAAGGAGGGTATTATGCAATAGTCGGGTAATATGGAATACCTAGATTTAGGCTCTGTTTGGAGCTGCCATCATGTGGAAATAACATGAACTACCCAAAAAATACTCCAATGAAGTAGTGCACTAAGAGTGGATCGCTTGTTGTTCTCGTACCACTCGCTACAGAACAAAGTGTGTTTTGTGATTTTCAAAAGTTTTTGCAGGTAAGTTTTGAAACATTTTAACCTACTAGTACACATGTGACTTCAAAATTGATGTTAAACATAACGGACACTAAAAAAATTGTAGTTTGTTATACTGTGGTCATTTTTTAGCTGACAATGTTTTGTCCATCAGTTTAAAGGTTTATTTTCCATGATGGCGTTTCGGGTATTATGGAATACTAGGTATTCCATAATCCCTTTAGAGGCAGGAAAGCTGGATCTTCTGTAATAACCCACTCCCCATATAAAAAAAAAAGAGTTAGAGGATGAACTGAAAGAAAAGGACATACACAAAGGAGGAACCAGAACATTCAAAACATCAAAATGAACCGAACATTCAAAGACCCCCTATTGAGAAATTAAACTTAGACCGAACTTCTAGACCTAAACCTGCTAGAGATGACTCCTGTGTTAGCAGCGATGAATCGTTCCATTCTGATGTATCATCTGTAATGGACTTCATGCCATCAATTAAAGAACCGGAAAACAAAGACGCTGAAAATATCATGTGTAAAGGAAAATTCTCCGAAGTTCAACGAGGGGAAATTTTGATTCAATGCTTCAGCTGTTCTCTGTGGGCTCCCCTAGACTGTACCGGAGCAGAGAAAGAATATTATATCTGTGACTTTTGTAAACAGACTAAAAGCAGAAATGACATGCACATAATCTTAAAATATGGTTTTTATACTTAAAAATAACTATATTTTATGAAGTCTAATTAGATTTTAAACGGTTTAAACCACCTATTCCATATTCCTGACTATTTCATATTAACCTCCATTAGTAACTTTTTTTAATATTTTTTTTTTACAACAACAAAATAAATAGTATTATTTTACAATTGACAGTTCATTACAATTAGTTATAGTATGTACTCACGATGATTTTTGGGATTTTTATTCAAAAACCAGTAAAGTTATTTCTAGAAAAGTTAACGGTATTCCATAATACCCTCCTTTCCTCTATCAATTAAATACTCCTAATTTACGAAGTATCTGAAAAGAAGCATCGCGGGGAAAATAGATAATAGGGTTGGATTTGATTAACAGGAGATAACTCCTCCCCAGCCTCATCTTGTGTGCTGCGCAGTATTCTAGAAGATTGAGACAAAGCGTTGAAAACGTCAGAGACAGTGTGATTACCGACTAGGAAGGACGTTGGATAGGGATGGGAATAAATTTAACTAAATGGAGCTGAGCACTTGAATTTGAATTAATAAATATATTTCGGAAGATTAATTGGTTTGGTGTTTGTTCCACTCGCGCCACATCTGACTGGGGGTTGAAGAAGATTGAGGATTTTCGGGAGTCGACTGCTGTTTTATGAAATAACGTGATCAACTAGAATCGGACTACAATAATTAATAATATGGGCGTGAAGAGCAAGTCCGACATATATATATATATGTGTGTGTGTGTGTGTGTGTGTGTGTGAGTACATTATTTTTTATATATAAATGCAGGCGTTCATTATTACTTTTTAAAATTTAACAGAAAAAGGAAATCCTTTTTCTCACACCTTTACACTGCACCATACGCTCGAATCTTTGAAATGTATTATTAACATATTATTTTTCTTCCATGTACTGTGAAAGATATAAACTGAACCTCGAGGAAATATTTCGTAAATACAGTACAGAATATTTAATCCTTCAAATGAAAGGTTAGCTTGATTTACTTATCATTAAATAAATTGACTACATATTCAAAAAATGCTAAAGTACTCGTGCGTTTTGGATGGGACATTTTAAGTAAACGTGTCTTTTAATATTCAATTTATTTTTCTATTGGTGTTCTCTAGCGGGATCATTTTTCCTTTCTTAAGTTTTTCCTGAATTCGCAATCCGTTTGAGGAATTTAAAAATAATTTTCATGTAGCATACACATTTTGTTTTCTTAATTATTTTGAAGATTATTTGAATATGGGGTATGTAATGTAAGTTTGATTTTTTTCTCCTATATTCTTTTAGGAGTAATGCAAACAATTCTTTCCTCTCTGTAAACATCTGTGTTACCCATTTAACACGACCCAACAAGCCTATTCGTTGTACATACTTCAGACATTGATTAATGACTGAAACCAGAATTCATATTGTTTTGCGATACATGTGGAAAACTGTAAACATCCCTTTGTTTCTTATTATGAAAGAATTTTTCAAAGTTGAGTTGTTTAGAATTTTTCTATTTTTGTTTTCTTTGTACTTTTTGTTATATGATGAATGATACTTGTTCTTTCATTGGACTTTAACCTTTGAATGAATGTTTAAATAAAATCAGAACAAAACGTATCTTCAAAATTAAGTTCATGAAGAATATAAAATAGAATAAATATTGTTCCTATAAATAAAAATAAAAGTATTTGTAGCTTTAGCCATTTTAAAAGCAAGAATTTTATTAAACTGTGTTTAAATTTACAAATGTTATATATATATATATATTAATATATATATATATATATATATATATATATATATATATATATATATATATATAAATATTAATATATATATATATATATATATATATAAATATTAATATATATATATATATATATATATATAAATATTAATATATATATATATATATATATATATATATATATAAATATTAATATATATATATATATATATATATATATATATATATATATAAAAAAGAAGAAACTCCTTAGCTCTCTGTCAAAGGCAGGAATAAAAGGTAGAAATTCTCAAATTAGATACACATATAATAAACAAATGGAAAATTTTGCTTTGAAAATGGGGGGAACCGGTTTGGGAATATGCAGAACCGGTTGCTAGACAACCGGGACTATTGGGGAAAAAACCGGTTCCAATATTTGTAAAACGGCTTCTACAGAAAAGCTTGTAGTAGAATTTCACTCAGTTTTGCACGATCTTGGAAATGTTGTTGAGATTCATTTTTCTTATATTCGGGGCCATAGTGATAATCTTGTCAATGAAAGAGCGGACCAGTTGGCGAAAGAGGCGACTTTTCATGATATAGATTTAGTGATGTCTGTCCCGGCGTCTCATTGGAAGCGTGTCGCTAGGGAAAAAACTGTCTTGGACTGGAATACTGAATTTCTTGCTTCGTCTAAGGCATTGTGGACAGAAAGATTTTTTCCAACTATTTTTCACCGTTTAAAGTGTAAGCACTATTCAATTGACTTTAACTAAACTTAACTTAAGTTTTAACTGACCATGGAAATTTTAAGAGCCATTAGCTTCGTTTTAATTTGGTGACCAGTGGACTTTATGCTTGCGGTGATGCTGATGAAGATGTTGAACATTTTCTTTTTCACTGCAAATTACATGCAATTCACATGCAAATTACATCCGAGCTATATTAAAGGCGGACTTGAGGCGTCTGTTCATTTGTTGGCTTCCTGTTCCTTCTGATCTCGTTAAGAGTGTTAAAAGTCTTGCTGTGTTGCGAAATTTCGTTTGTAATTTCAATTTTTAATTTTTCTTGCTTTGTGTTTTTCACTTTTTCTGTAAGCCTCATGTTATACCTTGTGGTGCATGAGAAGTTTTAAAATGAATCAAACAAACAAAAACAAATTTAAAAAATTGTAAAACAGGGCATTCGAAAATCTTAGGTTTAAATAACATCGTATTCAAGGAGATAAATAGTTTTACCATGCTTCACAATTTATTACTATTTAGATCTTTGAAACTGTTTTCCTTAAACGCATACCCAGTATTTACAAATAGATCCTCCTTTACAATTTCAGAGTAAATCTTTTCCTGCTGTTAAAAGTGCCTTTGTGCCTATTAAATTATTTCATAAAATCTTTCAAAAGAAATTTTATTTATTGCAGTTATAAACAGCAAAAGCATATTATTTATAATTATACAACCTAGTCCACGACGAATTTTTATTCAAGAAGCAAATAGAAAATAATAATATAAACTCTTCCAATATAAAGGAAAGCGAGCTAGAATTCAGCTGTTTTGGGTTTGAGAAGGTTTACCCATTCCTTGAATTATATTAAATTGAAATAAATTAAAATAATTTTTGTCCCATGGAATAAACACAAATTCTTTGCATTATAAATAAATATAGTTATTTCATTAGTATTTAGTGGAAATATTTTTTGTTTCATGTATTATTCAAAGTCGGAAATTTTCCGAATTCCCAGTTCTAAAATTTTTAATCCCGGTTCTGCAATCCTTGTTTATAACTATATTGTTATATATCACTAGGTTTATAATTTTGGACCAAATTTGTAGTATATGTTCACATATAAATATAATGGGATGAATGGTACTTGCAATTTAACACAATTCCATGGTAATTACTGGGGAAAATATTTATTTAATTTTTCTTTCAACTTGTTAACCAAATACTTGTTGTAACCAAATATACGTATTTGTAACCAAATATGCGTATTTGTACACGTATTTGTAACCAAATACGTGTTGTAACAAATGTAAATTGTTGTTATACATAAAATCTTTCGACTCGTAGTCAGGTCTGGAGACTTACTTCAAATTAGAGGTTATACGTGAGCAAACAATTTGTGGTAGTAGAAGCATTAATTATTTTTATTAAATAAGTGTCGAGTTGCTGGGAGAAATTGGAGTTAGTTTTTGTAACGACAGTATTAGAGTAAACCCACCTTGCAGTAAACCCGCCTGGTCATTTGAACTCTAAACCAACAATGCTTGCCAAAGAACTTCCCGCATTTTGCACAATGTTGATTTCATGATCCACTAGCAAACAGGGCTCTTTTGCTTAACCTGAAACGTCGCATATTGGAAGACCATCTTCAATTCAAAATCTAATTCTCAACGAAATTCGGAAAGACCATATGGGTCATATTATTACTAAAAATAGTGAAAATAAGCAATAAAGATGTAAAAACTGGAAAAGTCAAACAATTACTGTATACAATAAGTGTAATGTACCTCTTCCTGCAAAATGTTTGAAAGAATTTAAAATAATAATAAAAAAAAATATATATATATACCGTTTTGGACTAATGATGCGAAAACACAACATTTTGTAACTCTCGTAAAAATAAATTTAATTTTATGGAAACAACTTATTTGTGTAATTTATGTTCTAAGAAGTGTTAAAAAAACTGTTTGTTGTATTTCCATTAAAGGAAACATGGAACGGTCTTAAATGGGTTAACCCATTTAAGACGCGTTGCGAAAACGCAACATTAATTTCTGTATTTTTTAAAGGCATGTTCTAAGTTTTATACGTCTGAAGTAACATTTTTAATTTATTCTCTATGCTTTAATTATTCATAATAATTTTTTGTTTCCACATTTGCCCGCTTTTAGCACTTGCCAAATTTGTTTTTTCTGATGTTTTGAAGGGAAAAAATGACTAACTTCCAATAATAAGTGTAGATAGCAGCACATGTTAAATTTCCGATTCTCGTTCCGAGTTTACTAGAGACTAAAGAACAAAATGGCTGTAATGAAGCGCCTTCGGATATATGAAAATTTCATAGAAATATTAAGAGGTGAAGTCGATCGAAGGCTTTTATCATTACATTGTTTTGATAAAATTGGGAACGCCGGCTGAGCGGGACGATAATTATAGAGCGGAGAGGTCCTGTGTGACGTAAGGCAGTGAATAGTCCTGCGGCGGTGGTCAACTTGGGAGGTAGATCGCCAGACGAGATTTAAGAGAGTTTGTCGCCAGGATTTGACACTACACGACAATGGACTGTGTTTTCAGATTTACAACGGCGGCATGTAAGAACCAAGGGCGTCGTGTGAGGTTTATGCAGGCATGTTTTCCGTGGGGGCGTGTGCGGCTTAGCTGAGGGCGGCCAATAAAATAAAGTTTGAAGTGAGCAAGCGAATGAGTTTTTTTGCTGAATCTTGTATGGATGAGAAAATTTTGAGGAGGAGGAGACACGAAAGAAGAAAGGAGTTTGAAATGTATAAATTAGGGAGTTTAAAAAAAAAAGGGGGCTCTCTCTCAGATCTCTCTCTCGAGTCTCAGACTCAGACTTCTGGCGTGTCGGGTCGAGCTTGGGTTCCCCGCTTTTATCCTGAGATTTTGCGTATTGGAGTAGAGCTGCGGTTCTCCTGGTGTTATTACTGCGTTCAGTCGAACTTGGAGTTCCCCAAAATATTAATGATAAAATAGAATTCCCTGCATATAAAATAAATAGTGGAGCGAGTGTGTCGCGGTCACAAGAATCATCAAGAGACGGAGAATCAAGAGGTGTGTGTGTGCCCTGCCAGAAGGATCCAAAGTACAGAAGGATCCAAAGGACCCCAGTTAGACGAGTCAGCGGATTCAACAATTAGATAAATATCAACGGAACTGAGTGAGTGGCACAATTTTATTGTTTAGATCAGTCCCCTTTTGTTTTGGTTTTTTTTGTTTTGAAATAGGTTGTTTACGGTTAGAGTAGGAGTAGTTGATATAAGAGTTGATTAAGTATTTTGAGTTTTGGTATTTTGTCGTGCGCTCCCTATTTTCCTCGTCAAGTAAATTTTGAATGTTAAATTTCGATATAATGATAAACTAATGTTGGTATATGGATAGTGTGTCTAAAAAAAAAATATGATTAAAATAATGTGTACAAACAATGTATAATAATTTGTAAATAAATTTAAGTTTAAGTTAATTTTAAATCTCTCTGTTTTATTTGTTTTTCCATTTTTTAGTTCCCTTGTTCGTCAATTGCTAGTTACGTCCTGAATTACGGGTTATTAACAAAATAAATATTAAAAACACAACGCACCCAACTACCCCTTTATAAATAATTTAATGTACTAACTAACTATTTCACGCCCGTTAAAATAACTTTGGACGAGCAATACGACAAATGGTTCCGACCAGGATAAAAATAATAATTTGTGTTAGGCTGGAATCGTGAAAATTTTTTTGCGTAAAAAAAAAAAATTTTTTTTTGTTCATTAATGGTGACCGTGACTCAGTCTCATGGTGTGTTAGGGACTTTAGAGATAAAATTTTTTTTTGTTTTTCAAAGTGAAGGGAGCCGCGCATTAAAATTTATTTTGAAAGCGCGCGATGTTTGAAATTTAAATGTGTATTTGCCATATTTAATTTTGAAGGTATATGAATAAGTGTATGAAATCACAATTTGAATTTTATGAAAACATATAATTGATGTATAGTAGATTATGACGCATTTGATTATATTGAATATTTTAAGTGGTTTAGAAATTTAAATGATATAACTAGTTTGATTTATGTGTGATAATTTGTGAAGATTTGATTGATTTTGGTACATGTGTTTCGATATATTGCATTTTATTAATGTTTTGCATATTGAGGAGTATTTTTGGAATCAAATTTGATTTGAAGTGGTTTAGAGAAAAATAAGAAAAATTGATACTGATATATGTTTGAAGTATTTATTGATATATGATTTAAAGTAATTAAGTTGAATTAAGACGAAGTTTCAGAAATTGTTTGAATTGTTTAGAACTAGTTTGTGACATAGAAGTTTACATTGAATTTATTGATAGATAATAATGATTGGTATTTTGAAATAATTAATTAAATTGAGGAATGTTTTATGAAAAGTTTTGATTAGTTAAAAGTGCTTGATTGTATTGAATTCAGTAGATGAATATTCGAGGGTCATTTCGAAAAATAGAAGTGTTTTAAGAAAATAGGTAGAGAACTGATATTTGTATGATAATTTGAGAAAATTATTGATTTAAGTACAAGTAGTTGATTATTTGAATAGTAATTAGTAGGATTGTGCATAATATAATTTGTGAAAGATAAGAGTGTGCAAGTAGAATTTAGAATTGAATTGTGTTTTTATATATTTTAAAATTGTGTATGCATTATGTATTTTGGGGGAAGTCAGTGTTTTGAGAATTTAGAAATTTTAATTGTTATGTCAATAATCATTAGAGGTTTGTAAATGTAGCGGTAAGGGAAGTATTTAAGAAAAGTGGGATAAAGTGGCCATAAGTATGGAAACCATTTCGCTAGAGTCGTTGATACCAAGTTTTAGTGGGGAAAAGGAAGATGATTTTGAAGATTTTATTAAAAAATTTAATCAGACTGCGAGTTGGTTGAATTGGTCGGAAGGCGCGAAATCTCTGTTTTTTTCGTACCGATTAACAGGAAAAGCGAGACGAGCCTGGGACTTTTTAGAAGAAATTGAAGGGGATGGGACGTTTTCGTTAGTAATTAAAAGATTCATGAAGGTCTATGGAAAAAATATGGATAGTGCGGAATCGCAGGTGATAGAGAGAGTTACGATTGAAGACGAGGAGCAGCGAAATGAAAAGAAATTAAATATTGATGTAGAGAGTGATAAACTAAATATTGATATGGAGAATGATAAACTAATGATTGAGGGGGAGAGTTATAAACTAAATATTGAAGTGGAGAGTGATAAACTAAATATTGAGGCGGAAAAGGACAATAATTCAGAGACAAATCAAAAGGACAAAGACAGAGAGAATAATTCTATGATAATAAAATCGGATGAAAGAAATAGTCAGGAGCAGAAAATTAAAATTTTTGAGGGAAAGGGTGAGAGTGTGAACAAAGAAACGACTCAAGCGATTGATTTAGTGACAAAAAATAAACTAGACGCGAAGGCGAATCAAATAATGATAGGACGTAACACGGCGGAAATAAATAATGATTATGAGTCGGAAAATACCCCAAATGAATTTAATAATAAACAACAGATAGAGTCATTGAAGGAAAATAGGATGAAAGCAGATCGAAATTGTAAAACTAGTGGCGATCAAAGACAAAATAAAGTAGAGACCAAAAATGAAATTGTTAATTTAGGTCAAAGAGGGTCAGTGAAGGAAAATGGGAAAAGTGTAGATCAAACAGGTATGGTGATAAGTGATCAAAAGATACAAACAGGGAAATTAGATGAGATGGTGATTAATGGGGAAAGAAAGAAAAACGAAATTAATGCAATAAGTAGAGTTAATGAAGTAAATATAAATAAAACGGGTACGATGGCCAGGTCTCTAGAAGTTGAGGTAGAAATGGGCAAAGAGTGTGATAATCATTTAGTAACTGATAAAAATAATACCACAACAGACAGTATGAACGAGGTTGGAAGGGACGAACGAAATAATTTAATCAAGGAATGTGAGAGGCAGACAAACTTAAATAGCAATGAAGTTGAAGAAATTTGGACGGTGAATGCAAAAATATTCAGAGAGAAAAATTTTTACACAGCGAGTTATGTACAGAACGGGAATAAGAGGATAACAAGGTGTCAGAAAAAGAGAAAAATTGAGAAGAGTCATAGAAATGAAAGTATAGGTAATAGAAAGTTAAAGAAGGGCAGTACGCGAAATTTAAAAAGAAAGACGGTTAGACATTTGATTTTTGCAAAGAATGGGTTTAAGACGTGTGAAAATACTGCTAGCATTAGAGTTAAATGGATGATGAAAAAACCCCGATTAAGAAAATTGCTGAAGTTTACGTTAAAAAGTTTTGGTTTAAGAGACACGGGAAGTCAGGATATCCAGTTTGTTTACACTACGCGAGGGGGTTCTTTTGTTGAGGATCATGCAGTTTTGAAAAGAGCAGAGGGCTTGGTGGATTTCTTCCCCCACTGTACAAAGAGGAAACGGTTAGTCTGGGACGGCCTTTGTTTACGTTTTTCGAAGGGGATACGAGTGTGCGTTTAGAGGGGCGTTTCTCCTTTCGAAACTTTGAGGAGTACGGTAGAAAGGCGAAAAAAAAACGGGTTTGTTTGGAATAAGTGCAAATGAGCAAGAGAACAGGGTTGTCGGTGATAATATTTCCAGTACGGAAGTACAGGGCGAATTGCGTTTGAAAGATAAAGTTAAAAAAAACAAAAAAGTGCTTCGTTTATAAAATAAATAAATAAATAAATAAATAAATAAAAATTTTATAATTATCTTAATGAATTTAGAGCTGCAGATCTGAATTCTCTAAAGATAAGATTGGTTCACGAAAATTAGTGATGGAAACAACATTGCGTTAAAAATACATTAAAAATAGGAAATGCATAAAGCTATTAGAAAATGGATGAAAATCCTGGCCAGATTTGCATTCATTTATCTAAAAAAATGGGGATGCACATAATTTAGGTGAGCATTAAATATAAAACGCAGAATAATACATAAAATTAGCAACTAAATAAAAATAATAGTTAAATAAAACGAGCGTACAAGAAATAAACATATAAGAAAAGAATATTTTGAGTTGAAGAAACAATGGGTAAGTGTCAACAACAGGGGGTGTTAAATCGATAAATAAATAAAATAAAAATTTTTGACATACCTGTTTGGAGTTGAGAATATGCAAGGGCGAAGTTTGTAGATCAAACAAGATTTAATTCCATCATCATCGTCGAGGTTGTAAAAATATTCAGCGAGAAAAAAAATTGCCGTGTCGTTAGAGAAAGGGTATCATATGAAAGAGATAAAAACAAATAATATAAGTGAACGGATGGGATTTAAAATAATAGTCGACAAACAACAGTCATCCTAAATGAAAAGATATTTTAACAAATGTTATATAGTAGTGGGTAAAAAATATAGATTTGAAATCAACCACGTGAGCGGTTTAGAATAAAACGATCTCTAAAATGAGTTATTTCACTAAAAGTTTGAAAATAATCACATAATACGTAAGCAACCAAATGGATAAATTAAAAGATAAATAAAAATGATACTCATATATAGATTTAATCCTGGATGAGATGTGATTGAAATCCAGAGAGCACGAGGTGAAAGATTCAAACCAGATACGAAGGGGGAGTTGTAATGGCACGACGTTAAAAAATAATTAGTACCAGGTGTGCCTGGACGAAACCAGTTTAGTTTCGAGGTAGGAAGAACTTGGGACTGGGGTTATTGTGTAAAAAAACTGAGAAGGGGCTCGAATTTAGGTGAACGTAGATAACCGGGTAAACATAAAATAATGAATTATCGAAGGCTGAGCAAAGTTTTCAGTTCGGGTACGCAAAACGTTGAGGATGATAGTGCAGCAAATATTACAGGAAGTTTTGGTCAAAGGGAATTTAAACAAAATAGGTGTGGGGGTCAAAAATAGAATGTACATTTTTTGCGATATAAATAAATAGTTTGACTACGTGTTAGCATGAGTGGAAATGTTGGGCTAAAATAATGAATAAATGTTTAGAGTTTTGTAGAGTGTAAATATCGTGGGAGTTAGGAACTATGAATAGTAAAATGTATTGTGTGTATATAATGTCATTTGCAAAGTGTTGAAAATTTTTTATAGTGAATCATGTGAAAATTAGATTGAAAGTAATAAGTCAGTATTTATGTGCAAAAGTGTTTTGAAAAATGTATTGAAATATATAGTTTTAGATAGAAATGTTAATTATGGCAAATATACATAGATTAATTAATGATTTTGAATGTAATATAATAATAATAGAAAGGAAAATCTAGTGCATTGTTGATAGTGTTTTGGGACTGATCTTTTCAATATATGAAAAAAAAAAAAATTTTTTTTTCATGATGAAAGCTGTAATTGTGTTCTAAAACAGATTGAATATTATAAAATGTGATGACAAGTGCGACGGAGACGGCAAAGGACATTTCGTCGGCGATTTTGTTTAAAAATTGGTGTTTGCAGTATGTAAAGTTTTCCATTGTGTTTCGAGCAGGACATTATGGACTCGATGACGGTCGTACTTGTAGATGCTAAGCTAACCTTTGTGAAAGTGACAATTTCATCGTCAGAATAAAGAATACATGTCACAAAGACTCTCTCATCATGATGTTTAAAATATTGCTTTTCAGGTATTTGATGTTAACACAGATTGTATATATATGGACGGTAAGAAATATAATATAAATCTGTAATTGGTTTCAATGTTAAAAATTGTATATATATATGTTTGTGTAGTGTATTGTAAACTTTTCGAGGAAGGGAGCGTATATAGGGTTGGCTTTAGGAACGGTTGACGAAACTTTGTTTAGGAATTGAGCGTAGTGATGTTAAGAGATTTTTGTTGGAGAGGATGGAGTGTTGTGTGAGGTTTCGAGGAAGACTTGGTTTCGAATTTGAGTGTAGTGGTGTTGTAAAATTTTTGAGATGATGGAGTGTGGTTTGAGGCTTCGAGGAAGGGAGCGTATGTAATGAAGCGCCTTCGGATATATGAAAATTTCATAGAAATATTAAGAGGTGAAGTCGATCGAAGGCTTTTATCATTACATTGTTTTGATAAAATTGGGAACGCCGGCTGAGCGGGACGATAATTATAGAGCGGAGAGGTCCTGTGTGACGTAAGGCAGTGAATAGTCCTGCGGCGGTGGTCAACTTGGGAGGTAGATCGCCAGACGAGATTTAAGAGAGTTTGTCGCCAGGATTTGACACTACACGACAATGGACTGTGTTTTCAGATTTACAACGGCGGCATGTAAGAACCAAGGGCGTCGTGTGAGGTTTATGCAGGCATGTTTTCCGTGGGGGCGTGTGCGGCTTAGCTGAGGGCGGCCAATAAAATAAAGTTTGAAGTGAGCAAGCGAATGAGTTTTTTTGCTGAATCTTGTATGGATGAGAAAATTTTGAGGAGGAGGAGACACGAAAGAAGAAAGGAGTTTGAAATGTATAAATTAGGGAGTTTAAAAAAAAAAGGGGGCTCTCTCTCAGATCTCTCTCTCGAGTCTCAGACTCAGACTTCTGGCGTGTCGGGTCGAGCTTGGGTTCCCCGCTTTTATCCTGAGATTTTGCGTATTGGAGTAGAGCTGCGGTTCTCCTGGTGTTATTACTGCGTTCAGTCGAACTTGGAGTTCCCCAAAATATTAATGATAAAATAGAATTCCCTGCATATAAAATAAATAGTGGAGCGAGTGTGTCGCGGTCACAAGAATCATCAAGAGACGGAGAATCAAGAGGTGTGTGTGTGCCCTGCCAGAAGGATCCAAAGTACAGAAGGATCCAAAGGACCCCAGTTAGACGAGTCAGCGGATTCAACAATTAGATAAATATCAACGGAACTGAGTGAGTGGCACAATTTTATTGTTTAGATCAGTCCCCTTTTGTTTTGGTTTTTTTTGTTTTGAAATAGGTTGTTTACGGTTAGAGTAGGAGTAGTTGATATAAGAGTTGATTAAGTATTTTGAGTTTTGGTATTTTGTCGTGCGCTCCCTATTTTCCTCGTCAAGTAAATTTTGAATGTTAAATTTCGATATAATGATAAACTAATGTTGGTATATGGATAGTGTGTCTAAAAAAAAAATATGATTAAAATAATGTGTACAAACAATGTATAATAATTTGTAAATAAATTTAAGTTTAAGTTAATTTTAAATCTCTCTGTTTTATTTGTTTTTCCATTTTTTAGTTCCCTTGTTCGTCAATTGCTAGTTACGTCCTGAATTACGGGTTATTAACAAAATAAATATTAAAAACACAACGCACCCAACTACCCCTTTATAAATAATTTAATGTACTAACTAACTATTTCACGCCCGTTAAAATAACTTTGGACGAGCAATACGACAATGGCTTCAACAGGTAAGGCATAATTTTTGTTTTTGTTTCTCAATTCATATTTTTAAAAATGTTGTGAAAACGCAGCATCAGTCCAATGTGTATTGTTTAAGATTTAGATATGCTGCCATCTTTTTATGCAGTAAATTGGTATTTTTTTTTCATTTCAAATAAGTCTGTCTCGAGAAAAAAGCGATTTTTGACATTGGAAGAGGCGTTGCAGTATTTTCATGAGCTAGATGATGATGATGTTTTGGAATCGTCTTCAACAGAAGCTAATGATGAACCATAATTCTTCATTATCCCTCCAGATCCGGATGATTTGACGGATGAAGAAGCTATCGATGATGATATTTTATGTGAAAATGTCGAATCACCAAAAGACATTGCAGGTGAATCGACATTTTTTCTAATGAATGAAAAAATTAGTAATATAGTAAGAAAAAGGGACATATTGTATGGGAAAAATGGAGACTCTGCATGGATGCAATGAATTCTAAAATAAGTTTATTAGAGTTTCACAGATCTATAGCTTTTAGAGATCCATATCTTTGATAAAAAGGCTTGAAGAAATGCAGATGAATTCTGTTTTACCTGAAACTTCGGATATTGGAAGACCATCTTCAATTCGAAATCTAATTCTCAGCGAAACTCGGAAAGACCATATGGGTAACGAGTTGGGCCTCCTCTGGCCTTGATAACGGCTGCCACGATAACGAGGCCTTGATAACGAGGCCTTGATAACGAGGCATAGATTCAACAAGTTTCTGGACTTCTAAAGACAATTTGATAAAAATTCAATAAAATAAACTGTACAACTTTTTTTTTTCATTCTTATTTTTCCTTCTTAGAATTCCATTAATTACCATGTTTTTATTAACTTGCTTTCATGTTTGTTTGTGTGTTTGTCCCTTAAAAATCTTGCAGTCGATTTTTAGCTAACTTCCCGACTAGCTAGACATTTGAAACTTTTAGAATAGCTCAGAACACGATGGTAATGCATTTTTTCAATACTTTTAGCCATCTTTAATCAGAATTAAATTAATTTTCAGTTATTTTCAGTTCATTTTGTTTTGTAGACTAGTGCAGCCATCTATCGGCTGAAACGGGAACGGAAAGTTAAATGCAAGTTAATTTCCAATTAACTTCATTTTTCTTTCAAGTTGATGGGATAATTCATCAGAAAAAAATTTAAAAAGCATTTATTAATACATAGAATTGTCAAGTTTATATGATTCAACAGAAAATTTAAAAACATGGTATATAAAAAGTTCTTTTTATCTTGTAATTATTTGAGATATTTACTACCTATGGTAGCCAAAATCTTGTATAACATCTTTATATACAGTAATACAGATATACAGAACTTTATTAGTAGACATTACCGAATAAAATTGGTGTATCTGACAATGTAATCACACTAAAAAAATGCAGTTTTAAGTCTCGAAACCTTACGTTTAAATTGCCAGGATTTCTTTGTTGTTTAATTTACGCAAAGTAAACGAAAATTTCTGTTTTTGATACCCGGTTAATGATGTTGTCTTTTCTGTTTGATATCGGCGTTTATTTATTTTAATCTTTTTATGCAAGTTTAAAATACCATACCAATTGATGTATACCTAGCAAGTCCTGTTCATAGGTTTGTTTTTTTATATCATCATGAATTGATTATACGCATATAATGAGAATTGCAAGCTACTAAAATGACTTTTAAATAGTTTTATGGAAAGTTTATTTATCCCACCACTCTAAATTGCACAATATAATTGGAGACCGCAATGCATCGGGGGAAAATTAAAATTTCAGTTTGTCCGACCAATGCTCTCGCTTGTGGGATCAGAGAAATTTATAGAGAGTTTAATTTCACTGGGAAGTCTTCAGATATTTGAAAGTTTTCCAGAGTAAATAAAATGGTATGGTAGTCATTACTATTGTTAGAAAAGAATTGCAGTAGATTCTGTAAAACTTATAACTTGAATCATATATTACCGAAATAATATGAGCTTGCTAGAATTTTTCTTACTTTTGAGAATTTTTGGTACGAGCTAAATTGGTTTAAGATGAAAAAGCGAAGCAAAAAGTTCGATGAAAAAGCGAAGAAAAAGCGATGAAAAAGCGAAGTGAAGTGAAAAGCGAAGCGAAGATGTTCTGTAACGCGTAATAACGTTCACGAGTCTTGGTTTTTGGAATTCATTTTTCTACTAAACACATGTACGAGGGATGGAACTTTAACCCCTTGCGTACCAGGTTGACTTTACCATTAAATACACTGAAAACCAGATTTCTTCGATTTTCTTGAAACTGAAGTTTTGGATGTATTTGAATTCAGAATACATGGTTAATATGTAAATTAGGAAAATGATGCATTATGTGTACTTCAAAGCTATTATTACACTATAATTTTCCTGTTTACAAAGATCTGAAAAACTTGCAAAATACTGAAAAATCTACGTTTCAGTAATAAATATAGAAGCAAAAATTATTTATCAAATACATAACGGAAAATAAGTGTATGGAAATGAGTACCTGAGTGAAGTTTTCAATGTTTTTACATCATTTAGTATCAGTAATTGTTAAATTATAATTAATTTAATAATTTTCTGAGAAGTGCTCGATGCTACAAAATGCAAGATTTCCTGGGCATCCGCTGCACATTTTTCTTGTATCTCGAAAAAGAAGATATAAATCAACGAAATGTGATTTGGTAATGTGAAATGTAATCAGCTCACATTACCAAACCACAATTTTCACGCATAGTGTAATAACCAAGCAACGATTAAAGTGAATGTGCTGAAATAGAATAAGGACGTACATATGTACGTCATGTTTGGGGTCACGAGAATTTTATGACGTACGCATGTACGTCATGGCGCGCAAAGGGTTAATAGTGGCAACACTGTTGTAGAGCCTCCACGCAGTAGAACCGATTCAAGCCGCTGATGCCACACGTACGTCACATACCCGCCTTACCTCGGAGCGAATGACCTCTCCCCACAAATATCACACGTCTGCAAAGTGACAGGATGAACACAGCCATATTTCAGTTACCAGTCTATCGTACGAAATATTTTGTTGCATCGTACTAATGGAAGGAAAATGCTTGTGCGCATACTGTGGCTGATGTGTTTGTTAACTGCGGGTGGGAAGTGCTCTACAGTCCCCCATATTCCCCGGACTTAAGTCTGTGGATTTGATCTCATCCTCAAGATGAAGGAACCGCTCCGTGGATTCAACCAGAGATTCTGCAGGCTGTAGACCACTCCATTTGAAGGATAAACAAATCAAGTGCTGCCAATGGCATCCTTCAGCTGCCAGGAAGTTAGCAATGAATGCTAAACAATGTTCGTTACTACTTTGAAGGGCTATAAAAGTTTCACCCCTGTATCTCTTCAGTAGGGGGAGTGTCCCAAATATCGCCCCTGTGCCTAATATCGCCTACTCGTGTTTCTAAGTTATGATTCGCGCTATGTATGAGAAAATGCAGTAAATTCTTAGTTCTGGGTTTGCACTAACAGCGGCGATAGCGATAACGCTCTTATCACTGACAACAGAAACTATATGGCGTCTGAGGTTGTTTTGGCTGTTGTCTTGGTAAATATTGTCTCCAAAGAATCCAGAGAATGACCAGGTAGGTGCATCCAAATTCTAATTTTGCTTATACCATTTGAAATTGCATTAAACACAGAATGCAGAGGTGCTATTATTTTGCTAGCAACGCCTTTTAACAGGTGCTCCTAATTTTGCCTGGTAGGCGGTAAGAGGAACAGAGGTAGGCGATATTAGGAACCGTTCTGGAGTTCACTGAAAATTTTAATTTTCCAATTTACTACATAACTTAAACTGGCACTGGTTTTGGAGCTGGCTGATCTAAGGATACCAAGCCTTTCGTTCCAGCCTAATTAGAAAATAAAAAGTGGATGAAATTTCGAAAAAAAGTTAGAGTTGGTGTTATTTGGGACACCTACCTTATACTTTGTACACACCTAGTTCCAACTATTAAAGTTCCATAGTGTGTACTTGAATATGAACTACTTAAGTCACATAACCATTATTTACAATTTGTAACGTGCCCGAAGTAGCCTAGAGGTTGAGCGTCAGCTTTCGGCACCGAGGGTGCTTGGTTCGAATCCATCAAGCATCACTAAATACCTGTGTGTCTACGCCGAGTATGGACACGTTAAATCCGTAGACCGTAAAGCCCTTCTGTTAGGTAATAGAGAGGGTAGGGTACGATCCACCACAGTTGTCACCCTGGGGGTGCACGGTCAAAATTGAGGTGATATATGGCTAAATTGGATTCCGATCCCTGTGATATCATTATAAACCGAAGTCTCACCCCTCAGCTCGTTAGCATATATGGACCTGGTGTGGAGTACATCAGGCCAGGAGGCATTGGAAACAACAACAATAATAGCGTGCATACTGGAGAAATAACAATTTTTTTCTTTTTTTTTTTGCAAATTTATGATATGATCTAAGCTACTCGAAGATTAACACTAGAAAGACGGGAATTTTTTCTCACTAAAAAGACTTTTGATGGCTGAAAATAAAAACAAGAATTTAAAATATTTAATGCTTGTTGATGTTTTAAATGGTTAAAATCTTTAATTTTGAACTATTTCATAACAATATATAATAAATGAGTATATATTTAGATATATTTTTATGCAGATATGCCGAGCTGACAACCTTGTATGGTTTATCCGTAGAAATATATGCATGGTTTGTGCAGTCCTTATTTTTCAACACCAATATTTCCGAAGAGCCAATATTTCTGTTATTTGCAAAAAGGGGAAGATACGAAAAGTAACTAACATTTTTCTGGTATTGTTTTAAATATTTCTGCCTGTTTCCTATATTGCCGTCAAATCGGCGGCTGTCAGTCTTAGTAGGTATGCAACACATTTTCCCCCCTCTTTACTATGGAATAAAATTTTGTAAATGGGTGTGCATATGTTGCGTAAAATTAGAAAAAGTCATAAAATTTCAGAAGCCCAAGGATATAAATGCAAACACAGAGCTCGACAGTATGTGCGAAACTGCCAAAATGACGACAGTCATCTTTCTAGTGTTAAAAGGAGAAAAAAAGCAAACAGAATTTCTGTAACATGTCATAAAGATCACGATCCTTGAATTTTGGCATTCATTTTTTAATGCCAAAATTTAATGCCAAGATTTTTAAGGCTAATAATTTATTTTGTTTAGAATCATTTCTTTATTTCCAAGTTTTAAACCCATGCATTAATTTTTTGGTAACTTAAAGCTTTGGAAGTTTTCAAAGATGCAAAAAAAATTTAAACCACTATTTATCTTTCATGCCTGATTTATTTTATCAATGATTCACTTATATGTGCAATTTTTACAATCTACATCAAAAGTCAGAAACAGGTTAAAACTTAGCATAATATTTTCTTTAGAAAGAATCAATTTGCCAAAGGAACATATCGAATTCGGGATTTATTGAACAAACCCCTTTTCATAGTTATTCAGAGGATGGTTTAAACCCATCTACATATCGTGCAATGAACATTTGTCTGATTTTATGTAACCAGAAATTCAACAAGCATATCTTTTGTTAGTGCAGACATTGATTAATGAGACAGACTTGCATTCATATTGCTCTGGCTATGCAGGAATAAATTGGGATTTGATATATTGAATTCTTACTCTGTGAAATGAAAAATGTTAACATAGCTACCATAGTTGCAAATATGATGCAATTTTTATTTCGAAATTTAGATGATGGATAGCATACTGACAATGTAAAATATTTTTCGATTATTTGTTTATATTTGGAAATACATGCATGTTTATTTGGCAGATAAAATTGAGGGTCTCTCGGAATTCTTTCTCTTATATAATAGGAAAAGAATAAAATGCTGTATGTAATTACACACGCACACGCATACACACAAACAAACACACACACAAACACACACATATATATATATATATATATATATATATATATATATATATATATATATGTGTGTGTGTGTGTGTGTGTGTGTAGTCCGTATTATTACAAGTACATTTGACTCGATTGCAAGTAAATTTTACCTACAGTTTTCACCAATAGCTTAATTTTATTTTAAATTATTTGAATATTTTAAGTTCCATCGAAGTTACGCAATAAATTTCGAAGCAAAGAGATAATTTGTAGCCACCCACAAGCGTCTTGAAGATTGTAATTAGTTAAACAGAGGCCTGTTTTGCCTTAACAGAACCTCCAAATTTTACACATAAGAGGAATTCTGCCACATATATAATTTATTTCTTTGTACATATATTTAGGGTGGATCGACGATATTTCCTCTAGATCCATCTAGAGGTTTTGCTGGCGTTAAAGTAATTTTGCTTATTTCGTTAAATTTTACAAATCTTACTTTTTCCTAACTATTATTATTTTTTAATGGGACAATGCAGTTTACTGGACTCAAGAGTTCTATGATTGGTAAAGGTTGAAAAGTAGCTGTCTTCGAACAAGAGTAGAACATATATTTTCTTTCCTGTTACGCTTGAGTATGATTTCGCTGTTAATGTACTTAAAAGGATGCACGGTGTCCTTTTCTGAATATAGATGTTCCTTATATACACTGAAGTGCCACTGAATTAGGGATACCTACCTAGTAACGAGTTGGGCCTCCTCTGGCCTTGATAACGGCTGCCACACGAGGCATAGATTCAACAAGTTCCTGGAAACGTTCCACGGGAATGGCTCTATATTCTCAGCCTCCCGTCGGCGTTAAGTAGTCGGAATCGAGACTCATCACTCCATGCTACTCGTTTCCAGTCCTCTACACTCCAGTCTCTGTGTTCTCTTGCCCAGGCAAGACGTGCAGCCCGATGGCGAGTATAGAGCAATGGTACTCTCGTAGGTCGACGGCTCCCGAAACCCATACGGTGAAGCAAGCGTTGCACAGTCCGTTTACTGACTGTACGACTGGCACCGTCAGTAAACTGGGTGGTAATTTGAGCTAAAGTTTGGCTTCGCTGGCTACGTACAATACGCCTGATCCGTCTCTCACCACGCAGTGTCAAGGCTAATTGTCCTTTGCAGTTTGTCCGATCGCTAGTTTTTTTTTCCACCATCCATATATTCTTGGTATACTCTTGACACTGTCGACCTTGAAAATCCTAGCTGTCTGACGATTTCGGAAATTGAATGGCCCATGCGTCGAGCACCTACGATTTGTCCGCGATCGAAGGCGTCTAAATCAGGCAGTTTACCCATACTGGCAATTCCAACAACTAATTCAGAACAACCACAGTACGCGCTATATATGCAGTTACCACAGCGCCCTCACTTGCGCATACATGATGCGCAGAGCTACACAATTTGCATAAGCTTTGCTATCCCTAATTCAGTGGCACTTCAATGTATATCTATATGCACATCAGGCGCTGTAGTATGATGCAGAAAATACCGGTTGCTAAAGCTTCATCTTTGTTTTGTCGATGAGATTTTTATGCTTTTGTCTCCGCAACGGTATCTTATCAAAACTTTTAGGTTATATAGTTTCTTGATTCAGCTACCTAGCTAACTGTGATGATATATCTACTTATTTGATAATTTTATAAAGGGTTTTTCTTTAATCCTTGCTGTTTTGGACGTGCTAAAAAACACTTTACCCGTCTATGATGAATTACCAAGAGATTTCCAATAGCTTCATATAGTGTTCTCTTCCTAACTTAAGTTGGAAAATAGAAATCTTCTAACCAACATAATTTGTTAATTAGGTTCAGTTAATTGTTTCTCTTTTCATGTAATATTTTCTGAATTTTTAATTTTAATACTCTAATAGCTGATAATTAAGATAAGTGAACTTCCGGTGAAGAGTTTTTGGGCGGTAATTTACTCTGGGATACCTTGAAAGTCTGCTCGATTTTTTCCTCCACAGAGCAGATACGATTACCTCGTATCAGCACTAAGTGCCGCATGTATGCCTGAAGCAGCGAAGTCTACCATATGGCGAAATAGCCGTTATAGCTTCTAAAAGTTTTTACATAGATTTATTATTACTCAAACGATATCGAAATAGTTGCATTATATTTTAAATCTCACAAGCCTGTATGTGTTTTCTCATTGACTTTAATTCAACCTGGAAGACTATTTTGCAGAATTTAATTCCAATTTTTTTGTTATTCACCAGAAAATTTTAAGGCATTTCTAGTTAATGGTCTTTTATTCATTACGCCTAATTTTCTCCACTTTTGCTTCGTTTTGACATTATACGCCTGTCTCAGATTTTTTTGTTGTTTCCAATGCGGCTGACACTATGTCCATTACAATATTTGCTCACTGACACCGCGAATTTGTAGGCTTCTTTTTTATGGAATCAGCATATATGTAGGCCAACATAGCTCCCTAATCTCAAACTTTTCCTCGGTTGCTTTTGCTGTTGCAAATCTCCATGACTAGCCCCAGCTAGACCAAATCCACGAGACCATTCACTCGCAGAAAATCAGAAAACAAAAGAGGATCTGAAAAACGGTCGTCAAAAGTCAATTCCCGGCATTCGACAATGTTAACTGGGAAGGCCTTGTCCGAATGGCAGATTTAATAACTTTACGATCACAGTTATATGTGAGACTCTTCAGATGTCCACTGAAAAAAATCCGAGAGAGTGCCGTCCGTGTGGGGGTGTCGCAGTTGATAGCAAGGTATCTTCCGAGATCCTTACCACGATACCAAGGACGTTCCGGGGACACAATCCATGTCTGCCAATCAAGGTTTCATTATCAAGACTTTTTGCCCATCAAGACCTTTTCCTCGGACAAGTGGAAATCGAATCCACAACCTGGCAGTGAAGGCACTTAAAAAATATACGAGAGCCACTGCACCTCTTGCCCGGCAGATTATTTTTTGTAGAAAAGGCATCCATCTCTCTTTGTGCCATTTTGCCTCCAGAGTGACAGTTTCACGATGTTTGTTTTACTAAATATAGAAATATATGCTTTTGAAGATGGGGAATTATTTTTTTCCCTTTCTTACTATAGTTGTTTTAAAGTATTTTTCATTCCTATCACCTGTTAGTACATTCAGTACTATATTTTCTGATCTACTCTGTCAGTCAAGTGCTCTCTTATGAATGTCATTAAGATATCTTCCATGCAATTCTATAAGAATGGCTTAAATTCGATGTATCCTAGTTGATTATGTTTGCTTATAAATCTCTTTAAACAGGAGGTCTGAATTTACTTTCGCATATTTTATTCTTCTTGCTACTAATCCCTCCTGATCTAGCGGCACTAGATCAGCTCCATGAGTCCATGGAACCTCGGTAGGTCCATCAAACGGCGAGGGTCTGTAATATCCTGCCTAGATAAGTTTAGACAAGTTAGGATGTGACCAGGAGTGGCCTGCTCCTTATTACACTTTTTAAAAGTGGGAAAGGTTTTGTTTCGGTGATCAAATTTTAGGCATCCCAAGTCGCCACTTGAAAACCGAGATAGCAATCTGCTCAGATCTATTAACCTTGAAGGCGAGAACCTTACCAGGACAGACACCAATGTACCAGTCATGGACCGGGGGAGATCTCCAATTACTCTGGATAAAAGATTTCCTTACGGAATATGCCTCCAGATAAGTAAGAGCTAAAGAAGTTGATGAACGTTCAGCGGTATCCTCCTTTTCTAGGATGTCAGCCATCTCATTGCCAAATAGGCCCACATGAGAGGGGACCCAATGCAAATGGATATCATGTTTCATAGAGAGTCGATCTAGCTGGTACAAGATGGACAAGCTGGTTCTGTAGCTCACTCTTGTCCAATTGCACTTTCCCATATGCTTGAATTTACTGATTGAACACATTTTGTTATATGCAGTATTTTCTATTCACTTTAATTCATATAAATCTTTATCTCAATAATGTTGCTTGGGGAGGTATCATTTATTGAATGTATTTTTGAATATTTTCCTGCAGTATGAATTATCAATAACTTTTCCTGTAAAAAATATCCTTTTACAAGTATGTTTTTATTATCGTGAGCAAAATTATATAGTTTCTGTTTTAACAAAACCAGAGTACATTTCATAAAGTCTGAAGTCGATAATTACGAAATTTCCATTGAAAAGAATAAATTAGGATTAAAATGAAAAATACCAAACTTTAGAATAGTAGCAATTGTTTAGAAAAGTGGTGAATTGTAATACTCAATGAAAAAGAAATATTAAGTTGACAGGTCAGAAATAGCATGGATTAATTTCAGGAATATCTACATCCGTGCTTTATCAACGTCACTTTCTTTTCCAAAAATCGAAATTTGAAAAGTTTGGAACTCCCTTAAGCTTAAATAATTACTTCAGCGAAAGTTTACCATTATTTGAAAGAACTTAGCCAAACTCATTTTACAACAAATAAGTTAAAATCACAGACGCTATACAATCTCACGAAGATAGCGAATTTAAAAGTATTTCTCTATATGAAGAACTTCATTTAAGGGATTTCAATACTTCTCCCTTACGACTTTCCGAAGCTTACGGTACTTTAGTTTCTTCTCTAGTATTAATATTAGTATATGTCTTTACAATTTCCTGTGTTGTGTGATTTCGAAAGGGGATTAGTTATTTCAAATGAATTTCAGTGAGAATTTCGAAGAATAAAGATATAGTTATTTGGTGAAAATGATTTCATTTACTGATACATATTCTTTTTCAGTTTATGTGAAGGTGGTAAAAACTTAAATTTTTTGTTAGCATTAATACTATTGGTCGCATTTTGCTTATTAGCGTATTTTTCTTGAGGTTTTACCGCAGGTAGTAATTTTCGATTAATCTTTGTTGCTATTTACAATACCAATATTTAGAAAAATAAATTTGCTCGAAAATAAATTATTGGTATAATTTTATAATATCTTAAACTCAATAAACAAGGTGTATTATATAACCTACAATTATTTACCTAGACGAATTCAATACTCTACAATGTACTCTTATAAAAATAAACTGATATTTATATAAGTTCAGTCTCCACAATACATCTTCAGTAAAATTTAATATAAATCCACTTCCTTTTATCAGAAATAAATAGAATACTGAAGATAAATGTAAGCATAAATTATGCTTTTTGAAAAATTACGTAACCTTTATACAAAAAAACAATAAGAAATGGATATATTTTTTTATAGTAAATCTCTAGTGAAATCATGTAATACAGTGAAACTTCTCTATGACAGCCTATCATGGTTCCGGTAAAAAAATGGACGTTTTGAGGGGACGTTTTGAGGTGACCGTCGAATAGGGCACCCAGTAATGGTTCCGAAAAAAAATGTGGCCAGTTTTGAGGGGTGTCCGGCTTCAGAAATTTCACCGTTTTTATAATGTGTATACACAAGCAATTTTGTAAACTTGTAAAACTGGACCTTAAAGGATGCGTAAAATAAGGTGACATGTTAGAAACTTAACAGTTGTAATTGAGTAAATCGGTTACTTTTTCTAAATTGAAAGCATTAGTGGTAACGCGTTTGGCTTTAAAATGGCATTGTTCCGTTCGAATCCTGACTAACGCCATTAATTATCTCTATCTAGACCAGATATGGGTACGTTTAATGCATAGACTGAAAAGTCTTTCCACGAGGACAGTGGGTGAGGGAATGTGTGAGCCCTCCAGATATCGCCTCTAGGGGTAGTTGGTCAAAATTATATATATATCTATATATATATATATATATATATATATATATATATATATATATATATATATATATATATACATATATATATATATATACATATATATATATATATATATATATATATATATATATCTATATATATATATATATAGATATATATATATATATATATATACATATATATATATATATACATATATATATATATATACATATATATATACACACACACATATATATATATATATATATATATATATATATATATATATATATATATATATATATACAGACGACTCTGCGCAAATGTCTAATAAAGTTCCTCAGCATCAGCCAAAAAAACATTCCGGCAGGTTTAAAAAGAAATTACTATTTTTCAAGGAAACAATTTATGACGCAATAATACATCTGAGCTGAAAATTAAAGGACTTCTTATTTCCAATTCTTTCTTACGTCCTGAAGAAACTGGACTGATTTATATTGTTAAGTTAACAACGATATTGTGATTATAATTCTCTTTCATTAGAACTTAAAATTCAGTTCTCAAATTTGGAAAGCATAAATAAATATCAGTCTCAAAATATATTCGAAAGTTAACAAAAAATATTTCTCGCTGTGGTTTACGATATTTTTATTAAAATTTCTTCAGTTAGTCAGATATGAGTTATGGTTCTTAAATTTGAAAGAGTAATTTTTATAATTTATGTATGTGTTGACTATCTACACTGTCTAGAGGATTATTGTTTAAAAATGGAAAATTAATTCCATTTCTTTTTGAACCACTTTCATAAAATATCCAGATTTACTTCTTTTTATTTATACTAAAAGTAAGTATCTCAATAGACTTCTAAGTGTTCGTATTCAGTAATCCATTTTTAAACGAAGCTTCAAGAAGACAAATAAACTAAAAACGGTGTAACATTGTTATTTCCTTTTATTCATTTTCTGGTAAACAACAAATTTTTAACAAAGAAAAGTGTTTTATTTTAATACTTAATTATCTTTAAGGCTTATATGAATTTAAAATGTCACTACTAAATAATTTTAGTTCGTTTAGTTTTTTAGGGATTAATGTGATTAGAGATTTGTGCTTGAGAACTAAAATAATTTTCAATTTTGAATTCACACAGTAAATATTTTACGAACCCAAACTGGCGGGGCATACCCACAAAATTTATTATTCCGCTTAATAACTTTTATGTAGGGATTTTTTTTAAAGCTTACTATGCTGTGCTTACCATGAGGTACCGTTACGTATTTTTACGTAAAAGTTATGTCTGAAAATTATTCATTTCGAATCTTCTAATGCATATGACTAATGAGAACAACAAGTGATATTGAGAAAATTTTTACTTGAAAAATCAGAAAAAATGTAATTTTCAAATTACTTAATGTAAGTATGTTTTGATAATAATCATTGATTCAAGAAAAAGCTAGGCAGAATTTCTTTTGAAAAACCAATTTTCTTTTTCTGCAATTGTATTGGAAATACTTTTTTCTTTTTATTTCAAAGGCAATTTGTAATTCCTTTTAAAAATTCGTTCTGAACCTATTAATATGTCTTTAATTTCCCCCATTATATAAATTAAACATAAATCAAAATATTACAAATTGAGGAGTATCGTAATAAAGATTTCAGCCTTAAACATAGTCTGCAAAAAAAAATTAAATAATAATAATAAAAAATAAATAAAATAAAATAAATATATATATATATATATATATATATTTGGATGGTTGCCAAGTACGTCAAAATATTCTAAAAAGAATTTTAAGGTGAATTTGAAAAACATGTGTTTTTATCATTATCTTTTTTTATTTAATTAACATTTCTAAGGATCTGTTCAACATGTTTTCAGGCAATATGAAAAAAGTGAGCAATTTTGGATTTTTATTGCAATTGCAAATAACCTTTGGGTGAACTTTCATACATCCATTTCTACACTTTATCATGTTTGAATTATTCCTCAATTCTGTCTGACAAAACTTGTATTTCGAAACTAACTCAATTATCAAAATTCTGTTACTTCAAATCCCTTTTGAGTTTCCATGTCAGTTTAGAGTTTTAATTACTCAAAAATAATGTTACATTTTTTTACGTCTCGAGATGTAATCGTGAATTTTCCCGAACTGAAATGTTGCGAAATTTCCCAATAAGAATATTTCGTTTTAAGTTTTTCTCCGATAAATGTATTCTCACTATTTAGTTTTAAGTTTTGAATCTTTACGACTTTTTTGGGATGAAGGCTGAGTCTCGGTTGCTAGGATACCCTTTGGAGGCGCTTCCTATCCATTGTTTTCTAAGATAAACCAAACGACCAAGGTGCCACTATATCTTCTTAGAGACAAAAGGCGATAACTTTCCTTGATATTCTGTTTAAATAAAGCATGAAGAAAAAATATTTTATAGTAAAACAGGCAGACCCACGTAATAACAAATGCCGCCATATAAATTTATTTTTAACAAGCTAAATTTTTTGCTATTGTTTTATTAAAACATATGAGATAGTTTTCCCAGTAACATACAATTTACTCTGTCTTATAAAGCTAGTTAAAGTTAATAATGTTCTAAGTACCTATAATCTAAATGTCATTTATACTTTATTGTGCATTTTATTCTTCTGTTAGAGGTATACTGCTCTTGCAATGCCTCCGTTTGTAAACTTTCGCAGATAAGAAAGTAAATTTGAAATATAATACCTCGTTGGCAATGAGAAAATTTCTTTGATAGGACATTATCTTCACATAAATCACTCTACTTAGTTGCATTAATTACGTTAATATTCCAAATGTTACTGGCGAGCTTCTTTGCCTTTACATGAAGCTTGTAATAGAAAAAAGAATTATCAATTATTTTATTTTCTGATATAAATCCCTTTCGATATTAAATAGTTTAAATGAAAAAAATAATATTTATGCTTTACTTTGTCCATACTTGCTCTGCAAAAGATATATCTGTATCCTGATGATTTTGTGATTTTAATCAGCAAGAAAATCTCTCTGGTCTTGAAAATTTTAGTAAGGGGCTTCGTTGCGATTTCGTGGTCCGAGATAGTTTAGCCTTAGAGCGTTTGACTTCGGACAGAACGTATTCAATTCGAATCCCGATGATCACAATTGAATGTCTCTGTGTCTAGGACGGATATGGGCATGTAAACAGGAATGTCCTCTCATGTCAGAGTACGAGTCCACCAGATGCCCTTTTTGGGTGCTATGTCAAAATTGTGTTGGCACTTGGACTCCGACTAGGACTCCGACTTGTGCTGCCGTTGTAAACCGGAACCTCATTCCTCTATGCAAGCAGTCATCTACGGATACAGATGTGGCATGTTCCAGCCATGTGGCATGATTTCTTTTTTTTTAAAGAAAAACTAACAATAGCTCATTAGTGACAACAACAACAACAATAACGATGACGACGACGACAAAACTGCATTGGGATTTTTAAAAAGTAGTACAACATTTCATGGTCGTATTACTTTTAAGATGAGAAAAGATGTAGATCGAATATAACCCCTCCATTGATGATCTGCAAAAATAAGAACAAGACTGTGACAGTAAAAAGGTCAAAAACTGGATTGGTGATCATCTCGTTATTTTATTTGGTTGAAATAAATGAAAGGCCATGACAAAAACAAAAGTATCAGATGGTCCTTTTAGGATCTGGAGGGCGTCTCCATCTCAGCTTGGTACATCTGCTCGCTGGAACTGGTAGGCCGCGGAACCGTTCTATTCTGCCCCTCATGGCTACGTCCATCACGGGTCGTGGAAAAAGGTGTTCTTCGTGATTGTCGTTAAAATTCCCTCTTGAGTCTCGGATGATCACGTGGTCTTGATGAGCTGTCCAGATGTGGAATTTGGCGCCGTCAAGCAGTGGAGCCGCGACCGCCAATCAGTGGAGTGGAGCTTAGAGAACAAAGATTAGTGGTTTTTGAGTGTCTAAGAAGGGAAGGCGAGGAATGCGCCAAAGTGGACTGGACATTGAGACTAACCCTTTTGCACGTGCATCCTGGAATGTGTAGACATGAACACAGCGCCTAAAATCGGGCAAAAAGAGGATTTTTGTTGAATTGAAAAGGCTTGCAGACGGGGCCGTATCCATATCTACAAGATGCGAAGCGTTCTTAAGGGAACAATCCTTAGATGGTGAATATGATGAAAAGGGTAGAATATATCCAGTCTAAAAAAGCTGATAAACGTTACGACAGGATTTCGTTTTCAAAAGACTCTGGTACGCCAAACAATGCCGAACTTATCAACTTGTCATAGCACGTTTCTGCCCCTGAGACATTATCAAGTAAATACCTCTAATCTGGTCAGTAGAACATTGCCTGAAGGCTGCTATGTACTAAACAAAATCGTATTTCCCTTTTCTTCTTCTTGCAGACTCGTTGTAGTGGGAGGAGTCCAGTTGACAGTTCGAGAATTCCACCCCCCTTAGGATTGACATTTAGAGGGATTGTACTGGCTCTCTCTCTCTATAGAGGGTTAACGCTGCCCCCAAATTTTTTATTTAAATTATATTTTTATCAACTATTTACAGGTACATATATGTTTATAATCAAATAAAATTGGTATAGTCAGATACCCTGAACTTTCCTGCAAAGCGCTACAGGATTCATTTTATAAATTTCGTCCACCGAAGGATTTATGAGCGTTTAAAACACACTATACCAGATTTTTCCCCGAATAATTTAAATTAAAAATTATTAATTGCACTTTTTTTAAAAAATCAAAAATGTACACAAATGAAAAATTTCTTTCTCCATGACGGAGTTCAATTTTTTTTTTAAATCTTTGAATCCAAGTCGGAAATCCGTGGACAAATTTTCTCCATGGGTTAACATTGTGGTGAGCGAATCCAATGGGGTTAGTACATAGCAACCTTAACGCACAAAGTTAGAATCATTTTTAAAGTTTCGCACTAATCTGTTTCATTTATGCCCTCTAAGAAACTTAATATATCTTGCATTTCAGCTTAACGAACCATTTTGGCTAAATGCTATAAACACCTGAATCATTAACAGAAAGGCATATTGTATTGGGGACCTTCTTGTGTTTCAAAAGGTATTTATATCACACAGTAACAAGTCCGTAGAGGCGTAGTACATACTAGTTAATCTTGGAGCAACTGCTATATATTACCTGCAACTGAAGAAAACAATCCACAATAATAAGTCAAGAATATAGCACACGATAACAAGTTCTCACATACCTATAGCCACAATTTGAGCTTATAGGAATTGTCAGTCGCACGTGCATATACTCACCAAACAACATGACTAATGTAGTTAATCATAAAACAATTACTATCTATTACTTACAGTAGAAGAATAAAATCCACAATAACGTATAGATAGCGCTTAGTGTATAGGCACATAGAATATTGTTAGCAAGAACTGAAATTACCTTTATAAAACAGAGTAAATTGTACGTTAAGGGGAAAATTATGTCATATATTTCTGAAAACTATAACAAAAATATCTACAACTAAAAAATTATATACTTTTTTTTGTCTCCGAGAAGATTTAGTGGCACCTTGGTAGTTGGGTTGATTTTAGAAATCAGTGGACAGGAAGAGACGTCAAAAGGTATCCTAGCAACCGAGACTCAGTGTTCTTTTTAAAATAAGTTGTAAAGATTTAAAATTAAAAACTAAAATGTGAGAAAACATTTATCAGAATAGAACTTAAAGTGAATTATTCTTCTTGGGAAATGTCGCAACATTTCAGTTTGGGGAAATTCACGATTCCATTTCATTCCTAAAAAATGTGACTTTATTTTTGGTTATTAAATAGCTAAATTAACAGGGAGATTTAGATGGAATAAAGTAACTGAAGTTTGATAACTAAATTCTGTTCTCAATACAAGTTTTTTCAGACAGAAATGAAGGATTATTCAAACATAATAAAGAACAAACATGGGTATATGAAATTCAGCAAGGTTATTTCTACTTGTAGTGTAAATGAAAACTTTTCGCCTTATGTTTAATGAAAGAAAAAAAATTGTGAATTGATCTCATAAACGTTAGTTTAACTAAAAAAATTCCTTGAAATGCACTTTGTCTATTTTAGCATATTTTAGAAAGATTCGATAAAATCCGATTATCATAATGTTTTTTTAACCTTTTACTTTTTTACATATTTAATTTAAAGTTGAAATCATCATTGCGATACTCCTGAATTTGAATTATTCTGATTTAGTCTTCATCACAAAATAAATTGTAAAGATTTAAACAGTGTGTAGAGTATAGCTCACTTCTACCCACACTTGGGTATATATAATTTGAAGTGGCTAAAAAATGAAGCTTCTAAATGAATTTGATACAAACACAGTTTATACATGAAACAATGTTTATTGAATTCGTTGCACATATAGAATTTGCTTTTACAGCAATAACCATACGTACTACTTGTACGGAATATATATTATCATTCAATAAAAATACACATTGCAAATACTCACAAACCAGCAGAGAGTCAAACCAGCAGTATTGCCACGTAAACTTTGGGCCCCCTAAGCACTGGTGCAGGATAGCACCTGGAGCTGCTTTCCTCGTAGCTCCCTTAACTCGCTTATCTATCAACCTTAACAACCTCCTAACTTAATCAAGCTGTTTGGTATTTATACCAAGCGCGTATGCCAAAATTAGCATATCTCAAGCAGCTTCTTTAATTCATTCACTCAAAAGTTCGATTCTTGTGAATCGAATCTTATGTATACCTTACAAGTGAAACTAAAAAGTGAATATACTTTTATCAGAAAAGGACATAAAGAGAAATAGTATTTGTAGGGAAGTTTTGCAATATTTCTTGATGGGAAGGAAGAGAATCCTTCTAAAAATTCCTTCTGAATTCCTTCCATCCTTTTTCTGGATAAAATCTCGTTTTATTGTGGATTGCAAGATGCTGTTATTTTAATCTTTAAACCCCTTTATATTTTGCTTTGAACAGTTTGCCAGCGCTTTCAAAAGTCGCCATTTTATGTAATGCTCATTAAGGTATCCGACTGTTTAAAATGCCAATTTTCAGGAAAATTTCGAATTTTTTTCACCCATTTCTTAAGGTGACTGCCTATTTTCAAAGCCAATTTTTCTTAAAAATTGTTTTTTTAAGGATTGTTTGGTCTTTTATGGTAAAATAGCATTTAAAAAAAAACTTGTCTGTAAATACCATACTTTTTTATAAATTGGTTAATTTCAAGTAATTTTTAATGAAATTTAGCTAAAACGCCTATCACTTTGCGCAAAATTCTAATACCACTATTTTAATTTCCTTCTCACATATGATACATATAACAGCTATCTTCAAAATGACCCACAATCTAAGAGAAATTTTAAAATTCAAAAACAATACAGACAATTTTATGTTTCAATAGGAAAATTTTCCCCAATTCGTCATTCCTTTCCTTATAAAATCAGCCCCAAACAAAAACTATGTATTATACATCAATTATTGTGAGTCATTCCGTTAACAATAGCATCTAAAGCATTTCCCGAAAATTTTATCGAATTATATGCATTATTATGTGAAATATCATGATAACGGTATAGATTTGTGCTAAAAACATAATTCTGAGAAAAACGCATTTAATGTTGTTTGTCACTTCAATTTTGTATCAGACGATGTTTCTTAAAATAGCTATAACTCTGTTTCTAATTGATGTAGAATGAAAATAAAAATGGTTTTGAAAAGATAAAAGACTGAATGTCACGATTCTTGCAAAAAATAAAATTGACCAAAATAGTCAAAAAATGGCATTTTCAATGTAGGCAGTCACCTTAAAAAATGTTAATTGTCGGTTTCTAAATTTTCTTTTATTATGTGCAGTAAGATCATTAGAAAGGAAATTGGATTTATTTAAAGACGAGCAAAAGCAGTCAATTTCAAAAGAAGAGGAAACTTTAACTGGGTTTTTGATGAACTTATTTTTAATGAAAAGTGTATAACCAGTTACTATGAAAATTCAGAATTTTTTCCGGTATGTGTTCCATAATGCTACGAATGTAATAAATTACAAATTAGGCTGTAGGCATATTTATGTTGATTTATTGCTTACTTATTAAAAAATGTCACGAGAAATGTTTGATAATTTACATGTAATTGCGTATAATGACCAGAATTTTTTAAGATTTCAAAATATCCATTAGTATTTAGTCCATTATACTCACGAAGGACTTACGTACATATGATTCAAGTAAATTTATAATTTATTATTTTTATACCTAGAGCAGTTTATGTAAATGTTTCGAACAAAAGTCTTCAAATTGTAAAAACTTGCATAGTCATGGACAATTTTCCCCCGATTTTCCTATTTTGTGGCTAGATTCTTTCGAAAAGTAGGAGATTTTTCGAAATAATTTTTTTAATGCATATAAAAGTGCGTTAAATTAATTACTACGTTCACTCATTATTAATGCTCATTTTCGTATGCTTTATAACAACGCTATATATTTTGAATTTGTATAACCTATTTTAAAATGATCGTGAACAGAAAATTTTAATTTTTTCATTTACAACTATTTTGTAATTGTTTCAAAATTTTTATTATTTTACTTCTTTTCCAGCGTGATTATTTTACTTCTTTAACAGCGTGAAGCTTTATATTAATAAAATTTTAAAAAAAATAAACAAGTTTAGTTTTTAAATATTTGATGGAACAATTGCTTTGTTTGCAGTTTCCTTTTACTTTCGCTTATAAAAATAGGTTGGAGTGGATTTGCCCGGAGGTTTTGTAGAATCATGATAGTACAATTTTAAGAGAAGATAACTTTTGATTCGGGACCAATAACTAAAGGGAAAAAACACCGGGAAACTGTAAAAAAATTTTGAGGGAAATTAGGAATTTGGTATGTATATATCTTATTATAAAGCATGACATAAAAAATCATAAATTTCATTCCATCATGATTGGACTTGATATGCATATACAAATGGTACACACAGAAAATTCATATGAAATTTTACAATTGATAATTTAATCATCGTATAAATATGCCTAGTGTGTTACTTAAAGTATTTTACCACACCTGGTACAGAAAGGAAATATGAAATTTATTTCTTAGGAGTTTTCAACTATTTTTCAGTGTTTAGAACTCGGATAAGATAACTCTACTAAGGCAGTGTCCTTTATTTTTTTATTGACTTTCCTCTCCTTTCTCTGTCGCACATTTTCTAAACTCCCTTCCCAGTTTAGTTTAGGCTTGTTTTCAAATCTGCCTATAAAATAGGTTTTTTTTTTCTTAAGAGAACTTGTACTTCAATAGCTCTATAGGTTTTTATTTTGTTCTTTGTGTGCTTTGCTTGATTATCGTTGGCCAAAATAGACGTTCTCTTGACCTTACTAGAAAATAGCATAAGAAATTTAAAAAGAAAATTTCCAAGTCTTCGGATGCCAACATTGTCAAAATTTACATTTTTTAGATGAGCTGAACCAGAATATTCCAGAATTCGTTTGTTAAACTGAAATATATTAAAAATTATTTTAGAAAAAGCCATGCAATCACCTTTCTCGATGACAGCATCTCTCGTGATGCTGCCATTTACTATTTATGAAGAATTTTTAATTTTTCATATTGCATTTTGTTAATGTTCCTCGCTTTTCTAATATTTCTTTAGTCTTCTTTTTTTATTCTTTTTTGTTTTACAATTTCTTCGACTGTCAAGTTGTCTTAATATTATTTCGGTTAAAAATCTTCAGTTTATAAGCATGTCATAATTTAAATGTTTTAGATGGTAGACCCAGAATTCTCCCGACTTTGATCGCTGAACTGGACTATGTTGAAAATTATTTTATAAAACGGAACACTAACACCTGGTTTATGACAGTATCTGTAATTATAATATTTTTCCAACTGATGACGTTACCATATGTTTTTTCCCATTAATTTTTATTTCTGCATTCCATTGTTTTATGCTCCTTGCTATTTCTTATTTCTTTATTTATTTTCACGTAGGATTACATTCCTCCATAACGGCCCTCCGAAAAGCAAAATTTCAGGTTTCATCCTACGTCACGAGTTGTGATTTTGGCAGCGCGCCAAACCCAGTTTTTATAGCTTTGGCAATCAGTAAACAGTTAAACAGAAAAGTACCAATATATATATATATATATATATATATATATATATATATATATATATATATTGGTTTGGAAAAGGCGTGTTAATAATGAAAAGGTTTGAAATTTATTTCATATATATACATATATATATATATATAGCCAAGTAATTGAATCCTTTAACTGCACAAAAGGCGCTAGAAAGAAATGGCGAAAACCTTATATTGAATAATTAAAATTCCAAAATTCCTTACCTTTTTTTTTCCTACACAGCATTGTTCCCTATGAAGGAGACGACACAGAAATGACCGGTCCTTATTCGGGATTTGGACCCAGGCCGACTGTGTTCCACCTCAGAACGCTAACCACTATACAACGTGGGTGTAAAAGAATTTCCGTGCTATTATATTATATTTTATATTACTTGTTTTTGCACCCTAAAGATATGACTTAATTTACACAAAGCGCTTTCTGTTCCTTATTTGTTAGAAAACTGCATTAATCAATCCGAATGAACGTTGCAAACACCAAATCATTTCAACTAAACCTCCTAACATATCACCTACATGCCTGCTATAAATGATTTTAATTCATTCTTCTTTACGAATTCTAAACATCTAGACGCAATCAAATGTCACTTCGTGTGGATCCAGATTGCATAAGATAAATGACTTAAATACAGATAATCAAGGTGTAAATCCCTAAATAATTCTCTAATAGAAGGTATTCAATATGCAATGTCAGTAATTACTGCAAGAGCTCTTGCAATATTTGGTAACTGAGACAGATTTTGAAATAGCGGAGTAGAAAATGAAACCGCAGAAATCAGGCAGTGCGCATTTGATTAATAAGTAAATAATATCTAAGTTTCGTTTCAAGATTTCTAAATAAGCATTCCATCTTAAAGGTAAATGTATATAATAAATTTAAAAATTTTGGAGCACTGGTTGTTAATGTTTGAATTTGATAAATATTTTATTATAAATTGTGTGAAATAATAGTCAAGCTTATTAAAGCACATTCATTTATTTGCTTCTAATATTCTATCTAATTAATCTAATATTTTGATGAAATATGTATATTGCTAATTATTACAAATAACTTTAATTTAAAATACATTCTATTTTACATATATATATATATATATATGTGTGTGTGTGTGTGTGTGTAAAATACAATGTATTTTAAATTAAAGTTATTTGTAATAATTAGCAATATACATATTTCATCAGAATATTAGATTAATTATATTAGATATTAATCTAATATTCTGACGAAATATTATATATATATATATATATGAATGAAAGCTATGAAGTTTAGGTTGATCCCCTGTAAATATTCTTTCCCTGCCATGCTTAGGATGACATTTCTGGATGTTGTTTTCACCTCAGCTATCCCTGGGAAGCCACGAAATTATCCGACCCTTTTCAATGGCCAAATAATGAGATCTTCCTACACAACTCATGCTGCTTGCAAGAAACATCTTTGCTCAGCAATTCTTAGGGACGTCTTCGACAAACAAAAACATAGAAAATATGGCTATTCTTTACAAAGCCATAACTATTTTAATTACTTTTGTATTACCATAAATGTTTTGCCAGAAATGAATGGAGTATTTGAAAATGCTGTAACATAGAATAAAACATTTTAAGTCAATAATATTTTTTATACAGCAATTCGAACACAAAGTGCTTTTTTTACGATGAAAAATTTTCGTACATTTTCAGGTACACTTTACTAACAAACCAAAACATACCTTACTCTATAAATTTTCATGATCATTTAAAATACTGCATTTAATATTGTGAATATAATTTAAGTTTAATAAATACCATAGAAACTTATTTAAAAAATTTCAAACTTTAGTGATCAAAATATGAAAAATTTTCTGATATTCAAAGTTACCTTAAAAAATTATATGATTTTTAAATAAATATGTTTGAATTCAGAAGATGCAAAATAACTCATTAAACACTGTGATAACTTTTCAAGCATGTAGTAGTCATAGTAATTGAAATAACTGTACCAAAAGAGGAAAAACAGTCATTTTGAGAAATCTTAAAAAAACACTTTAAACACTTACTGTTAATAAGTTTTAATAAATTCAGAACATTTCTGAACAATACTCAGTGTGTGAAAGCATTTTAGCCCTTTCTGCTTGTTTTTTAATTACGTTTCAGTGTTTTTGGTCCTCTTTTGAATGCTTTTGCACTTTAATTTCGGCATCACAAATTCTGGTAGGGTCGATTTTACGGAGGGCTGCTCGCATATTTGATCCAGGATTAATTCCCATTGCCTCTGTCCCCTTTGTGGGGCTATACATGCAATCATTAAAGCAGATTACAGCATCCATAACGTCAATTTTTAGAGTTTTGATGCTCAGGAATTTAGTTTTGGGCAACCGTTCCCAAACACAACTGTTAAATGACTTATTCGTGTTTTGAGTACATCCATGCATACACTTTTGCAGAAGCCTTTTATCTGTAAGGCTTCTAAAAACTGGCTTTATTGCTGTCAAAACTGCTTCAGGCATTGAATGACTATGGGAATATGCCTCACCCATTTCTTTTCCCCTATTATACCCCAGTCAAAATAGACCCGATTTTGACGAATGGCTAAAGAAGTATGAAAGTTTTGAAAATTGGTGGAGATGTTTGTTTCAGCATGTTAATGAACATACTAAAAGTCCCCACCGATCAGACTTGAGCTTTCGCCGCCATCTCGGAAAATGTGTAGACTTTTTGTTTATTTGCAAGTAACTTCAGAAATATAGATTTTATGTAAAAAAATTTAATACAAAAATTGAAGAGCATTAAATTATGAACAAGAACATGATTTACTTTTTTTTATAAGTCTAACACGAACAAAGATAATTGATTTTTGAATATAGCGAACAATCACGCGTAGGACGCGGATGGGCGGGTCATCCCCATCGCTATGGGCGGATGACCCGCGTATATGCCCCAAAAATCTTGCACACTCACGTGTGTCAAATCTCTATATATCAAAGCTCGAAATAAAGTTGCAGCAACATCCAAACCATTGTTATCAGGTTGTATTGTGAGGCTTCGTGGATTCTGTCTTTTTATGTCATACTTAGACTGCATTGGGTACATAATGTCTGGAAGTGGGTAAAAATAAATACTAAATTTGATGTATGCAACTACGTCTGTAGCAAAAACGTTGCCTGGCCATGCATACGCTAGAAAAATCCTAGATTATTTATTTACCCAAACAGCTTTAGCAAAATAAATTTTGAAGCCATGGATATATCTGATTTCAAAAGCAATAATCTCTATGAGTTGTTTAGAGATATTGCTACTGAACTACTATCACTAGAAACCATATATGGACATACTCTTTTACAAGAGACATCGAGATTAAAATGAGGAAGACTTTGAAGCAGTTGAAAGAAAATGGCCCAACTTCAGCTCTCTGGGTTCGGAACTTTGAAATGGCAAAGCTTATGAAAGCTTGATCACCGTCTATTGTGCGGTGAAAGTAAACGGTTTCAATACATTAGTAAACCCGTTGTTGCTTTTTCATAGGATAGAGATTGTTAAACAAAACGACGAAGAAACGAGTAGCATTTTATTTAGAATATGAGTTAGTTCATTTTACATTTGCTCTGTTTAATGAAGCTGGCATGCGAGAGACAACGACATTGGCTAGGTACGACGTTTTTGAAGTTCCAAACAAAGACCTTAACCTCCTGAACTGCGTCAACACTGTGGACAGTGGTTTTCTCCTACACCGTGTCAAATGGGGAACACAATAAACTTTTGCGGATGTTTGCACAAATTAAGTTAACTATATAAAAAAAGCATTATGGGACCAGCTGTATAGTCGTTTTTAATGTCTAATCCAACACCAATAACAGTACAAAAAATTGAAGAAAATCTACGGTCTATTATAATAAAATCTGTAGACATAAGTTTTGATGGAAACATGTGAGTTACTGTTCAACGATAACAGTTCCTTTCAAATGAAAACAACAAGAGCAAACTGATCAGCATGCTATCAGCTGAGCTGGAAAACAGTGAGATTCGATTCCGACAATGTAATGACGAAGTCGACATTCTCTTTGTAAATACTGCAATTAATGAAGCATGTTCTGGTAACAACATCGTTGTAATCATCGGTGAAGATGTTGACCACCTGGTTCTATTAACATCTCTCACTCCTACAGAAAAGACATTTTCCTTGTCAAAACATGCAAAGGGAAAGCAAAGAAAAAAATACATTCGTCAAATAAAATACCATCATCGGGACATACCAAAGTATCCTTTTTCTCCATGTGTTCAGTGGATGCGATACTACTTCTGCAGCATTCAACAAAGGAAAGAAAAATTGTGTAAAAATGTTCCAATGTAAAGATATGGAACACGACGTGACAGTAGTTAATAAATGCAACTCATTGCATAATGATGTTGCTTAAGCAGGAGAATGCTTTTTTCTGATCTGGTATGGAGCACAGCCCAGTGAAAAGTCCCTAAATAAGTTTAGGTGCAAATGCTTCGCAAAAAATGTCACTAAAATAAAACCATATATTTCGTCTCTTCCCTGAACTGAAGAGGTAGCCATGCGACATCCCTTTCGGTTGTATCACCAAGTGCAAAAGTGGTTTGGGAATGAGTAGAATTCTGAAGTGTGGGCTGGAAATGTCAAAAAAAAACCCTCGTGCCCATCACAACTATGGATGCAGTGGCTCCCGTTTCAGTTTTATGCATGGTGTTTCACAACTGTAAGAATTACTGGGGAGAAAGATGTGTGGGTCGGAAAGAAACATCAACTGCGCAACGGCCTACAATAACTGCAATGGGGTATGTCACAATGACATACCCCATTGCAGTTATTGCACTGTAGATCATGAGGATCCAATAAAAGGAACTAATTAATGAGGTGGTGCCAGCTGACCCATAGACAATCTTTTTAAGACTGACGACGCGAACAATCCCGTACCGAAAAAAGCACGACAACCATAAAGTAGGTAAGCTTAAAAAATATATACAATGAAAATATAGTAGTGAATAAATCCAAGTTTATTACATTCGTTCATAAAATTAAAAATGATCAACTATATACATACCAAAAAACATTAGTCTATTTTCTTGTGTTTAAAAATAGCCCAAATGATGTAGGGGAGAGAATTCAAAGGAAAACGACTGCAACGAGACTTGGACGCTACATTCATAATCAACCCGCATTTAATAGTCAATATTTTGTTCGAGTTAGGATTGCGACAAAATGTATTTAATATTTTATGTACACAATTTAATGTTCTTTAATTTTTGTACAAAACTTTTTTTACATAAAGATAATATTTCCCAAGTTATTTGAAAAAACACAAAATAGGCCTTCAAAATCTTAAAAGCAATAATCTCCATGAGTTGTTTATTGCTTTTAAAATCAGATATATCCATGGCGTCAAAATTTATTTTTGCTAAAGCTGTTTGGGTAAATAAATAAGCTAGGATTTTTCTAGCGTATGCATGGCTAGGCAACGTTTTTGCTACTGATGTAGTTGCATACATCAAATTTAGTATTTATTTTTACCCACCTCCAGCCATTATGTACCCAATGCAGCCTAAGTATGACATAAAAAGATAGAATCCACCAAGCCTCACAATACAACCTGATAACAATGGTTTGGATGTTGCTGCAAATTTCTTTCGAGATTTCATATGCAGAGGTTTGACAAACGTTAGTGTGCAAGACTTTTGGGGCACATGCGCGGGTCATCCCCCCATCGCGATGGGGATGACCCGCGCATCCGCGTCTTACGTGTGATTGTTCGCTATTTTCAAAGTCAATTATCTTTGTTCGTGTTAGACTTATAAAAAAACTAAATAATGTTTTGTTAATAATTTAATGCTCTTTAATTTTTTGTATAAAAATTTTTTTACACAAAATCAATATTTCTGAAGTTAATTGCAAAAAAACAAAAAAGTCTACACATTTTCCAAGATGGCGGCGAAAGCTCAAATCCGATCGGTGGGGACTTTTAGTATGTTCAACATTATGCCCAAAAAACATCTCCACCAATTTTGAAAACTTTCATTTTTTTTAACCATAAAACCTATTTTGACTGGGCTATTATAACCACACCAGCTTTCTGGACCAGTAGGGCAGAGGCCATGTTGTGTATGGTCATCTGTGGATAAACGGTGAAAATAAATTGCTCAAATTGATTTTGACATCTCATCCACAGACTTTTTCACATTTCACCTTATGGCTAAACCATAATAGTTCTGAAATTTGTTTATTTCAGAATCAGTTAATCGGCCACGTCCAGAAATACTCTTCCCATCAGAAAGTTTTTGTGCTTTCAAGTTATTTTTTATGGATCTCAATCGTGACCCCATTATTTTCTGGACATGGCCAACGCATTCGAGTTTTTCCACTTTGGTGTCTTTCCCGTATACATTGGCCTCTGATACACTTAAAAAACCTTTAGAGTCACCATCACCGAAGTATTTAAAATAGCGCACGTTACGAGTAGCTTAGGAGCATTGTAAGATGCTCAAAGTCCCTGCCGCTTCCATCCCACCACTGAATCCATAAAAGTTTTTTTTCACAATCGTGGGAATCTGGAGTGCTATTCTTGCACGAGAAACAAAACTTAATTAGTCACTCAAAATCCATCCCTTTTCTATTTTCAAGGGACGTAGCACATACAACCACATTGAGAGATGTATGATCCCATTTTTGCCACGTGCCATCCAGGCCAGCAACTATGTCCCTATTACCATTCTGCAATGCTACAGTTTTCTTTACAGCATTCATCATAGAGTTTAGAGATACAGTTGATAATGAATTTATTATCTTGTATCTGTAGCGTTGAAACTTGGCAGGAAGAGGGGGTATGTTCATAACACCTTCCAATATGGTACAGATGTGTTAGACGCACCTCATTGCCAAGTTGGCGATTTTTTTAAATTTGCAACCCAGTTTGAACCTAGTTGTGTGTGTTTGTTTACGTGATATAGTATGGCGGCCATTTTGTTGCGAAATATTAATGACGTATTTTGGGGATAGTATTAGATGTAGATTTTACTTTGGTGTTGCCAATTTGTGTTTTTGTTGCTTTTAGGATTTTGTTGTTGCCAGATTCGGGTGTGTCTTGTGTTTTGCATCATTGAATGGTTTTTTTAACGTTCTTTAGTGTAGTTATATTATGTTGTGGCAACGGTTTTTGAATATTTCGTTTGTTTTAATTCAGATTTTAAGTTTCAGCTAGGATGCAGCTTGAATACAATAATCTGGTTGTATATTTCAATATATTTTTGTTCATTTATTTATTATCTGTTCAGTATTTAGTGTAATTTAGAAATATCAGGGGATTTTAGTGTCTAAAATAGAGGCGATATAATGGAAATAGATCGTTTGAATTTGTGCTGTAATATATGTTTAATGAAGAAATATATATTTAACCAAGGTGTTTTTTATGTTTATTTATATTAGTTATTATTAGTTGGACTGACTAGTTGTATTATACTGACGTTTTTAGCGAGTGGGCCGCCCACCTAACAAATTTCTCATTAATTTTAAGGTTTTAGTTTTTGTATTTATGCAGCCGTTTTTAGATATATGTTTTTTATACAGCCGTTTTTAGATACTTTTGTGTATGTTTTAAAGTAGCGGTTGAGCATTTCTATTTAGATTTTGAATTTTAATACAGCCGTTTTTAGATATATTTGCGTATGTTTTAAATAAGTGGTTGAGCATTTCTGTTGAGGTTTTGAAGTTTAATACAGCCGTTTTTAGATTTTTTGCGTGTTTTAAAGTAGCGGTTGAGCATTTCTGTTTAGGTTTTGAATTTTAATACAGCCGTTTTTAGATATATTCGTGTATGTTTTAAAGTAGCTGTTGTGGTTTTGTGACATGTTTTTGAAAGTTTATTATTACCATTGGTAAGTTTGTTTTGAATTTATTTTTATATTTGAGTTGTTATTGATATTTTGTGTATATTTGTTATTTTAAGTGTAAAATGTCCGCGTAGGCCTGTTTTGGCGACAAGTTGGCGACAAGTTGGCGACAAAATTTTTTTGACGAGTATTTGGCGTCAAAACAATTTTGTCGCCAAATTGTCGCCAAGGGAGGTGCGTGTAATACATCTGTTCCCAAAATACATCTGCAGCTTTTCTGGCTTTACCTATACACCTCATGGCATATACTAGGCGAAAGTTTATAGCATACTCTGTGAAACACTTGCGGATAATCTAGAACTCATAGATGATGTAGAATTTCTACATTTTAAACACGTAATCACTAAACTAATGGCTAATTATTTTCGACTTCCAACATCTACATAAACGTCAAGACTATTTGAAGAACTACAGCTTTTACATGTTGAAACTGTATTAATTAAACAGCGAATAATATCAATTTCAATAATGATATTAGAGTTTCCTTTGAATAAATCTTCATTTGCATCTGAAGAATTTATTTTTTTCCCAGATGCACTCGTATTCATAAGTTCAGAATTGTCAACATTTTTTGCTCTGTTCCCCAGATTGCCGTAGTATTTCCTTTTACCGAATTTTTTAACTTGAAGCATGGCAAAACGAAGTAAAAATTAGCAAAATACAACAGTTAAAAGATGTATTGATGAAAATATACTGACAACCTTTATCAGAAAGCTAAGAAATGAAATAAAACTGCGAGCGATAAAATATGACGCACGTGAATCAAAAGTGTAAACAACTCGCTTGAATGTCAGGAAAAAAACACACAGCTTGGGAGGTATACGTAACGTTAAAGTTGAAGTTAACATTCGGCGCGTTCGAAATCAAAATAAAAAAAGCAGTGTAAAAGTTTTAACAGGCAAAGGATTGAAAAAAATGTGTGGCCATTTAAATAGGCCTTTAAATACTCTGTTTACACTTTTAAACTTAACTTTTTTAGCGCTTTAAGGTTGAAAACTATATAAACTATGTATTTTCAGAATCAGTGAAATGTCCCCAATTTTTTGAGATACGAATTGAAAAATTGATTTTTTTAACGATTTTGGCGTCCCTGACCCCTTAACCGCAGATACCTCTACAGGCTAGCTCTAGAGACATTCGGGTGCTGGTTGTCTATGGGCCTGTTCACATAAGAGTCCGTTGCGTTGCGTTAAGGAAAAGATGACGTTGAGACGAAAATAAACCAATCATAGGCGTTAAAAATTTCATTGCTAATCGGTTGGAGGCATATGATTGGTTTATTTTCGTCTCAACGTCATCTTTTCCTTAACGCAACGGAACGGACTCCTATGTGAACAGGCCTTATTAGTAAAGATGTAAGTTTAGACACTCGAAAATAAAGTTCTTATTCTTGAAAGATTATGTAATCTGTTCAATTCTTTACACACACACACACACACACACACACACACACACACACACACACACATATATATATATATATATATATATATATATATATATGAAATAAATTTCAAACCTTTTTATTATTAAAACGCCAATCTAAATTCTTCCTCCTAACGCAATAGGACACCGTCCCTCTTTCTTTATTTCTACCTAAATCTAAACCGAAGTAATTTATTAGTTTTTCCTCCCCAAGGCACGTGCGGGCAAATCTTATATAACAGTTATATAACGCGAACGGCGTAGAACATTCGAAACCCATCACCTCATATGACGCGAATTAATCAATCGTCCGTTTCTGGCGAATTAGAAGTTTTATAGACCCGTACGCGGATTAGAAATTACGTGCGTCTGTAGTCTTTTGGGTGTCTGCTCTCTACCAGGAAACATGTAGTTTTCGTTCCTGTCAAAATGTGCGGGCGGGGGCCCCGTTCGTCCGTCGCGCGATGTGTTTTGAGTGCCTAGGTGTAAGGCACGACCAATGTTGTAAGCTGTCAGTGAATGATCCAAGAATAAAATAAGTTTAAGACGATGGAAGTACGTTTTTCACTCCTGACTCCCTGCCTCTGTTCCTCGACTGCATTTTATCTTTATGAATTCTATTGAAATATGTCGAGTTCCCTACCATGATGTTCAACGCCACCGAAATCATTACATATATATATATATATATATATATATATATATATATATATATATATATATATATATATATATATATATATATATATATATATATATATATATATATATACAGTTGGCTCTCTTTTTAACGACTTTCAAGGGACCACGAAAAATCGTCCCACGAAAAATCGATCCGAAGAGATCGCCCTTAAACAGAATTTGTGAAAAAAATAACATTTCCCTACACACTTTACAGGCTTTGTACGATCAATATATTTCTTAATATATTGGCGTGTTTAAAAATGTTATTTTTATTATCCTTATTATTTTATTCTCTAAAAGTTTTTTCTAAAATTTCATTGAAAACAGAGTACAAACAATACAATAAATTTGGTTTTAACAAAGTCAAAAAGTTCCATGTCTTCAACTTCACCTTCTTCGTCTGACTCTGTGTTTTCGTTTACTATATCTTCATAAATTTGTTCTACATTTCTGTAATCTGTTGTTAAAACAGATTCATCACAATTGTAGAAATCTTTAATTGTAACATCCTCATCTTCAACAAGACTTCTCCATTCTTCAGGGGTAATGTCATCTTCGTTGATTTCCACATCCGTACTTTGCAGTCCCACTACAAGGTCTTTGTGAATTCCAGCAACGCGAAAGCAATTTTTTTATTGTGGATGAAGAACTTCTTTCCATGCTGATGTTGTCATGTGCATTGCTTCCAAGATCGTAAATTTTCTAATTTTCATACTAGCAGCCGAATGATTTTTAATTTCCTAACTGAAGACTTTCTGTAGTAAGCTTTCACACTGCGAATGATATCCAGATCTAGTGGCTACAACTTGCTAGTGCAATTAGCAAGGAAGAAATGAATAGTCAAATTTGTAAGTCAAGGGATATTTAGTGTATGTGTAGTACAATGGTCGATAAAAGTTAAACTTTTATTTTTTCTTGATGCATTTTTGCATCAAATTTTCTAATTCAGTCAATAAAAATTTGTGATGTCATCCATGCATTATTGTTAATCCGGTACTCACAAGGTTTCCTGGTGATATTCTTAAAACACCTTGGTTGGTTTGATTTGCCTATAACTAGTGGTGGGAATTTCTCGGATCCATCCGAATTAGTGTACAGTAAAACAGTCCGTCGTTCCTTATTGTGTTTTCCCCCAAAGCACTTTTCTCCCATATACTTTAGTTTTATTAGGCACCCTATTGTGGGGTAGGCCCGTCGCATCTGCATTGAATATGTCCTTCTCATTATATCCATCTAATATCCCCTTCAAAAATATTTTCCATTCTTCGACTATTTTTTTTCATCTACGGCGCCACTTTCGCCAGATATGCTTTTATATGCAATTCAATATTTTTTTTTGAACTTTGCAATAGACTAGCTGAAGCCTGAACATTTTGCATTCCAAACTTTTCTGCCAGAACAATAGCAGTTTCTGTAAATATCACTCCGAAAATTGGAATGTTGGATGTTCTTGCTTCATGAAACCATTGCAGGACTGCCTTATCAAACTTTTTTGATCGACCACATTGAATTTTCTGCCGTTTGGATTTGGATCTCAAAGAAAATTTTTGTGCTGCTTCAAGAATTTTCTCTTTGCTTGCTAAAATTCCTTTGAGAGTAGACTCGGGTAGCTGAAATTGTCTTGCGAATTGGACTTTTGTTAGTCCAACAATTTCATCCCAGTATTCAATAATTTTCCCCTTTTCGTGTAGCGTAAGATGCTTTCGCTTTGATGTCATTTGCTCTACTCGTATTCGCACTGGAATGAGCTCCTACACACAACCATGAATTCTCTAAACATGAACATCTGCTTCCCGGAAGGAGTGAGAGAATGGACTATTGGACAGTTCGCTAGTCACATGGCAACAGATGTTAGGGACAATAGAGTTATTCAGCTCCACACTAAGAGCTCCATGAAAGAATATTCGATCTTCCGAGAAACAGTAATTTCCCCCCCCCGTTTCTCACACTGCAACAAGTCAGTGATTTAAACATTACAAACGTCAAGGAAATTTCGGGTCTGTTACTGACACCAAACTTGTTTTCCCCCACAAAAGGAAAGGAAGGTTCCCCTCCTGCAGATAAAATGTTGAAGAAAAAATTTATCATGTAAAAATAAATCGTCATGAAACAGAAACAACATCGTCTTTAAATAGAATTTCTCTTACGTCGGAGGGACCGGGGATTATCTTCTTTAAATAGAGATCGTCGTTAAGTAGAGCGTCGTTAAACACAGAGTCAACTGTATATATATATATATATATATATACATATATCGTGCTTCTTATACACGTAGCTCCCGCTTAACTTTTTTCCCTAGCAACAATTATTGATATATCAGTCAATGAATAAAGGCTTGTGGCAAATAACTACAATTAAATTACATCCAAGAGTTTTATTCCTAATATTAACTAATTCAATTCAACCCGTGCCACTTTCATCATTTCACACACCGCGACGCGTGACCAGCAACGATCAAATCTAATCCCTCTGATTTAAAAAACCCTTTGTTTCAAACTACGCGCAACGCTTCGTGACGCATTCATGACGTTGCACCGAACATGAGGTATGGGCGGGGCCAAATTTGATACTATTAATAGATTCTCCCTTTGTTTCTTCAAAATAGGGATTTCCCTTCCTTAGGATTGGGAATTCGCGCTTGTTCGTTCCATGCGAATATTAAAATAGTGGCGTTTTACGCCACGAAATTAACTACCCTGATGCCCCCCTGAAAATTAACTCAATTATTCCCCTTTCTCTAAATTATTCTTAACATACATACATATATATATATATATATATATATATATATATATATATATATATATATATATATATATATATATATATATATATATATATATATGTGTGTGTGTGTGTGTGTGTGTGTGTGTGTACGTACTTATAGGTAAAAAACAATCTGATGACCATACAGCAAAATCTTCTTTAAAAGAGAGTAACGTACATAACTGTTTACCTTTATGCATTGGTTTAGTATCATCGTAAAATCCATAAAATCCGTATGAACAGTTACAAAAAATTTGAAGGAAATGGAATGAATATCAGCTAATTTCATTCCGCTGATTCATTTACTTTTAACATGAAACTATATACATATGAAAGGAAAATCGACATATTTATTGGGTAATGTTATTTTCAATATATAATCCAAAGTCAATATAAGTAGACGCTTATAGATTGTCAAAATCAAAATCACCTTAAACGTAGTTAAAAATATAGTCTTAAAATCCATATGATCAATTACAATGATCCGTATGATCTACTGAAATCCGTATGAAGAATTACAAAAATCAAATGTAAATAGCACGAAGATCATTTTTCATCCTGCCTATTCGTTTACAATCAACCTACAACTTGATATATTTATGAAAGGAACGAATCTGTGAAAATATTAGGATGGCCCAAATGAAAGTGAGACTTTTGTTTTAGCGGCAGTGGTTAAATAGTCTTTGCTTTTTTGCCAGTAGATGACATTGTACGTTGCGAAACATAGCTGCTAGGGTCAGAAAGTGTCCGTTTATAGTTTAAACGTGCTTCATGAAGATGATTTCGTACGATCAAGTCATAGATTCGTCTAAACAGATCGAGAGAGCAGTTATTTTATATTTGATGGCAGAAATGAAGTTGTGAGTTTAGCCGAAATTAATCGTCGTAGTAGAGAAGTGTCTTCGCATGAGTTTCTGGCACAGTGAACAGTATTCATAGGGCTTAGGGATTTCGTAATGGACGTGTGAGCACGAGACATAACGAGACTTACCCAAGTAAACTTGGTCATCACCCAGTAATTAACGCATTGGACAAGATTTGTAGCGGCAATTCCAATGAGCACGTCCTTGACCATTCCTTCCCTCTCTCCACTCTCCTTGCGACTGCCACATATGTGCCTCATTGGAAAATGTTTTCAAGGCCCATCTTTTTTCTAAATATATTAAGGTCCCGGAAGTCAAGTCGCAAACAACTACGGTCGCGACACTCAAGGTATCCAAAATCTAGGGAAGCACTTAGCACCTACGACAAGATGACTCTATGTAGAGGATATGTAGCCATGTACCATTATTACTTCCTGTAGGTTCACGTATTATAACGAAAAAAACCGTTACAGGAAAACACCAAATGTCTCACTGTTCTATCCAGCATCAGCAATGACAATTCGTGGACGACAGCACTGTCATCGTAATTTTCTTAATTTTGTAACGTTTTGTGGCAGAATCAACTTTTTACCAGAAATCTGTTGCACGTGTAGCGAGCAGGGAGTCAAAAACGGCTTCTGTTCAATTATTCTGTTTTTGATGTATTCTTCTAATTGAAAGGCTTGGATGACTTTTGGGGTTCGAAAAATATTCTACGTCATTGATCTGTAAGTCAAATCATAATTCATACTCTTTATCCTTATTGGGTTTTTCATTTCCGCAAAGTTGATACATCCCATATATTCAATTAAATTATGCAATTGTATTATATTAATTGTGCAAGCGCATTCTATTAATTCTGCTAGTGTATTCTATTAATTGCGCAAACGCATTCTATTAATTTTGCAAATCTATTCTATTAAATGTGCTTATATTATTATTAGGTTTAAATTCTAAATAAATCTTAAAGCCTTACAGTCCACTAAGTCTATAAATCTAAACACTCACTTTCATTTGGACAATCCTTACATTAGGGGTATTTTCCTTAATCTGTTAAACATGATAATTATAACAAAATATTCAGTATATCAAATGAGATATAATAAAAAAATTCTGACAAAATCATGCTTTATAAAACGCGAAATTTGCATGCCTTATTGAAGCAAGAAAGCAATTCCTACTGTCACATCCAAGATACAAAATGCAGGGCAGGGGAATCTCTTTAAGTTTCTAAAAGATCACCAAACTGATAAACACCATTGCGGTCTTCAAAGGGCCCAAATATGCCTATTTTTCTGTCCATCCTTACAAGTTTTACAAAACAATATTCAGCAGAAAAGTCTTATGTAAAATATGGATTTTATAAAATCTCCCCTAAGCAATTTGTTATTTAGTTTCGTAAACATAAATCCTACTCTACACTGAAAGCAAATACTAACAAAATGTCGTTTTGTTCAATATGAATACATGACATTATGGACTAAACACCTAATTTATCGTATATGAATTAAGGTTGCTGTGTACTATCGCTATTGAATTCACTTACCTCAACCTAGGGAAAAAATGTGTCTGCTATTAACAGCTACATAAATGCTGATAATTCAATATAAATGGTATTTTCAGATAGCCAGAACTTTTCTGTACCTTGCAACAGGATTCATTTTTACCTTGAAACAGGATTCATTTTATAAATTGCGTCCACTAAAGGAATTTTTTGAGAGTTTAAAACATACAATACCAAGATTTTTCTCCCGAATAACTTAAATGATAAAATATTATTTACATTAAAAAAACCCGAAAACTAGCCAAAGGTGTAAAATTTCTTTCCCTAATACGCATTTCAATTGAAAAAAATCTTTAAATTTAAGTCAACATTCCTTGGACACCTTTTCTCCATTGGTTAACATTGATGTGAGCGAATCCAATAGGGTTATTCCACAGCAGCCTTAAGAGTGCATCATAAGTTATTGTTATGTGATGGATGATTTTGATCTTGAAATCCTATAGGCATTATCAGATTTTGACTTTGAATCGCCGAAGGACATATCTATGTGCTACATAAATCTGTATTTTATAAAAAAACTGATTTATTTCCCGGCCTCACTCGGGATTCAGTTTCTGTTATTATTTTTTTACAATGATTAGCGTCATGTTATGATGGTCTAAAGTGATAACATCTCTTAAACAAATGAATTTCATGTTTTCAGTAACTCGTTAAATCTCCCCGGCCCCATCCCTTTTCGGGTATCGGCCGTGAATCACTGAAGACAGGTTGCTACGTAGCAATACCTGAATACGCAGTCGAGGGTTAATTTCCGAAGTTCAGTGACATTTTTCATTGCTGTGGGGCTCGAGGATGCAAGACAAACAGTACAGATCTGTCATCCACTCAAGGCACCCCAAGCCCCAGGGCCGCCCAGAGACTTTACTGGGCCTGGTGCAAACTTCTGTTGGGGGCCCCAAGGAAAATAAAAAATGCAAAGAGACGAAAGCACACATTCAAATTAAGTTACTCATACTTAAAATTTTATTACATGAATGATTAACATAGTTATTATATTTCATTGCACTGTTCTCTTGTTATATTTTCTGAGGAAATCTAATAAATATTTTTTTTTAATTTTTGGGCCCCCCCCCGACAGTGTCCCAGTTGCCCCCCCCCCCTCTGGGCTGCCCTGCCAAGCCCCTTCATGTATTCAGTAATAAAAAAATTCATTTATTAAATAATTTGTTTTCATTTTCATACTTGCCAGTACACAACATTTTTTCCTTCTATTTTATCATCTGCGACAATGTATAATTCTGATTGATTCCTTGCTCTAGACACTCCCACTTACAGCTGATCATGCGAAAAACATTCTTCTGTCAGATCCAGTCCAGTGCTCTCTTCTTTTTCGGACTTTTAAAGCATTACTTTACAGATAGTCAATGATGTTTGAATGGATTTATTATTACAGAAAAAGAATCAATAATGTTTGAATGCATTGAGAACACATTCAATAATAAAACACAGAATATCTGATAAATATTATAGAAAAAGTATATAACATATTTCATGCTCGGAATTCTTTCTCAAAACTAAATCGTCTACTACGTTTCAAAGCCACTTTCAGACATTCTTAATTAAAATATACACATATTTCATGATTGTAATTATTTCTCAAATCTAAATCGTCTGCTATGTTTCAATGTCACTTCAGCTGCATAAATCTTCTAACATAATTTGGGAATGGAACGTCATAGCGGGATGAAAATAGTCACATTCATCCTCATTTTCCAGGAACACTAAGCCATGTAAATCTCATCAAGGTATGGCTCACGGTTCTTTAGTTTTTGTGACTCACACATAGAGACATGACCCATTTCCCGTTTCTGTTTTATATATAAGATAATAATATAGATTAATATCAAACGACAATTTCTGTTTTTTAAAATAATTATAAACCAAAGTTAGAAAAAATAAACATATTTCAAATTGTGTAAAATATTAATATTCCGTAATTATTTTCATTAGGATAATTTGCTATTGTCTAATGAAACATTAAGGTGTGCGAATCCAAATGGGTTAGTACATAGCAGCCTCAAGAGTGCATTATATGTCTTTATGTGTTACGCGATTTTTATCTTGAAATCCTATAGGCATTATCAAATTTTGACTTTGAATCGCAGAAGCATTAAACTCTGTGATACAAAAACCTGTATTTTGCAAAAGCTAGGAATGTCGATTAATATCTGAAGACAATTTTTGCCATTAAATAAAAATTATAAATCAACGTTAAAAAACAAACATAAACATATTTTAAATTGAGATAGATGTTGATTTTCCGTAATTATTTTCGGTAGACTAAAAGTGATACAAGTAAAATTTCGGGAAATCCTCCTCTCTCATTCAGAATTTAATTACAAAATTTCGAATAATTGTATTCAATGCCGTAGGGTTCATACAAATGTTTACGACTCTAGTTAAAATTGTCTAGTTAATGAATAACATATTTTTTTAAATATAATTAAATATTTTTCCCTACGGATAAAAAATGTCTTGTAAAGATGTATAGAATTATGGTTAGTGTAAAATTTAAAAAATTGAATAAATGTTTATTTTTATTAAGAGAAATAATAATCGTTATTCAGAATTTAAATAAATACACAATTTGATTACTTCTTATCGTAAAAGCAGCTAGTAGAAGCATTGGCTTAAAAAATAAATCTATAGAATCGTTTTCTTTTGTATTTCTTTGGCGTTTAAAATATGAGTTCAAAAGAAATATGCGAATCTAATTGAGACTATTAACATTTGCGGATAAAATAAATTTCGTTAAACAAATGTAACAAAAATTTAAGACACAACAACATGACTTATTGCATTTATAATTACACACTATTTGGCACTTTAGAAGATGTTGAATATATTTTAAATGACACTGTCCTATATTTTAAATAATGGTTGAAACGTAAAAATACAGATTTTCGTCGTTTTATATTAAACGTATGTGAAGTTCACTGTTTCCTTTACCCTTAAGTTAATGTATATACTAAACAATGAACTCACCATTAACAAGATCTGACGGGGTTTTCTATACTAAACTGTTTATTACAACACAATTTTTTTTTTGTAGACAACATAAATACCGTACTGAATTGCTAGCAGGAATGGGGAATTATTTATCGCGTGTGTTAATCCCGGTAGTTATATTACGGAAACCCTACCAGAATTCAGCAACGACACTGCTTCTACTTCCGCCGCACTAACCTTTCCGTCTTCCCTTTATCACCAGGTCGCTGGAACGATAGCTAACTTCAAAACGCTTTCTATAACTTGATTATGTCCTCCTGCTCTACGGCAAAGCGATTTTCACTCCAATCGCTTTTCGTTCGCTGCTCTCCTCCGTCCAAACTTGCCTCGTAGTGTTTCCTCTCACTGCCGTAAGTGTACGCTATCCACGGGGATTCGCATACAGTAGAAAAGCGCCGCTCGTTTTCATAAGGCACTTCTTCTTCAAAAGCGATTTATTTAAACCAGAGGGGTTAATTTTGATGCAATACCTCACAGGTATTACATTTTATTTGAATTCATTTATCTAGATCCATTTATCTTTCTTTCTAATATAACAAAATATAATGGTTTCTAGGTGCAAAGCATTTCAAACTAGTAATTATTTAGATATTTTCTCCCAATTTACCTGATAAAACACCAAAATTACGTATACAGAAGTTATTTATTGCATTTTTCATAAATTATTCTTGACCAAATGTCTTGAACTTATTTAAATACACAAAGGCCAACTCCCAATTGAACACGAGAGACTAATTTTATCAAGTTCAGGTATAATGAATAGCTGGAACAAATGGAGCTATATCCGTCTCCTCAAGCAATAATTTCTTGATTTGTAATTAGCTGCTAGATAATACTCCATTGCTACTGCATTTGAATTAACCTCTTTTTTTTCAACTTGCATTCTCTCCAACGTTTCCGTAGTAATTAATAAGATTATTTGAATAGTCTTCGTGAATATGCAAACAGTCAAATATGTATATTTTATTTCTGCATTATATATAATTAATGAAACTATATTTTTTCATAAGTAAATTGTATAATACCGCAGTGCTACCTTATCAGATATGACTTATTTTTAAGGATTTTAATTAAAGTAATTTATACAGGGCAATTATTTGTGAATTATTTGTTCTTATTATTATAGTAAACCCCTCCCCCCCCCCAAAAAAAAAGCAAATGCATGAATGAATAGTCTTTACCTTAAACACTAGAAGACTAAAACTGTAGGCATCCAAAAGCATAATTTACTTTAACATTTTATATATCTATAAGAGGTCTCGAGGTAGCCTTGTGGTAGAGCTCCAGCTTTCGAAGCTGAGAGAACTCGGATCGAATCGAGACATGCGCAATGAAACACCTCCGCATCTCGGCCGGAATTGACACTTTAATTCCTCAGGCCGGAAAGTCATTTTATGAGGATGGGAGAGGATGGGAGAGGGTGCGATCCCCCAGATGTCACCCCCAGGGGTGCTTGGTCAAACTTGAGGGGTCAACTAGCTAAGACGGACTCTGAACCTTGTGGTACTGTATAAACCGGAGTCTCACACTTGAGCCCGTAGCCTATATGGACCTGGTCTAAAACTTCCGGCCAGGGGAGAATTATAAACAACAACAACAACAACAACAACAACGGATATATATATATATATATATATATATATATATATATATATATATATATATATATAAGAGCTTGTCTGTTTGTTTGTCCGCTATAGAATCATAGACTGTTTCACCCACCGGGACCAAATTCGGCACAGTTAATGTTTAGGACCCTAGAAACTTAAATCAGCAAAAACGAAGTTTGGGGCTCAATTAGTTTTTTTTTAAATTAATTTTTTTTAATGATTTTTTGTGGCCTTAACAGGTGCGAGTACCCCCTGTGGATACAGACCGTTCCCCACAACATGTTATCAGTGAAATCCGAACCTATCCCCCGGGCGGTTATTTCCAACACCTCTTCCCCTGCGCGGGGGAATAGGGGTGCTCGGGGGGGGAGCTTCATGGTAATAACCTTTGGCCTTGCCTGCCTAACTGACTGACTGACTGACAGATAACGCACAGTCCAAACCGTTGGACATAAAGAGCTGAAATTTTGCATGGCGATTCTTCTATAGTGGAGTCTATAGTGGAGAGGTGAACTGAGAAAGATTTTTGAAAATTCTTCTTCGATTTTTTAAAATTAAATTTTTAAGCTGTTTTTCTAATTTTTTTAAGTTTGCATTTAAAATGATAATCTGAGGGTTATAAAATTTATATCACGAGAAAGATCATAAAAATTCATTTAAAACGAAATCTTTTTAGAATCTTTACCTCTCTTTTCCGATTTTTGGTGAATTTTTAAAGATTAATTTTTAGAATTTAATTTATGAAATGCTGATCACGTGGTTTCTTTTCTTTTTTTCTTTTTACTTTAAATTAATTTTGCGTTACGTGCATAACAACGAAATAAATTGACAAAAGAAATATTACAATACGGTAAAAGATAAAATTTAACCACTAGACTAACTGAGATAGGAGTTTTTTAAGAATGCAGTTCAAATTAGTATGTTTTAACACAACTTTCCCGGGTCTGTTTTGTGTCCTTTGTTATTTGCAGTTTTTGTCATCACTTGAACCGATTTACAATTTGCTTTTTCTACGGTTTTTGGCCTTAGGAAAATTAAAAACCGAATTACAATTCGCTTTTCTAACGGTTTTTGGCCTTGGGAAAATTAAAAACTGATACGGTTTTTGGCCTGTCGACAATAAAAAACCGAATCACCAAAGTAAGGAAAATAGGCTTCGTGTGGAATCCCGTCTTACTTTGAATAAATAAAGGGTATAATGCATCTTGCACTTTACCGCTTGGGTGATGTGGAAAAAAGTGCGTCTCTTGGGTGATGTGGAAAAAAGTGCGTCTCTAGGGTGATGTGGAACAAACTGAGTTTTTAAGGGAAAATAAATAATAAAGGCAAATGCAAATTATAAAACCTATTTCTGATTAAACAGTGGATCAAACAAATATAATTAAATATAATTAAACAGTATCTAACAAATATAATTAAACAGCAAACTTATTCAATCCAAACGTGCGAATCACGCAACACTGTGTTATTAATTCTCTATAAAATCAGACGTATAATCAGACGAAGGTCCGCAGGCTCAAAGTTTCTTTTTTTCTTTTTGTTTGTATATCATTTCAGTAGAAACGCGCTAAGCGCAATCTGTCTAGCCAGATGAACATGAAGAACGGGGTTTGCAGCCCAGTATTTTTTTGATGGAATGCATCAAAAATTTTATATCTATATATCTACCCGGGCATCGCCGGGCAATAATGCTAGTATATATATATATATATATATATATATATACACACATATACACAGTCCAGTCATATTAATGTGACCACCGCCTACTCTTGACATCAACGTTAAATAACCAATCGCAGAAACCACGTGTCATCAGCAAATTTGGTGGATATATAAAGTGGGTTGTAAGCATTCGGAAAGCATTTCAGTTCTTGCAGTGATGCAGAAACGGAGCGATTTATCCGATGTCCAAAACGGCATGATCATTGGCTTTCGGGCAAAGGGTGGAAGCATTTCCGAAACAGCTAATTTGGTAAACTGTTCGCGGGCCGCCGTTGTAAAAGTATACCGTGCATGGCAAAATGGCTCTATCCAAAATCAGGAACGACGGCTGCGGAGACTCGTTCGAGCGAATAGACGTGCAATCGCTGAGCAACTGACCATCCATATGAACCAAGGGGCTACCAACAGTGTCTCCACAACGAAGGTTCAGCGAACATTGTAGTATATGGGCCTCCGCAGCAGACGCCTGGTTAATGCACCTATGCTGACGCTGTTCATCGGTGACGAAGGCTGGAATTTGCACGCCAGTACCGCGACTGGACCTCCACTGAGTGGATACAGGTGGCTTTTTCCGATGAATCGCGTTTTATGCTCTATCGGACAGGGCGTATACGGTGTGACACATCTGAAAGCAAACATCCTGCCACAATTGCCGGAAGGGTCTAAGCTGGAGGAGGGATCATTATGATCTGGGGAATATTTTCGTGTTATTCTCTGGGTCCCCTCATCATTGTGGAAGGCACGATGGATCGACAAAAGTATGCATTTATTCTTGTGGACCATGTTCACCCCTACATGCGAATTGTTTTTCCTCAGGATGATGGCATCAACCAGCAGGACAATGCGAGGTGTCATACAGCTCGCAGTGTACGTGCGTGGTTCGAAGAGCCCCAGGATGAGTTTACCGTACTCCCTTGGCCAGCAAATTCCCCGGACTTGAACCCAATCGAGAATCTGTGGGACCACATCGATCGGATTGTTCGAACCATTCATCCTCGAACGAGTAACCTACCGCAGTTGGCCACGGCACTGGAGTCGGCATGGCTCAACATCCCAGTGAACACCTTCAGGAACCCAATTGACACTCTTCCTGCACGTCTCGCAGCTGTCCGCTCTGCGAAAGGTGGTTATTCTGGATTTTGACAGGTGGTCGCATCAATGCGACTGGACTGTATGTATATATATATATATATATATATATATATATATATATATATATATATATGACACTGAGCTTGTCTTGCTCCCGTGTTTAAATCGATGTTATGCAGTCAATACATACATTAAATAACTGGGCGAGTGGTAGGCCATGAAGGAAGTAGTCCAATTACTATAAACTTCTTATTTATTGATTCTCATGATTTTACCAATGCTCCAGGGTAAGCAATTTGCTCCGCCATTTTGTCGACCTACCCGGCACGACTGCCGCGAGCTTCCGATCTCAGCGAAATTCGCATCCAATCTGCCACCAAAACTTAATTTCCTCCGAGCTCCTGCTGCAAGACGCATGTGCAGACCTTAACCTTGGTCATCTGGACCTTTATTATTCATGATCGTACAATTTAACTTCGCGCCCAAAGACCTGTACCTTTCTAAAAATAAATCCTCTCGCCCAGAATTCTTCGCTTTCTGCTCAAAGTCGCTTTTAAAGGATGATTCCCCACTGAAATATACGCGTGCTTTGTAAATGAAATGTTACATTCTTATTATTTTAAACCCCCTTTCACCGTACTTCTCAACTATATTTTGACAGTTCATTATATTTTGACAACTTTCCCCCCGTCCCTCTGAATACGTGCACACAAAGAGTCGCGAATTCTCTGCGACACGTCCCCAGAAGAGAGAAACAAAGCTAATTCCAGAACTAAATTAACCCATTGGAAAATGCTGAGTAGGTCTGCAGTCCCTAGTCAACAAATTCCCAACTTAACCGATCAATTAATTCCTAATTTTTTCCTTTAAAACCCCTACATTACTCTTCTATCTTCCTGGAGCAGTAGTTTTTTTAGAAAATACAGTGCATATTCATAACAGTTTTACATCGATATGGTCTTGAGTCTTGAAAAAAAGTATGTAATAATTGGTTAGTAGAAACAATAGGAAAAACATAGAGGTATCATCTGAAAGATCTCACTTAACATACAAAAATATCACATAAACATACTAAAATATTATTCACAATTTTCACTGATTACTTGGACGGTTATTAGAGTAAATAAGTCTCTACCTTACCAGATACTTACTCTGATCCTGAGTGGAGAATATTTTGACAGTCCTACAAACTGTCCACTCATTCTCACAATCTTAAACAGTTCCAGTTTAAATCAGTTACAGATGTATTTAATTTATTTACATAAAATTAGGATGGAAATATGAAGTATACATGAATGAAAACAACTTAATGATGACAAAAGCCATGGTTGACAATCATGCGTGACCCCTGTAAAAACTCAGAGACATCACATATTAATAATTGAAAAATACAGATTTTATCAACTTATTATATTACAAAATCACTTTACAAAATCAACTTAGAGATTCTCTCAACTATTAAATTCAATTTCCCATGTGATAATTTTTCTCATATACTTAATTTTCAGCATTATTATTACATAACATCATCTCATTTTAACCTGGGTTACAAGAAAAAGCGCTTTTGATACTCGAGTTATGATACAGACACAAATTTCACAATAATTTTACAATTTATCTACAAATCAATTCACCCTTATCAAAACATAAATATAATTAACACTTTTTATTACAAAAATTCACAATGATAGATTCATTATGTTAAAACACAATATACTTTCTGATTGGTTGTGCATAGTTGGGTCAGAGGAGAGCAGGTTCAAAATTTTCCCACAGTCTTAACCACAGTAATGGCTTAAGAAACAAAATCTTTGTTGTCACATTTGGTTTTTGGCTCAGAAGATCCAAAACATCACATACAATAGTTCTCTAATAGAAAGTTTAACCAAGATAGCTTTTTTTAAAGTATTTTATTAATTAATTTTAATTTAAGACAACACATTAAGTTTAACCACCTAAGTGGAGTCAAAAGGGTGTTAGGCACCCAACAAGTAAAATCAATTAAGAAATGGATCTCTGGGATAGGAAGTTTGATCATATTTGGGAAACTGTAAACACAGTTCAGCACATTATACAAACAAAACATTTCAAAATAATCCAAAAATTAGGTTTAGCCAAAGTTCTTTCATTAGTTACTAAATTTCAATTCAAAACATACAATTGTTAAAAATCAATAAATTCAATACAAATCATATTCTAGTTTAATTTCACAATATCATCAATTCCAAATTTTTTTATTTTATTCATTTACATTCATAATTTTATAATTTCAATTTTTTTTACTTGTAATTCGTACCAAAATCTGCTCCTAATTTCCTCCCCCCCTCCCCAAGAAAATTGTGCATGAAACAAATTTATTTTAATTTAAACTCATTATGTGGATGAAAATGCCTTAATCTGGTTGAGTGCACAATTTCACTCTTTTTCCCAGTGTATTGGTTTGGTTTATCAATTTCGAAATTAACATTCGACAGTTGGTTTAAAATTTTATAAAGGCCTGAGTAAGGTGGATCTAATTTTCTTTAATTTAGGTGTTTAAATTCTTCGTACATCACTAAGTCACCAATTTTAAAATTTGACTGTACAAAATGTCTGTCATATCTCTGTTTATTAATTTTGTGGTGCTGAATGGTTCTTTGTACCGCAACTGGCGGATAATTTAATGAAGTTGTTTTAGGCAATGGGGAGTCATATGGTAAATGTCCAAATAAAAGGTAAATCGGGGGGAATCCAGTTACACTATGTGGTTAGTTATTATATTCAGAAGTTACTTGCTCTAAAATTTTGGTCCATGGAGTTTTCTTCGAAGAAGTATTTACTTTACATCTTAATTTTGACACAATAGTTTGATTACATCTTTCATTTTTACAGTTACACTGAGGCCTATAGGCTGACGTGAGTAATTGTTTTGTATTGTGGTGTTTTAGGAATTTTTTAAACCTTGAGGAAGTAAATGCAGCATTTCTGTCACTTAATATTTGTTTGGGAACTTTAATTTTGAAAATTTGCTTTAAGCAGTTAGTATATGTCTCAGTTGTCACACTTTTAGAAGGAAAAGTCCAAATATATCTTGACGCATGATCAATGACCAGATAAAGATATTTTTAGTCGAGTTATAATAATTAAAACCTCCAATGGTAACAACTGAAATTAGGTCAAACAGTTCATGGGTAACTGGCAGCTGCTCCATCAGGCAAAATATTTTCTGTGTTGATTTTTTGTTTTTCTGACATGTTTCACAACAACGAACAAAATTTGCAATATCTATTATTATATCTTGCCGATAGTAAATAGGGGAAATTAATTGTAACATTTTTTTCACAGCCGGATCTCCAAATTTATCATGTGCAGAAGTTAATAATTTTAGTTTTAATGATGGCGGAACTACAATTTTGACTAGATTTTTCTTTCTCACTGTTAAAACTGAATTATATTTTTTGTACTTTATATTGTTTACATTATCATTTAATTGTGCTTGAATAATTTCATCTGTGCTTAAAAAATAACAATATTGGGATACAAAGTGGCTTATAGGATTTCTTGATAGCATATCAGCTTCATAATTATATTTACCTTTTATGTCTATTATCTCATAATCATATATGGAGAGTTTTAAAGACCATCTCAACAGTCGTCCAGTTAAATATCTAACATTTTTGAGCCATTGCAAGGCTGAATGATCCGAATGAATTGTGAATTTTTCCCATGCAAGTAACAATGGTATTTATCAATAGAGTCAATTATAGCCAAACATTCGAGTTCAGTGGTAGCATGGTTTTTTTCATGTTTCTTTAATTGTCTGGAATGAAAAGCAATTGGGTGTAGTTGACCATCACGATGTTTTTGTTTTAAGACAGCAGTAACTGCTTCTTGACTCGCGTCTACAAAAAGGTGACATGGATAATCTGGGTTAAATAAAGTTAAAATTGGTTTTGAAATGAGCTTATCTTTTAATCTCAGATACGAATTTTGACATTCTTGGGACCAATCCCATTTTAAATCAATGTTTAACAATTTGTTTAGGGGGAGTCTTAATTTTGCATAGTCTTGTATAAATTTTTGGTAAACATTTATTGAGCCTAAAAATCTTTGCAATTCCTTTACATTTCTTGGCGGTAATAATTTTCTAATGGTTTCAATGTTTGTATTATGTGGAAAGTATTTTCCTTGTGTTATTTCACAACCTAAGAATTTGATTTATTTTTGTGCAAATTGGCATTTAGCTTTATTTAACTTAATGTTTTCCTGCTGACAAATTTTGAAAATTTTCTCTAAATGTCCCATGTGTTCAAGAAAAGTGTTTGAGAAAATTATTATACCATCGAAGTAGTTAAGGGCAAAATTTATTTGGTGTTTATTTAGAATTTGTCGTATTGCTCTTTCATCTATTTGTCGTTTAATTATAGCATTTTCTACTTGGGATGCATGATATGGCCTCTGTGATACTCGTAATTCTGACGTTAAAACGATTTTTTGGGGTTCTAATCTAATCTTGCCAACATTGTATTTGTTTTTATAAAAAATGTGTTCGAAATTTTTGAAAATTTTGTCTAATTGGGTCCAGTATTTGTTCTGGTGGCTTTGAGTCAAAAACATCACCGGGCTCTTTAAACAGAGTGTTCAGTGTATCATCGGGGATACCTGATGTCTCCTTATAATTTAGAACATCTCAATCATTATTTTTTACACTTTGAAAAATTTCAATTTTGACATTAGACTTGCTCATGCTCTGATTTTGGTCATAAATCGATGTGTCACATTTATTAACTAAAACAGTTTCAATACTTTGGTTTACACAATTTCTCTTTTTACATTTCTAGGATTTAGCTCAAGAGAGTGACCATGTCTTAATTTTTTTCTCTTTTGAAAATTACTTCTTCTACAAAAATTTTTTATGTTATAAAAATTCTTAGTACCATAAAAATTTCTACATTTATACACATTATTATTGACCCTTCTTAATTTATACATACAATCATGAGCATAATACTTATTTTCATTATACAAATTTTCACCATTATTTTCAAAGTACTTATTTTGAACATGAAATGCTATAGGACTTAAAAATTTATAATCATCATACAACTTTATCTCATAACCAAATTGATACACTCTTAAATTTCTAAAATTAACATCTAATTTAAATAACTGAATATGTTGTAAACTCAATAATAAATAAGGTAACTCACTATCAATTATCAGAATTTCAATTTTTCTTTTAACACTTCCTATTTTTACTGCACATTCTATTAAATTTGGCACAATTACATTACCAACATTTTGCTTTATTAATACATTCTTACTTTCTTTTTCATGAAATTTTTTAATTAGCAATTTCCAAATTAAGCAATTTGGAAGATAATAAGGTCACCGTCGACCCACTGACTAAAAGACATGGAAAAGTTTTGTCACTCACCCGAGCTTCGATTATCAGTCATCTTCGGTCATTTGTGTTATCCTCTCGTCCGTAGATGTTTTGGTAAATGTTCGAATTCTGATGCCGTTGGTTGAATGCCATGAATCTATCGTGTCCATCGCGATTTTGATATCTTCTTTGATGATAATCCTCTCAGCCTTTAAAACAGGAGTCATTGTAGTTTGTCCATCGCTGTCGATTATCTGTATCATTTAACTGTCGATAGTTTGTTTGCTGATTATAAAAAGGTTGTCGTCTTGTAGATGAATTGAAGTTTTCACCTCTCTACTCACATATTTCCGTCTCGAATTTGGTAGATGAATCTTGTCTGCAACTTCTAACCATTCACCTGGAGTTTGTATCTTCTGCAATGTCTGGATTGTTCTCATTTGTGGAGGATTAAAATTTACTACTAATACACTATCTTCTTTTTGAAGTGATCTACCGAGTTCTATCTTGTCTTTAAAATAACCTACTAGATCACCTTGCTGTGACAATTTTAAACTTCTGTATCGTGTAATTTGTTCTTCTCGACTTTTTGAAAATATAGCATTCAGCTGTTTTTTCATTACTTCATAAGCTTCCCTATACAGTTCTGTTGAAATTATTAGTTCTTGTATATCCTCACTTACATAATTTATGATGTTATCTTTTTTCCATTCAATGCTTAAATCCATCTCTCGACATTTTTCTTCATATAGCTATAACTAAGGGATTATATTTTTGATTTTTTTGTTGTCATACGTTGCAATTTGTAATTTGATTTCTTGTCTTCCTTTCTCAACATTTCTCTTCCACCCATCATCTGTCGGATCTCCTTTTTACTAATTTTTTTTTCCGTTCTCATATTTTTCTATTTTTCCCTGACTTGTTTCTGCTCCATCACGAATATCTTGCTGTTGCACATAGCTATCGTCTAAGTGCATCTTGATGCTTTTTAGATCAGTCTCTGGGTTATTTGTAGCCATCCTTAATGATTTACGTTTTTATCCCTTTAAAAATAATGTCCTTTTTTTTCTTCTTTTCCGGAGTGATAATCCATTGGTTTTGTAGTTTCGCCCGTGACAAATTTCACAACGCGGCTACTGACACGAAGCGTGTCTTGCTCCCGTGTTTCAATCGATGTTATGCAGTCAATACATACATTAAATAACTGGGCGAGTGGTAGGCCATGAAGGAAGAAGTTCAATTACTATAAACTTCTAATTTATTGATTCTCATGATTTTACCAATGCTCCAGGGTAAGCAATTCGCACCGCCATTTTGTCGACCTACCCTGCAGGACTGCCGCGAGCTTCCTCTTTCAACGAAATTCGCATCCAATCTGCCGCCAAAACTTAATTTCCTCCGAGCTCCTGCTGCACGACGCATGTGCAGACCTTAACCTTGGTGATCTGGACCTTTATTATTCCTGATCGTACAATTTAACTTCGCGCCCAAAGACCTGTACCTTTCTAAAAATAAATCCTCTCACCTAGAATTCTTCGCTTTCCGCTCAAAGTCGCTTTTAAAGGATGATTCCCCACTGAAAAATACGCGCTCTTTGTAAATGAAATGTTAGATTCTTTTTATTTTAAACCCCCTTTCCTCGTACTTATCAAATATATTTTGACAGTTCAGTTATGTTTTGACATATATATATATATACATATATATATATATATATATATATATATATATATATATATATATATATATACATATATATACTCTTAAGAAGATATTCTTTTACTTTTGAAATATAATATTTTTAGAAACACCAATTTTGATTATTTTTTCAATAAACAGTCATTGTTTTACAGACGAATATTTGAATGTGAGGCAGTAAAATCACATATTAAACAGACAGCCACATATTTAGATATACATTGTTATAATCCATTGATCGGATTAATATGATGTCAAATGAAAGATAAGTTCGTTGAAGCCCCATTGCTCAATTATAACTAGAGCTTCATTATCATTATCAACCGAGTTTTATCAAATTAATTATCGAGCATGTTTGGCATATCTTTTGGATTATCAGAAAAGTTTTCAATTATGATCCCTCATGCATTTAGCAAATAACTGTGTCCCATTTGCATAGTATTGGAACATTTATACCAACCCTTCTTATATGCCTCTTAGTGCAAAGCTATAATATTTGGAATATGTAATACAAAATATAAAATAATAAAATGTTATATATATATATATATATATATGTGTGTGTGTGTGTGTGTGTGTGTGCGTGCTTGTGTTTGTGTTTGTTTGTGTTTGTTTGTTTGTTTGTTTGTTTGTTTTTCAAACGCATAGAGGCATTAAATTTCCCCATATAAAAATTAAATGAATGGACATCGAAAACAGTTTTAACATACATTAAATGAGTAAGTAAAGGGGAATTGGAGCGATCTTTTCGATGCGAATGTATGAAGTATAACTCGGGTTTCAAATAAATACAGAAATTAGGAGCCGCGAAGGGAAAAGCTATAAAAATTATTAAATTATCTTTATGTAACTGTATGATTTTCTAAATTAACTTTGACAATTCTTCTATGTATGATATATACAAAATTTTACAACCATTTTAGCTGCATTCCGAACCATCCTTGTTTAATCTTTTCTTTCAGATCTACTGCAGTTGAGAATTTACGTCCATAGGCTTACACATCGCTATATAACATGCTCGAAACGTTTGCCTTCGCGTTAAGGTCGAGACCGTGGAATGGTCAATCCATATCTGTAACATGACTGGGGTTAAACCACCATACATTTCAAACTGAAGTAACGATCTTTGCACTGTTCTTCTAGAACGTGTAATCATTTCCTGCAAGACAGTCTGCAGTCTTTAGGAGATTGACCTCTGAGTAAGATCTGGTTAATATTCAGAGGTTTGTCTACCCTTTAGTAAGGCAGTTTTAGAGATTCCACTGAAAACGGAGGCACCCAAAACCGCGACAGATTCCCCTACACTCTGTGTCTGTAGAAAAAAGTTCGTGGCCAGCGCCTCGAATGCTGCTAATATCAGTTTCAAAAATCGGAATCATCCAAGTTGAACTTTTCATCGAAATAGATGGTTTTAATCCTTTCAAGGGCAACTCCCTCCCCGTCTGCACGGTGCAGATTTTTTTCCTATTTTTTTTAACCTAAAGAATCTTTTAAAATTTTCCAACTAAAGGTTACAAAATGTTTCTTCTTCTTTAATATGATAACAGATGGCACTACTAACCAATTTTCTGCTCATTTAACAGGAATACATTAAATTCAAGTGGAAAAAAGACTATAGTTAAGCGTTTGCACTATGCAATCGGTGCCCATCAACGGATTAATTCATACGTTCTCCTTTTACAGATGACCTTTGGCTTAGTGCTATCGAGCGAATTTATGGTGCTGTATGTATTTGGGCACCGGTCGCATTTTCAGGAACACAAGATCCGACTATCGGGTAAATTTATCAGACAGTTATTTTTAGGCCCTACTTTTAAAGGTTGAATATGTTTTATTCGGTACTTTTCCGTTAGCCGGGTGCAAGTTATATTGCCAAATATAACTTGGCAATAACTTAGTTAAGAACATATATTGCCAAATATGGTTCTTAAGTCACATTTTGCTTAATCAACTCTAACTTTTTCGTAATACGTGTACGTGAAAGAACAAAATATATAAGTAAGCATTCATTTTAGTCTTTAAGTAAATAATTCCTTAGTAGGCCAAACATCTTTTAATGTCCTTCAAGATGTCTTCAAAAGGGCCCTCTTTTTGAAGACATCTTTGGATTGTATTGGAACATTTGCTATTGTCGTCGCCCAAGAATTTCAAGAGAACGATTGTAAATGGTGTCATGCCGTTCCTCAATGCTTTTTCATGTGAACGTTTCCGTTCTTTCATACGGTGCACAACTGCTCAATCTTTTGTGCGATTTTGAAGAAAGCTAGAAAAGTTTGGATTAAATTGTTTCCAATTTTTACCATGTTTTTATTAACTCGTTTTCTTGTTTCTTTGTGTGTTTGTCTCGTACAAATCTTGCAATAGATTTTTAACTAACTTCCCGACTACCTAGACATTTGTATCTTTTAGAATAGCTCAGAACCCGATGGCAATGCATTATTTTAATACTCTTAGCCATCTTTAAATAGAATTAAATTAATTTTCAGTTATTTTCAGTTAATTTTGTTTTGTAGACTGTTGCAGCCATCTATTGGCCGGGACGGGAATGAAAAGTTAAACCCAAGTTAACTTTCAATTAACTTCATTTTCTTTCAAGTTGATGGGATAAATTCATAAAAAAAATTTAAAAAGTATTTATTAATACATAGAATTGTCAAGTTTATATGATTCAATAGAAAATTTAAAAACATGGAATATATAAAGTTATTTTTATCTTGTAATTATTATGCATGTAAATTTCGGGGTTATATACCTGGGTCTCTGAACTTAACCGTATTTTTCTCACATGATTCATACCCGTTGATCTATCATCTTATTCCAAAGTTTCGTGTGTGACAATGCTTCTACAAAATTTAGTCCATCTATTTACTATTGAACTGTTTTCCTAGGGTTGTTATGTTGGCTACTTTTCATTCTCGACAATGGTGATACTTAATAGGACGAACGCCAAATGCGCCCGACTAACGGAAAAGTATCTTTTATTCTCTTACCATTCGAACATAGTCTATATATTTGCATTAGTAGATGAACGATATTTTTTTAAACTGATTATATTGGGAGATGCTGAATCATTGATATTTTACATTTTTTCAATTTAGTCAGTACTTTTATCATCTATACCAAAATAAATTTGTTGTTAAATAATGCGCGTGGTTCTATATGAAATTACAATTATAGCAGCTACTATAAAAAACATTTTATATACAATTTTTGTCTTATTCGATACAATACATAAATGAAAAGAAACCTGAGCTTCTCTACACAGTAACAGAATTTTTTATTAGTTTTACTGGTCGTTATTTAAGAGCTTATTCCTTAACAAGAGATACTTCCTGAATTTCATTCTTGTGAAAAACGTTTTTGAATGATTGAGCATAAAGCTTGATATTTCTTCTTCAGTTATGGGGCAATATAGTACGGGAAATCTTTATAATGTGTGTGTGGCTAATGTCCCTGGGGGATGACGAAATTACACCCCAGTCCGGTGTACATATGAATACAAGACATAGAAACAGACAAATGACACAATCACAGAAAAATTTTTTATTGACAAACGATGACACCGGCGATGGACGATGGGTTGCAGCTTCCCTTTCTAGACGGGGCTCCATTTGCAGGCGGAAGACTGACCGGTTCCCCAGAATACAGCCAATTCTTATGCGGGAATCGAACCCGCACCCCCGGCGTGGCAGGCTGATGCCTTTAACCACTTAGCCACTGGGCGACTCTTTATAACGTTCGATGCTAAACATTTATTATGCTTTAAACCACATTTTAATTATAAATTACATTTTGAAACGCTATGCTACTGTCGTTTTATAGGTGTATTTTATGGAAGGAAACTTACTGAATTCCATTATTGTAAAAAGGTTAATTTTTGTAACATTGAGGTAAAAAATGTATATTACCTTGGCTATAACAAAGAAATTTTATACACTTTCTGGACAAAAGTATCCGGCCGCCCAGTGATACGGACTCGGAAAGTACAGAGGCATATATTAATATGATGTTGGTCCTCCTTTTGCATCGATGACACCCTGCACACGTCTGGGGAGAATTTCCACCAGTTTTTGATAGTTGTCCATAGGAATTGATTTCCAGGCGTCCATCACAGGTGAAGTGAGTGCTGGCAGTGAGGATGGTCTATTTGGCTGGCTACGTAATCTGCGTTCTTATTCGTCCCAAAGGTTTTCAATGGAATTGAGACAGAGGTGAGAACTACAGTCCAGTTTTTGAACACTCATTTCATCAAGCCATGCCTGCGCAAGTCTCGATGTGTGAATGGAGCAGTTATCCTGCTCAAAGAGAAATGGGCCTTCCGCGAAAGCTTGCTATAGAGTTGGGAGAGCAGCATTGTCCAGAATGTGTTCCCAACCACAGGGACTAAGGAACCCAGGCCAAACCCTGAAAAACACCCCCACACCATGATGCTGCCACCACCAAACTTAACAGTCGGCACAACACAGTCACGTAAGAAGCACTCGCCGGGCATCCGCCAAACCCAGACGCGTCCATAGGACTGCCAAATTGTAAAGCGAGATTCATCACTCCAAAGAACATTTTTCCACATGTCCACAGTCCAATGAAGGTGAGCTTTGCACCATTGCAATCGACGCTTCGCATTCTGGGAAATGATGTTCGGCCTGTGAGTGGCTGAACGACCTTGGAATCCCAGTCATCGTGTTCTGAGCTATTCTAAAAGTTTCAAATGTCTAGCTAGTTGGTAAGTTAGTTAAAAATCAAGACAGTTTCAACCAGATCTTCGTCAGCAGCAAATATCTTCCTTCGAAACGGGATTACGATACAAGCATACCGAGAAGGATTAACCGGAATCCGCAACTCAAAAGCGAATCTTCTTTCTTGCACTGTCGGCAAACTCTCGGGAATGCTCAACCGGTCCCCGACAATTAAAATGCCAATCTCTTCATCACCTGCGATGCTAAAGTACTGAGAAGAGTCAACCGGGCCCACACCGCAGAAGTGAATCCTTGAAACTTTTTCTAACTATTCTATATATTCGATTTTCTCTCTTCGTTGCTCACGCCTTCTCATTACTCCCACATCCACTCAGGAAAGCTTTAAAATACCATCCACTTAGCTTTAATTTCTATTTTCTTCATTGGCTATCTTCTTAAATCGTGTACGCCCGTCTTACATCCTTTCACGACCACCCACGTCCTCTCCACGTGTTCTAAGGTTTTGAAATTGACTCTCCATGCCATAAATTATCTACCAAGGGGCTTTGTGATTTAACGTCAAACCCGGTATTTTAACTCTCGACGAACAGTCCTGCTGCTATCTGGCCAAAAGTATCCGGACCCCCCCCCCCCCCAAAAGAAGTGGATCTAGCAGGTGACGTATCTAGCACTGACGCCTGATGAACTTTGGAACTCCTGAGTGATTTCAATCAACGCGGACTTAGTTTCAGTACCCTTTTCAGAGTTCTACGGCTGTGTTCACTAATTTTTTTTCAGCTTGCCACTTCATTTTTCTGCAGTTTCACTGCCTCGACGTTTCCACTTCACAATTTCATCACTCACAGTGTATTTTGGCTTCTATAGAATGTCCGAAATTACACGAACTGATTTCTCACAAAGGTGGCATCCCACTATAATGCCACGATCAAAGTCACTAATCTCCTTTGACTTACTCTCACAAACGCATAAATATGACCTGACAAACCACTACCAACACTTTTATAGCTTTCGGTTATGCATCAAATTACGTCACCTGCTAGATCCACTTCTTTAGGGGGGTGTCTGGATACTTTTGGCCAGATAGTGTAAGTATATCCTTTTTAAACGTATTTCATAAGAACCAGTTATTAAAAACAACTTAAGTCATATCCACTAAAAAAGATTTAACTTCATTTATCTACTTTATGAATTTAATTTTTCTTCAAAAGTTTCTTACTATATTTCATTATTTTTAAATGAGAAGGATTTTCTTTTGCATTTTGCCTTCACTCCAAGTTTTACTATCAAATGTTGAATGTACGCACTTCTTTACCCTTAACTAGTTACTTTTACAAAAAGTCCCGTAATTTATCGCTTGTCTTAGTTAGAGTTCCTTTTTATAACTCTAAAAATAAATACTCCTTGAGTTCAAATGTATTGAAACTTCAAAAATGCAATATTTCCCATGTGTTTCTTTGTTGTTCTTTATAAAACATACCCTATAAATGATGCTTACGGGCATGTAGATACAAGATAAAATACCAAAATTTATTGCCAAAAAAAACTTTTCCTTTAAAGAAATTGTATCTGATGTCAAAGTTCACGGCTTAATTTGTTGAGGCATAGAGTGATATTGTTACTGAGGGATATGTACCGGAAAACTTTTACTCTTTCCCCTGTATTTTTTTAATGTGTCGCAATCTGTCGCTTAGATAGTCACGTTCGGGGCCTTAAATAAATCAAAGTTCTGTATTGATGTACATTTTTCAACACAAACTTTATTTCAAATGGTATTACAAGGGCATGCTTTTTTCTCGCTAAGGAATGGATAATGAATTTAAGTGGATAATGGACTTTCAAATTAACGAAAATCGAAGAAAAATTAGAATTTTTGGGGGGATGTATTAATATTTTAAAAATATGCAAATATTGGAATAAAATGCATTTAAAATATGAAAAGAAAAGTAAAAAGAAAACTTGAGAGCTTTAGAAAAGTAAGTAATAAATGTAGGCGAAAAAACATTCTTTAAATGGCTTTTTTTCAAAGTGAGTCATTTCCAGATTTGCAAGTCATTGAAATGCTCCTTGCGGCAGAATTTTTAAATGGAATTTTATAAAATTTATAATAAAGATTCCTCTAATTCATCAAAAAAAGTTAAGTATCCATTTTAGGAAACCGACATCATTCAGATTATCAAAGTTTAACTTAAGTGTAGAACAGTACAAAAATTGCCCGAAAATTCAGAGTGCAAGCATAAAAATAATTCCTAAAAATTACGTAATCAACGAATGTACAAAGTAATACATAACTCTGTTCAAAATGTATATACAAGCAATACAGATGCAAAATTAAGGGGGAAAGCTGAAAATTGGATCCCAAGGAGCATTAAAAAAATGAATTTTCATTTTTTAAAAATATTTTTTTTAAAATATTGATAAATTTTATAAGGTTTTTTAATATAGTTATACTTTAATGAAAATATGTTCAAAATTCCATATCACTAAGGTAAAAATTTCAAAAATCGCTTTGTCCACCATCCGCTAAATGTGGGTTGGCTATTGATGCAACATCTGACAAAAAATGGGTTTATTAAATACGACACTATAGTGTCACATATAAGCCGCTATAATCATACAAATGTTTCTTCAAAATAAAATTGAGATCAAAATCTCCACCATGCTACTCAGTACCGTCAAAGTTAGTCCTCATGGCATTTATGCATGACAGATATTCTCACAAATGGTATCCTCACAATGATATTGGATCACAATGGTCAATTATCACAATGAAACGGTCTCAAAGTGAAATATGGTCATTTATCACAAATAAATGATTTAAAAAAATTATATTCTCATAAATCATAGTTCTCTTTTTAAAATGTCGGAAAATCTTTTGGGTTTGGGGTTTAAGTATGCCACCTTTTTTCCCTTCTTTTACAGTCGTATCAGAAATGTTGCTCTGAAAACTTTATTGTTTACTCTACCCCCATATAAAGTTCATATAAAGTTATTTCTCAAAAGATCTCTTGGTGGTTTCATTCTTTATTTTGTGTTTGTCTTTCCCTTTCATTTAGCTTCTGCAAGTTTCCCTTTACAGAGAGTGTCTTACTATTTATGTTACAATCATGCGAATCTAGTTGCATAATTATGAACTCCTTTGTACTAATATTTCAGTCGAAAACTTAACGATTTCCTAACTAAAAAATAAATATTCCTAGAGTGCAAATCTACTTAAACTTCAAAAATGCATTGTTTTGCATGTTTTTCTTTGTTGTTGTTAAATATGAAACTGTTGTTGTTCTTAATAAAACATACGCTAGAAAAAATGTTTAAGGGCATGTAGATACAAGATAAGACAGCAAAATTTAAGGGGACTCAGCACCCTACCAGTATCGAAATTTCGTAAAAATTTCGATTTTCAGATTTTTGTCCTATCACATACCACATAATTTCGACTGCATTCTGACAAAATTTCAGACTGATACTGCATATAGAAGTATAGTTACAGCTGATTTAACAAACATCTGTTATCACGTTGTTCATTTAAATGCCACACCCATCTCTTTATTTACACAAGTCTCTCAGTCAATTTCTTGCTGCATTTCCCCCATGGTTGACTCAATGTTTTTAAAAATACGCAAATAAGTAAAGGAATCATTGCTGCATTCAGTTTACCTATATTTGTAACCGATAACGTTGTTTATTTATTTGAATCAAAAGCAAGCGTTTTACTCCTTGCTTTTTTGTATCAAATTTCTAATTTTTGTGATAAAAACTGTCTTTTTCAAGACAATGTTACATTTTATTTTGTATCTAAACGTGATACTTATCGCTTTTATTAATTATAATTGATAAATATGCCTCGGAAGATCAAAAAATGTGCAAAAGTTTTATATATGATCAATACAGGTTGGTGTGGTAAAACAAATCTTGAAAGAAATACATCCGTTTTAGTTCCAAGTAATACTGACGCAAGACAGCAAAATATTTCATTTTCGAGTAAATATGAAGCAGATTCCCGTGATGAATACATTATTGTCAGTTTAAAAAAACTGCAGAATTTGAAACTCTAAAGTGCTCTACATGTGAACAGAAAACTTTGTTTTTACAATCTTGTGGTAAAGTTGGATTTTCAACTAATTTAAAAACGAATTGCAAAGCCTGCAGTCAGGAAACTGCATCTGTGAATACTTCATATACATCAACAGAAAATAATTCATCAGATGTAAATCTGCGAATTAAAGAGGCTTTTTTGCATATTGGTAAAGGTTACTCTGCTATAGAAAAATTTTGCATGGTGGTGAATATGGCTCATTTTTCTTCTGCACCTTTTTCTAAGTGTTTAGATAAACTAAATGAAACACAATCATTTGCCTGGAAAAATATTTTCACAGAAGTTCACAAAGAAATGAAAATTGCACTTGGTTTGGATATTTCACAAAATCATGTCTGTGACTTAGCTGTATCATTTGATGGAAAAGGACTTACTCGTGGCCATACATCTTTGATTGGGGTAGGGTGTGTTATTGATATTTTAACAGGTTATGTCATTGATTTTGAAGTTATGAGTAAAATATGTCGATTATATAATGATGATAAAAGGGATCTAGATGAACATAGTGCTGAATTTGTGATATGTAGGTCATAAACCTGTGTGTGAGGAGCTAAACCATAGCGGATCATCAGCTTCGCTGGAAATGGAAGCTGCTTCAACTATATGGAAACGTTCCTTTGATTATGAATTTCGGTATATCACTTTATTATCAGATGGGGATGCAAAAACATTTAATCATTTATTAGACCAGCATATATATATGGAAAAGATGTGATGCTAAAAAAGGAAGAATGGCCCAGGTTGCTTCTACGATTTTTATGTGAAGGAAAATAATGTGATAGTTTGCCATTCTGAATTTTTAAATACAATTATATTTTTATATCCACCTGACATTATTTTATTTTCAATCAAAGTATAATAAGTTTAATTTACAGCAATATTAACTTATAATAATATTTTTTATCTATTTACATCCAATCTTTAAAAAAAAGTACAAATTTCTTGAATTATAACTTTTTGCTTGTACTCAGTTAAAAGTCTGTAATTAATAGTAAAATAAGAATATATACCCTTTTTAACAGTTTTTACAGTTTTTACAGTTGTTTATGGCTATTAGAGTATGCATAAAATAATTTTTCTTAAAAATGATAATTTAACGAAGTTATGAGTAAATAAAGTTTTTAAACGCGTTTATCTCAGTTTGGTTTTTTTCAGATTTTTCATGTCTTCAAAATGCTAAAGCATTTTTAAATATACATGAAAGTGTTTGAAAATTTTTTTATTTGCACATAATACTATATGTAAGAGATTTAAATAGCGGATTTTTAATATTTTGATAACTTTAAAAAAAAATCACATGTACAAAAACTAGTCATTTTTTTTGCTTTTTTCCACTTGTATATAGTTATTATTTTTTTCTCTAAAACTATTGCTATAAAAAATCCGCTATTTAAATCTGTTTAAACTATTATTACTGACCTGAAATAAAAAAAATCTCGTGATAAATTAAAAAAATAAAATACTAGTGGCGTGTTAAAATCAGTAGTTAAAATTGAACTTTTTTTAAATTTTGTGAAAAAAAATTTAATTTTTGAAAATTTTGGATTAAATTATTCGTATCCAACATTTAAATAATAATATCCCCCCCAAAAATAAGTTGATAATAATTTTTGGGGGGGAGGGGGGGGGTGCCAAGTCCCCTTAATGCCAAAAAAACTTTTCCTTTAAAGAATCTGCTCCTGAAGTCAAAATTCATGGCTTGATTTGCTGAGAATAGACTGATATTGCTACTGAGGGATATGTACCGGAAAGCTATTTCTCTTTCCCATGCATTTTTTTAAATGTGTCGCAATCTCTCGCTTAGATAGTCACGTTCGGGGCCCTAAATAAATCAAAGTTCTGTAACGATGTAATTTTTTCAACACTTAAACGTTATTTCAACTAATATTACAAGGGCATTTCTTTTTTATCCCTCAGGAATGGTTAATGAATTTAATGTGAGTTGACTATTGATGCAACGTCTAACAAATAAAAGGTTAATTAAATTTGACACTATACTGCCATATATAAGCCGCTATAAACATACAAATGTTTCTTCAAAATATAAAGAGATCAAAATCTCCACCATGTTACTCAGTACCTCCAAATATATTCCTCATGGCATGTATGCAGGACTGATATTCTCACAATTGGTAGTTCTCACAAATGGTATTCTTACAATGATACTGGATCACAATGGTCAATTACCACAATGAAATAGTATCACATTAAAATCGTCAATTGTCGCAAAGAACAAATGATATTCTCACAAATCATAGTTCTCGTTTTGAAATGTCGGAAAAGATTTCGCGATTGGGGTTTAAGTATACAACCTTTCTTTCCTTCTTTTATAGTGGTATCATAAACTTTGCTATGAAACCTTGATTGTGGACTCTACCCCATATGAAGTGCCCACCATATGAAGTTATTTTTCAAAATATCTTTTAGTGGTTTCGTTCTTTATTTGATGTTTGTTTTGCCCTTTCAATTAACTGCTGCAAGTTTCCATTTACAGAGAATGTCTTACTATTTATGTTACAATCATTCGATTCTACTTGCATAATTACGAACTCCTTTGTATTAAAGTTTTAGTTACAATCTTAACAATTTCCTAACTATAAAATAAAAATTCCTAGAATGCAAATCTACTTAAACTTCAAAAATGCAATTTTTTTTTCTTTGTTGTTGTTATTAATATAACTTAAGCTAGAAAAGACATTTCAAGGCATGTAGATACAAGATAAAATACCAAAATTTGGAATATTTAATATATGTAAGTTTGTGAATATTTGATAAATGTAATTTTCTGAATATTTGATAAATGCAATTTTGGGAATATTTGAAAAATGTAATATCTTATGCTTTTAACTGATCTTAACGTTTAAAATATAATACAGACAACGGATGTACTTATTTGTAACGTAAAATTAAATTTTAATGTATTAAATACAGTGCAATCACTTTTAATCGCTCAATAACGATTCATACTTTGTTAGCTTTAACTCGCATCCCATCGCTGCTATGCTACAGTTTTACGTTAATTAAATATGTAACTTCAAACTATAGTTTCCCCATAATCTTATCATTTCTAGTAGTTCTGCAACTGAGTTATCTAAAGGTCTACAAGCAACGCGGGTGAAACACGTTATTCAACAGTAAACAATCCACGTTGTAATAATTAACTGTGTCAACTTCAACGCCGTTTCCTGTTTGCATATCATTTCCATTTTAAAGGAAGCGGAAGGTTTCCCGAGAAAATAAATCGATGTTTGTTGAACAACTCTCTCGTTTACCAGAGTCTAAACTGATCGCATCTGCTAGGTAATTGCATCAAAATATTATAATTGAATCGAGAGTAATAATATGATTGAATATAACGGAAATGATGGCCAAATGAATACAGTCATTCCTGAATGTTTGGGAATTTATACTTCTGATGGGCGCATATTCGCCTGCGATATGTAATGCGAGTAACATTAATCTGTAATCTATTGAGTGGTACGAAATTTTAAATAAATGTTCAACGGGCTATTATTGGTTCATAACCTTTTTAGTGTCTTGGAATCTGACGAAAACTATGGACCCTTCCTTCTGATGATTAACACTCATAGAACAATCGCTTAACACGCCGGGGGTGCGGGTTCGATTCCCGCATAAGACTTGGCTGTGTTCTGGGGAACCGGTCAGTCTTCCGCCTGCAATTGGAGCCCCGTCTAGAAAGGGGAGCTGCAACCCATCGTCCAACGCCGGTGTCATCGTTTGTCAATAAAATTCTTCTGTGATTGTGTCATTTGTCTGTTTCTATGTCTTGTATTCATATGTACACCGGACTGGGGTGTAATGTCGTCATCCCCCAGGGACATTAGCCACACACACACAATCGCTTAAGGGAGTGGACTTTCAAATTACCAAAAATCGAACAAAAAATGGAATTTTTTTTTTTTGGGGGGGGATGTATTTATATTTAAAAAAAATGTAAATATTGGAATAAAATACATTTAAAACGTGTAGAGAAAAGTAAAATGAAGACTTGGTGGCTTTAGAAAAGTAAGTATTAAAGGTAGGTGAAAAACAACTTTTAAATGGCTTTTTTCTCAAAATGAGAAATTTCCAGATTTGCAAGTCTATAAAATGCTCCCCGTGTCATAATTTTTGCCGAAATTTTATGAAATCTATAATAAAGACTCCTGTAATACATCAAAATAAAGTTATGTATCCATTTTAGGTTTCGAGGTCATTCAGGTTATCAAAGTATAACTTAAGTGCAGAAAAGTAGAAAAATTCCCCAAAAATGCTGATTACAGCATAAAAATATTTCCTTTAAAATCAACTATTCAACGAAAGAACAAAATAATACATAACTTTGTTCAAAATGTATCTATAAGCCATATAAATGCAAAATTAAGGGGGAAAGTAAAAAATTGTGTCGCAAGGAGCATTTAAAGAAATGTAATTTAATTAAAATTTTTTTAATTATAATTTTTTTTTAATATTTGTAAAATTTTATATGTGGTTTCATATCATTATACTTTAATGAATGTATATGCAAAATTCCATATCTCTGAGGTAAAAGTTTTAAAAATCGATTAGAAAAATCCTCCATCCCCTTAAAAAAGTGGGAAATGTAAAAAAGCAAAAAAAAATAGTTTAAAAAATTTCATTTTAATAGAATGGGAATGATATGCATAAAGTAAGATACAAAGGATTACAAAATATATCAGTACACTAAAAAAAAAATTATTTAATAGTGTATTTATACTTTATTGACGTATTATTAACCGAATGACTACGGCACAGTTGTCATTCGGTTAACTGTGTAAATTCGGTTCATGTGATTAAAATCAAATTCATAGGTCAATACATATTTTTTTTTTCAAATTTAACGAGTGCATCCATTTTAGTTTGAAATAAAAAAGTTGTGAAATGTGTGTTTTGCCTTATGAGCAAGTTACTAGACTAGAACTCCCCTTGAAGTCGGCGGAACCCCTTGAATTTATTCATGGACCCATCAATAGGTCCATGTACCACAAGTTAAGAAACCATGGTAATTATAGTGCAAAAGGGCTCTGAGGTAGCCTAGCAGTAGCGCTTCGGCTTTCGGTGCTGAGGGTGCTTTAATCGAATACCAACAAGTGTAATTAAATACTTTCATGTCAAGGCCTGATATGGGAACGTTAAATCTTTAGACCGGAAATTCCTTCTATGATGTCAGTGATGGTGGGAGAGGGTATGATCCCTCCAGATGTCGCGCTGGTGGTGCTCGGAAAAAATTGAGGAGACACCTGGCTAAATCCGACCATTGAGGTGCCATTTTATACCGGAGACTGACCTCTCCTCCCGATAGCCTATATGGACCTGGTCTGGAATGCTTCCAGCCAGGGGGCATTAGAAACAACATCAACAACAATAGCAGAATAGACAAAATCATTGTAAACGATAATATGAATTATACCATTGTGTGTGCGGAACCGAGAAAATAAATCACTAATAAATATTAAACAGGTTTTTCTGTCATAACTTCACAAAGTTTTCTATATGCGTAAATTTCACTTAAATAACAATACCAAGTTTTAGTAAAATAAAGTTAAAAAGTTTAATTGAAAAAAAACTCCTCTGTTTCTAATTTTTGAATAAGTATGAAAATATACGAGTACTTAACAGCCTTACTAAGGTAAATGGGTATATATTATATCAGGTTTTAGAAAAAATATCTACTTGGCTGTAAATGTGGAGGTATATCAATGAAACTTCCAAATGAGATAACTTTTAGAAAATTCAAAAATTTTGGACTCCTATTTTACATTTGTAAAAATATAATTATGTCTGAAAACAAAAACAAACGAATCATTATTCATTAAGATCTTCTGTTACTAATGGCACGATAGCCTTTGGAATCCTCATAGCATTAAGGGTTTGTAAAGTTTTTTGAGAAAGTAAGAATATTGATTTTGCAAATTAAAAATTCAGACAGTGATATTGATTTAAGTAATTAAGAGATGGGAATAAAAGCTAAACTAAATATTTGACTAGTAAATAATTAAGTATTAATCATAGAATCGCAATTTTACAAATTGAGATGTTGAATGGAAAAGAGGTGTAAGTCTTTTTTCCCCTATATTTCGAGATTGTGCCACAAATGAAAGTTCTTCATTCTGTTGCTTGTTAAAGCTCTATGCTGGCTAAATTCTAGCCAGTATAGAGTGAAGCTAGACTTACACCGCTCGAATACAAGATAGAATGAATATATAGATTTTGATTGGTGATGTAATCTAGAAATGGGAAAAAAAAGACTTGCACCACTTTTGCTTTCCCCAGTTCATATACGAATTATGGATAAGAACTTTTTATAGTAATAATAGAGGTCAGAAATTTATAAATAGCTACTGCTGACACGTCTATAGCAGTGGTGGCCAAACAGCGACTCTACGCCAAAATTTCGGAAACTTGTGCCAGAATCAAACTACCCCAAAATCAAAATAATCAAATTAGCGTTGTGTCGAACAGCCTTCATTTTTGGTGCAATATATAACTGAATCTTTGTATTCGACATTTAAGTTTACTAAACTTAAACAGCGTCTTGTGGACTAATCAGCATTTAACTGAATCCCCGCGAAATAAAAAAAATAAAAATATTCCAGGATCGAATATGTGGTGTACTCACCGTCACCTAGGAACGTAAGATTGAGCCTGCGCTAGTGCATCTTATTGTAAACTTTATTTGTAAACTGTACTTTTTTGTAAGTTAGCTATAGGAGTGAATCACCTAGAAGCAATGGATGCATGCATGGGTTGGAACAAGCAAGGAATACAACGCATTGATCTTAAACATACATTTATTTGATAACCCAAATTTCAATTAACTTGTCAGAGCTATTGATATTACAATCAGTTTCATATTAACAATTTTGACATACGATACCCAGAAGCAGAGGCAAACTATAGAGTGAAATATGATTTTTAGAGTCTATCGGGGAGGCACTTACTATAACGGATGTATGCAACGATGATCGTAGCATCGGCGACCGGGACCCAGTATCATCTCCAGTGTAGGAACACGTTGGCGGGATATTGGCACTTCTCCACGGCTATAGGGCAGACGAGAGCCTCCGACATCTAACTCTCAGGAACCCAATCTCAAATCCGTCTCTCTCTTTTTTTATTCCTTCCGTCCTTAGCGAAGCTGTTGTCCGTTTACAGGGGGGCCATTCTGGCACGCCCCTCACTTTAATTGGGCAGTGGGCTGTTTCTCTTTCAGTGGTTCCTATCCCTAATTGGTTCTTTATTATACCGCCTCTGTCGCCTCTGTCCATAGTCTATGTAGTACCTCTCCCCACATACGTTTATTTTGTAAAACAACTTTGATTCTTCTCATCTGACGTTTTTACTGTGGGCCATAAAATAACGACCATCCATCTTGTAAAATTTAAACTTCAGATCGCTATCACTGGCCACACCGACAGCTATTCTTCTAATTTTTTATTGGTTTACAATCCTGTATTTACCCCTGTCTCTGCATCCTTTATAATACATTCTTTATTGTCCACACACCGTGGGGAATTATACCATTTTCACTTCTACATTAGCAAGTTTTTATATGTTAATAAACTAAAGGTTTTTTATATCCTCGAGTACTGTCCCAAGTAAGAATCTAGAACACATAATATTATGGAGTCAGCTTTGACAAGTATCATGGGTACTAAAAGTAATTTGGAGAGACAATTAGAAAAAAAGAATTTCGAAATATTAGATAAGAACATTTCTTAAAAGTGGTTAAAATTTCTAGTTTTGGCTCTCCAAAGTATGTACATATACCCTAATGGATCTTAACATGGTTTATCTTGGTGACATGTGGTCTACAGAGACAGTTACACGTTATTCTCTGTTGTGTGAAAAATGCCCACTGTTATTTAACACTTCAGCGGGCGCGCCTGTGTACAAAGTGCAACATTTTCAAAATTTTTAATTGTTTTGTTTTCCCCTTAAGGTTTGAATGTTCTAAGCGGTTTCGATTTATAGCTACACCAGTTCTAATGCCGGCCTGATTTTCTGATTCTTGTATTCCTTTCCATTCATTGTTAGTCGTGATTTAACTGTGATAAACCAGAGATTATACTGGATTACAATACGACAAAATCAGGAGTTGATGTAGTCGATCAAATGTACAGCTATTACACGGTATCCCGCTTATCACGAAGATGGACAATCTCATTGTTTTTTAGGTTTTTGACATAATAGGAATCAATTTCCTCGAGTTGTCCTTAGATCCGATAAACCGGACACTTTTGAAATAAGGCGATTTTATCTGCATTCTTTGGCTTTTAATTATGAATATATCTCATTATTATCACCATTTTATATCTTGTCATAAGACGCAGAATAGTTATTTTCAATTTGAAAAAAAAAAGTTTATTACAAAAAGAATAATCAAGGTTGAAAGTGGCGTTGCACTTTGTGACACACGCGCCTGCTGGTGTTCCAAATATTGGCGTGCCTGCTGAAGGGTTAAGGAAACTAATGAAATTTAAATGTTGATAAGCATTTCAGAATTTGTTAACTGATTTTTCAGTTCCCCGAAGTTCTATATTTGGAACTACAGTCAAAATACATAATCCACTAATAATGCATTAACATTTGGAAATTGATTACTAATTTCGAATTCTTGATAAAAGATAGATTTTATACATATTTATCAATCAGTATCCTAACTTCATAATTCCATTGATAAATATTCATAAAGTTGGTTTGGATTGCCAAACATTTTAATTTTTGTTTCAAATGTAGATAGCAATATTTATTATCTACAATCATAATTTTTAAAACCATTTTTGATTCTTTTAATATTAAACATTTAATTTTATTTATCTAGCAAAATAATTTCTTTAAAAGCATTTGTCTGTTATGTTTTAAAAATTTTTAGTTAATAAATATTCTATATATTAAACTTCCTTTGAGAAGATTGGTATTACATCAACGTCAAATTTTATGACCAGCATCTCGTCTTGTCAAAATGTTATGAGTTACTTATTCTTTCATGGTTGCTCTCAGATAGTATGTTAAAAGTCTTGTATTAAAAATCATGTCAAAATAAAGGTGTCCAAGTGCGTTAACATTTATGTCAAATTAGGTCTAAAGTGGCTCGACATTTACTGAAGCTGGTGCAACAATAGAAAACAGAATGTTTTAAACTGACTATTACGAAATTTAAAACAATTTTTACTTTCGTTATTTTCAAACGTCAAAAGGAAATTTCTTCTGTAATGAATAAATAACAATTCATTTTATTTAAATAGTGTAATACTTAAAAATGTAATGTATATTATGTGTTTATTTATAATTTTATCAGTCAAGTACGTACAATAGCATACTTTTATTTTACTCCTCTACATTTTTACATGAAATTGATTTAACCTTCATTTTATACCTAAATATAAATTTATATGTAAAAATCACATTTAGTTTCAATGTTTAAAATTCATTCAAACATATTAAGCAATATTAAAAAAAAATTTATAGGAAAATAATTTTCATTCTCTTCTTAATAAATTTGGGTGAATACTTATAAGACAGGAAGTTATGAATACATTTTAGAAAACAAAGAATATTGAGCAATATTATTATGTGTAACAGATTTATTTTCCTGAAAAGTTTTCCGAGGTTAATTTTTAGGCATATTATTTAAATTTCTTAATCATCAGTGCAAATAGCAATTAACCAAGTTTTCCCTAATTTTAAGAAGATGCTTAATGCAGAAAGACTACAAATTTTTAAAAGTTGTATGCGAGTTTTAATTACTTTACTGAACGCATCATATTATGTGTCCAAACTCTTTTGTTAAGGGAAATGTTTGGGACTTGGTTTAAAACTACTCATCAAAAAGATGAATGGTGTTTTGTTTGCATGTTAAAATTGATGGCAACCATGAACTCAGCGAGCATTTAGAAATCACCTTAAATATTAGTTTTGCTTTGGCAATAGATCCCGTGCTATATCATTCAGTATTCACACAAATGTTCAAAGTTTGACCTCTCAGCAAATAAATTTTCACGGTTTTGTACGAACATTATCATGCGTAGTTAATAATTTTCACTATTTAACATTACAATAAACTCTCATGTTTAAATTCAATATTTGCAGTTAAGACATACGAATTATAGAAATTTTACTGATCATAATCCTTTTTTTTAATCTTGTAAAATTTTGAGAACTTTATTTTATGCATTTTACTGGATGTAGAAACTAATTGCTTTAGTTCATTTACTCCAATTAAACTTTCACTAAAGTTAAAATTCCCAATTAACAAATTATTATATATCAACCAATTTTATAATTTATAAAAATAAAGTTCTTAAATTTATTTATTCATTGTTATGGACGAAAAGCACACGTTTATATAAATGGTTTATTTAAGATTTTAGATTATTTTCAATATCACCTCCTATATTCAATATTGCCTACTATTTACTTATTAATATAATAATAAGCAAATGCAGTAAAACCTCGTTTATACGGACTAACAGAGACCATTGGCAATCTGGAGAATCCGAGTAATATGGGTAATAAGCAAAACAAAATTCTTAACTAAGCAGACTTACCGTTTATTACGACAAAAAACTATGTTTTGTAACAAAATACAACAAAAGCAACAAATTCAACAAAACGCAACTAAAAGCATTTTATTACCATAATTTATTGTACAATCTAGGCAGGAACTGTTCATTGAATCAAACTAAAAAGCGAATATTTGATGTGCGTGTACTCGTAGTTACGTGTGTGCTATTAAAGTTAAAATTTATTATCTAATGTGAACATTAAATAACTAGATTCCAGTGATTAAAATTATCACTACTAACATTAATTCAAATCAGTAAAAAAATAAATATGTGTTTAAGCTGTTTATTATATAAAAGGAAATTAATTACTTCAATAAATATCAATAGAACATTAAATATATTTTGAATAAAAACTTTTTAATCTATTATACTTCTCCTAAAACAGGTTGTTACTTATTATTATAGGATTTAAAAATATTATTAACTAAAAGGATTAATATTTTACATTTCAATATTTTAGTCTAAATCAATTATTTTCTAAATGTTGTTTGATCAAGCTATGTCTACAATATGCGTGCAAATTTGCTCCATGGTTACTCGTTTACGGTTGAATATCTATTCTTGCAGGTATAAGTTGATACTAATGTTTTTGAAGGTTTTTTCTTCCATGCATTTTTTTAAGAATTCTCCAATGGCAAATCATGTTATAAATTTCAGGAACAATCTTTTGTTTAATGCTAATGTTGGCATTGTACAATAAGGTGATGGCAATATGAAATTTCTTTATACAAGTCATTTTATTCTGAGTTTATTAAATAGATTGTTCGTTACAGGTTTTTGGTTAATTAAAGTGAAATATACATTTCTTTGCAATGCAGCTTCTCAGCATAAAGTTATTATCTATATTTTCCCGTAAATATCAATTTCACGATGTTCCAAAAATAAATATGACAAAAGCGAGATATAAGTGTATAATTTAATATATGATAGACATTTCCTAAAGTGCATTCTCTTATTCTTACCACATGTCTGCTACAAAAGTATGAATATTATATAGTATTTATGTGTTTTACATAAATATATGTTCGTATAAGACTAAAAATCTTTCCAATAAGTGGTTAAACATTATCAGATTATATTATTTCATCAGTATAGTAATATCATGAAGCTACACATATTTTTCTATGTTTCGTAAAGCTTTTAATGACTGATTTGATTCAAGAATTCATTATGCATGTATTAATTCATTATACTACAGTATTTTTCTATTGATTTATTTCAAAACCATTGTAAATTTGGGGGGGGGGGGGGGGGCATTTATCTATATGTGAAGTAATATACTTGTAATAGCTATCTCTGAAGATTAAATGTAATATTTATATAATAATCAGGAAGTCAGAAGTTAAACAAAACTATCTAATTTCTTCTTTAGATTGCTCTTTCCCATGACATCTGTAGCGCGATCTATTAGCCGGAATTCCACCAAAATTGATAGAGGGACTAAGGACGACATGGGAAAGAGTTTTTCGTGAAAAAAGTTCCAAAAGTCGCCGATAGGGGAATATATGGCGCTGTTGTTGTCGCCGCACCCGAGAATTTGTATAAAAATGCAAGTAAAACATCAAAATACGAATTCACCTCTATGTAGTCGACAGCAGCGCCAGTATTTCGGGCTATAAAGATTAGGAATGAATACCAAAAAAGTTGTAAGCAGGCAAATGAATACAGTAACAAAGAAACTTCACTTGAACACCACTTTATGCAAGAAATTCACTTCTCCCTCTTTCTATGTGACCCAGTCCTGGTGGACGACACATTGTTTCCTGAACACTACGTTCTCAACGGCAGAGCGCAACATGTCACCCGGAAGGTTCATCAAAGTCCGGGATATGTTGCCCTTTGGGGCCACCATGTTCGAGACTCCACCAAGATACACATTAGACTTAAATAACCCCACAGAAAAATGTCACATGAGTTAGGTCCGGGGAGCGAAGTGGCTATGTTAGTGCAAAAAAGCGACTGATGACCCTTTTTTCTGTAAAGCTAACGCGCAAAAGATTCCGCACTTTATAGCCCGAAATACTGGCGCTGCTGTCGACTACATAGTCGTGAATTTTAATTTGATGTTTTACTTGCCTTTTATGCAAATTCTTGGATGAGCCGACAACAAGAGCGCCATATCTTCCCCTATCGGCGACTTTTGGAATTTTTTTTTTTTTTTTCACGGAAACACTTTTGCATGTCGTCCTTAGTTCCTCTATCAATTTTGGTGGAATCCTGGCTGATAGATAGCGCTACAGATGGTTCTGAGTACTGTCAGTTTAAAAAAAATCACTCTGCATTTATCAATCAGTATCCAGTACAGTATTTCATCAGTATAGTAATATCATGAAACTACACATAATTTTTTATGTTTCGTTAAGCTTTTAATCACTGATTTGATTCAAGGATTCATTATGCATGTATTAATTCATTATACAACAATATTTTACTATTGATTTATTTCAAAACCATTGTAAATTTGGGGAGGGGGTGGGCATTTATCTATATGTGAAGTTATAGACTTGAAATAGCTATCGCTGAAGATTAGATGTAATATTTATATATTACTCAGGAAGCCAGAAGTTAAACAAAACTATCTAATTTTCTTCTTTAGATTAATTTATATTTACCAAACATTAAAGGAAGACCTAGGAAATCAAAAACTAATCAACGAACTAATAAGTTTTTTTCGCAAAATTAAATTTTTTTTTTATGAGTAACAGTCTAAAACAACAAAACGTCAGTAAAATCAAAATACACCTTGTCTATACCAATTTCACATATTTGTCAACAAAATGACTGGAAGTGCAATATTATGAAATATCATATAACTACTAAACAAATAGTGTTAAACCTAACTTTAAATATAAAACTGCAAGTATTTTCTTTTCTATTCCATCATTAAACTTAAACATGCAATCGCATATTTTATAGCCTAACAGGATAATTTTAAAAATTTATTTAAATGAACCTGGGTATAAAAACATTTTTCTTCCATTTTATAATATAAAATATCTAGTGACATCCTCAGATCATATATTAAATTTAGGGTCTTCATTTTCAATATATTTATTGTTCAATTAATATTTATTTATTGAAGCAATTAATTATATTTGAAATAAAAAGAAAAGCTTAAATATATATTTGTGTAAATGTACATTTGAAATAAAAAATAACTTAAATACATATTTATTTGTGTAAAGTACATATTTATTTGTGTTAAGCTATAAAATATGCAATCGCATATATTACTGCGTATGCAATCGCATATTTTATAGCATAATAGGATAATTTTAAACTTTAATGTAAATGAACCTGGGTATAAGAAGCATTTTTCTTCTATTTTATAATATAAAAAATCTAGTGACCATCACAGATCATGTAATAAATTAAGGGTTTTCATGTTCAATATATTTAATGTTCTGTTAATATTTACTTATTGAAGTAATTAATTACATTTGAAATAAAAATAGCTTAAATATATATTTATTATTTTACTGATTTGATGTAATGTTAGTAATTTTAATAACTGGTGTTTGATGGATCGAATTAAGCGTACATTATAAAAAGTTTTCTTCACTAAGAATCCCCTTTGTGAGACACAAACATCTTTAAATAGTACAAAAATGAGAGCAATAAATGTCTGTAAATAAAAATCTACTATTCATTCGGAGCAGGTATACATCAGAGTACAAAAAACATTCCTTTACTAATAACGTATTTTTTTGATGAGTCGAGCTATGAGTTTCATCATTTCTAGTTTATAGTAAATGAATACCCGTAAATCTTAATCACTGATATCGAAATATAATCGCAATCCTCCACTCTTCCAAGAAATTTCCTTCACGAGCCACATTATTTTCGGTATAGCTTTGATATATACGGTGGCATCTCATCACTTATTCCCCGATATTCATTAGTCCATTGAACAAATCACCTGTATCAATAGAGAGAACGTTTCATTGTGGAAGTCAGTTTCGTATCTAGGGGAAGCGGAGAACTTTCCACTATCGCAAATTCAATATTTGCATATTCCTGGCCTAATTGAACATTGTTAATCCAAATATCTCTGGATATGCTAAGGTCACCATATTCAATTAAATAGCTAGTAATATCTTCGGAGCATGTAACAAATTATTTGAAGAGGGAAATTTTATAATTTTTCTTTAAATATGTAATGTTTAATTTTTAATAGGTTAACCATTCAATTCTATAATACAAGTAACGTCTAGTAATATTTATATTACTTAATTATGCATATTGAGATGCATATCTTTTATTTACAGTGTTATTTTAATAATACACAAGTTAAGTTTTCGTTCTGAAGAGCTTTTAACAATGCAATAACGAAAAGTCAAATATATGCAAATATGAGAGACTAGCTGAAATCCCGTACTTCTCTACGGAGTACATTCAAATTAAATACAATGGTCAATGTATACAATTAATGCAAAAATATGTATATATATATATGTATATATATATATATATATATATATATATATATATATTTAGAATACATACAACGATCAATGTATGCAATTGATGTAAAAAAAAAAATATATATTTATAAAAAATCGTAACAGATATTTTTATAACAAAATAATGCACAAGAAAATATTCGAATTAAATCTAATAGAACATACTAAAGAATATAGTACAGTTAATATAGTACAGTTTGAGGAACATTTATTTTACTGTATGTTGATATTTTTTTGGGGTAATGTCCAATCGTCTGCCGCATTAGCAAAGAAAAAACTTTCTTGGTATATTTTGCTGTTATGTACGTGACGCAAAATTAAAAGAAAAGAAACCATGTGATCGATATTTAATAAATTAAATTCTAAAAATGAATCTATAAAAATTCCCCAAAAATCGGAAAATGGAAGTAAAGATTCGAAAAAGATTTCATTTTAAAGGAATTTTTATGATCTTTCTCGTGATATAAATTTTATAACCTTCGGATTACTATTTTAAATGCATAATTTAAAGAATGTTACAAAAACAGCTTAAAAATATAAGTTTAAAAATCTAAGAATTTTTCAAAAATCTCTCTTAGTGCACTCCTACACTATAAGAAGAATCGCCATGCAAAATTTCAGCCCTTTTTGTCCAGCGGTTTGGTCTGTGCGTTATATGTCAGTCACTCAGTGATTCAGTTACGGAATTGAGTTATATATATAGATATAAATAGTATGCCAAAATACATATATTGTCAAGAATGATGAAGTAAGACTTTTAGCAAAGTTCCACATGCCTAAAAGACTAAAAAATTAACTATTCTTTAGTAAAATAAACAAAAGCATTTAATTAAGAGGTTTATAAAAACAGAATACATAAAAACGATAGTTTCTGTTATTTAAGTTCAAACTATTTGAAGCATTCCGCAGAAATAAATGTATGTTGTAAAAAAAAATAAGGAACACAAGATTCTAATTAAAAAATATTTTTATCTTCTTCCCGCCAAGCATATTGCAGATCTGTTAGAATTAAATAATGTAAACCTCATATATCTATGCTTATTTCGTTGCGATATAAAATAATTTTATGTGAACTGTCTTTGCCATTCTGTTGTAAAACTATAATGTAAGTTAACTTACATCGGCATAGAATTTAAAATTATTTTCCTCCTTCAGGCTTAGCATTTCGAGATAAAAATTAGAAAAGAAATTCCTAAACAAAAATTACTATTTTTATTTCGGAGGTTATATATACAGGGTGATTTTTATTAAACTGACACTACTCAGAGCCACCTGTGGCAAGATCTATCAACCAGAATTCCACCAAAATTGATAGAGGGACTAAAGACGATATGAGAAAGAGTTATCGTGGGGAAAAAAGTTCCAAAAGTCGCCAATACGTTAAGATATGGCTATGTTGGTGTTGGCGCACTCGAGATTTCGCACAAGACGCAAATAAAATATCAAAATGCAAATTCACGACTACGTAGTCGACAGCAACGCCAGTATTTCGGGCGATAAAGATAAGGGATGAATACCGAATACGTTGCAATAAGAAGACAAATTAATAACAAAACTATTTCATAGGAACATCGCATTATGCAGCAAATCCACTTCTCCCTCCTTCAATATGACCAACATCAAGGTGGATGACACATTGCATCCTGAAAACTACGTTCTCGACGAACGAGCGCAACATGTAACCAGAAATGTTCCTCACAGTCCGGGATATTTTGACCTTTAAGGCCGCCAAGTTAGAGACTCCACCACGATACACCTTGGACTTTAAATAATAACACAGAAAGAAGCCACATGGGTTAGATCCGGCTAGAGGGGTGGCCATTCAAGAGGAAAAAAGCGACTGGTGGCCCTTTCTTCTGTAAAGCGAGCACACCGAACTTTATAGCCCCAAATACTGGGAAATTCATGACTACATAGTCGACTTCTGTTGACTATGTAGTCATGAATTTGAATTTTTATGTTTCACTTGCGTCTTATGGAAATTCTCTTGTGCGCCGACAACAACAGCGCTATATCTTTCCCTATCGGTGACTTTTGGAACTATTATTTTTCTTCATGTAAACTCTTTCTGGTGTCGTCATTAGTCCCTCTATCAGTTTTGGTGAAATTCCGGCTGATAGATCACGCTACATGAGGCTCTGAGTAGTGCCAGTCTAATGAATTCACCCTGCACAGAAGGTCGTTCGCTCTTTATGGAAACGATTATGATAGTTTAGTTTTATGTATAAATGCCATATTTTTGACGCGATTTGCTTCTATCTGATAGTCCTGGTTGTTGACAATACCATGGTTTACCATGTTGACATACCATCTTTTATTTACAAGGCAAGATAAGTGACACAAAATGGCAATTTTGAGGTTATGTCATTGAAAAGTATATATGAAGTGTCCCATCGTGCACGAAAAGCGACACATCTCTATCTCACAATTTGTCCACCTCAGGGCAGTTGTATCAGTTTTATTGTAATGCTTGTTCAAGCTGTATAGTATTCCTTAAGTGGATTTTTCTCAAATGCTGCATTTTGGTGTTGTGGAACTTTGCTTGCCGGGATGCGGTATGTACAAAGAGCAGAGAGAACAGATAGATACGCACGGTTTCAATGCATATGCAAACTCTAACTACCGAGTTTGACACTCACACCAAAATATAGAAAATTTAGTGTCAGTTGTTCACGTATATATGTGGTGCATATGCCCAGACGAAAGCCAGGAAGCATCTAGAGAAACAGTTAGTTATTTAACGAAAAAATACGATATTAAAAGTAGAGGATCCATGGAATAGAATATAAAAGTCGTGTATATGCAGAGAGACACAGAGAGAGCAAATTCATATATGCATATGACAAAGGAGTTGCAAATGCATTTTTACCAATCCGAAAGGATAGGAATTTATACTCTTAAAGAAAAAATCAATGGTTATAAATATCAAAATATCAAAAATCCTACTTCCAATTTGGTTATTATAATGCGTCCATTCATGCTTTTGATCCCCCCTTTAGTCAACAAGAATTAGAAACTCTTTTAAAAAGTTTTAAAATCCATAAATTAGGACATATAAACCAGGAGAAGACTTATTCATGCAGAAATCCCAAATGCTTGGATGATTATGCAAAACATGTACTTCAAGATTGTTTAACAGCATTTGAGTATCAGAAACAGTTTCTATCCAATGGAAGAAGTCTGTTATTATTCATGTCTTGGTAAAATATGATGATTAATGGTTACTTTGAAGCTACAGACCTATTTTCCTAACAGATATAGAGGGGAAGTCTATGGATAAAATGTTAAATGTAAGGTTCACTTGGATTCTGTCAGATAATTTGATATCGAGTGAACGGGTAAGTTATCGGAAAAACTGGTCAACGAATAATGTAGTATCTTAATACAAACAAATTACACAGGTCTGCATAAAAGAAAAAAATTATGTCCAGTTTTGGTTATTCCTCATATTCTTCATATTTTTGTGTACGCTGAATCTGAAAACGACCCCCGTTTTGCCATTAGGACATCAGGTTTCCTGATAATTCTGGTAACTATGTTAAATAAGGCAATATTTCAAAATAAATGAAAATAGGCTTAGAAAATTAATTTTTAATTACACAATTTACATGCAAATCATTTTTGAACGAAATTAGCTTACTAAAACACACTAAAATAGTTTCTTCTTCCCTGTGAGACTCCGCTTGGTACATTTACAATTGTGAGTAGCATCTGGATTGTCTCTCTGAATCATCCAACAGTAGTCTGCCATCATTGTAAAGCTCCATTTTACCTGATATCTTCTTTCCATCTCTTTAATGCCCTGATGAAATAGTTCACCCTGTTCTACACTCACAGCTCTCAAATTTTCAGGAAAGTAGTCCGTGTGGGATTGGAGGACATGCACTTTTAAACTCATCAGGCTACATAAAGTATGAAATGATTTCAGAAATTCGTCCGACGATTTGTTTTTGTCAGAATCTTTCTTATTGCCTAAAAATTTCTCTACGACCTCTTTAATTGCAATCCATTCTTATTTTTGAGAATCCGTCATGGTATTAACAAACTCTTGATCAGCTATAAGCCTTCTAATGTCTGGTCCAATGAATACACCCTCCTTCAATTTTGCCTCCGAGAGGCCTTGAAACTTGGGGACCGTATATTTGAAACATTCTCCATCTCTTGGACGTGATTTCACGAACTCCTTCATCAACACCAGTTTTATATGGAGAGGTGGTAGAAGAACTTTATGTGGAGGTAACAGTTTCTCGGAGGACATTGTTTTGACCGACTGTGAGCAATTTCGGCTGCCAACTTTTCTTGGTCCAGTGATTTTGTCGGTCTCGACTGTCCCATAAGACACAGAAAAAAAATAGTATTTTTATATCCAGCTTTTGCCCGAGCATCATGCACAGAACCTCGAAAACCCCCACACACTTGCCAACCATGGTCTTCATATTTAAGTTTACGAAGAACCAAGTTCTCATAGGTTTCTTTCAAGTGGCGGAATGACCTAGAGGGATGGAAGTGTAAAAACCGTAGTTGTGGAACAAAAGTTTTTTGAGAATTCTTTTTAAAGAATCTATGAAAAGACGCCATTCCGATGAATCATATTGGATTTTGAACTGATCTATCGAACCTTCAACATTGATGCAATAAACCAACTTGTCTTCCTGGGCAAAGTATGGAACGAACTCCTTTTCACAATGTCCAAACCATGAGAAAGACACTCCTGGCAAAAATAAATTCCTGCTTTTGAGCCTTGAACCGAGTAACTCAGCGTCATTTTTTGGAAGATTCAAATCTCCTACCAAATGATTCATCGCCACCTGGGAAAAAAAAATTTGGTCTTGTACAATCTTCAAAGTCAGAACTTGATTCGTCATCTGGTTCAGGTATGACTTCAACTTCATCGGAGCTAGGTATCTCTTCCAAGGTAACAGGGGGGCTTGCGTACTGGTATATTTGTGCCATGAGGGATTGGACAAATTGCTGAAAGGAAATTGGGGTATGAAATGGAATGCTTCCATTTGGAATTATACCCTTGCACATTGCATGAGCAAAAGTAACATTCTTAACTCTGGTTCTTTTGCTACCGTCTTACCATAGGAATCCCATAACGAAAAGCTTTTTTCTTATGCTTGAACCAATTTTGGAGGTCCTCAACGCACCGTTTACACACTTTATAAGGGGTCCAAACTTTATCTTGATCTCCAAGTTTTAGTCCGAAGTGTACGAAGTACATTTATTTTCACAAAGTCTGTAATATTTAGCTGTTGCTTCAACACCGTATATTCACCACAAAGGAAACAGAAACTGTCAAGGCACATCTACACACAAGCGAATCAGATCCCCCCGTCACCTCTTGTCACATTTTGGTGTCGATTATTCCCCCCCCCCCAACGTGGGGGAAGTAATTTCGTCGTTTTGATCTTTCATCTTAAAACCACCCTCCGGAGCGCTCTGAGTACGAATCATCAAAGGCACGAGGGACTTCATAAAACCTCCTCTCGGCGACGGGACCAATAAATAACTGTTTTCCCCTACACTTCGCTCTCTGTTTCGCGAATGTGTGCTCGCAGTGTCAGGCGAAATAATGGACTTTCGCTGAGCCACAACCGTAAATTGGGGAAACACGATTTAAGAATGAAGAGCTAACACGAAGTGAGATGAAAAAATGTGAACAAGCGAGAATAAATAAAAATTTTAATCAAGCACGTGTATGTCAGAGCCTGCGCTGTCAGCTTGCAACATGTTGATTATGGTTTCCATTAGAACACTCTGGAAGTTCTTTTGTTTGAAAGTTATGTTTTTTGGCATTGTATATCTTAAATGCACTGACGTTAATTAATTGATAGTAATTTTGACTTTAAATTTAGTTAAAAACCCTAACATAAAAAAATATCAAAAATTCAGAAAAATTGCAAAATTTGAAGAGATTTTTGCATTTTGTATTAAATCCTGACGGCTGGGATTTTTTTCAAATTTCTGATCGTAATCGACAAACCAAAATACATGGAAATTAGTTGAAAATAATCAAAAACCTTTTTATTTGCAGATCTGTGTTATCAAAGAAGCTTTGATCTCCAACAGAAATGAACGGACATCTGTCTATTTTTTATTCTCATATAGACCCCTTGCTGATTAATTGTTTGTTCGAAATGTAAAAATCTTAATAGATCTTTAAAGAAAGTATTAAGTTCAACAAAATTACGTATATGTACTAAACTCATTGGCGTAATAGTCTGTGGGGACCAAGGCTTGTGGCGCCCATCTCCGCTATCTTGACCGTGGACTAGGGGTGCCATACAGCATATGTCTCAGTCAGGTGGCGAACTTGAAGCGGGACCCCCAGAGTTAGTTCCGAAGCATGCTTGGTCCTCATTTTATCGACCCACTAAATGAATGAAATGCTGAGTCGACCTTGCTCAGCCGCAGGATCGAATCCTGGACCTGTGGTGTGGCAGATTGAAGCTTTTTACCACTACACAACCGGGAGTCTCTACGTATTTATAATTTATAAAAAAGCAGCCTTGTTTTATTTCCGATACAGCCTTGTTTTTTTTTCTGAATCATGGGTTGAATATTTATTAAAGTTCTCTCAACTGTGAGTCACAGATTTTGAGAATTCCTAGAATTTTACTGTTTCATCCTCCTTTCTTTTTCTTTTATTATGAATAGCTTATGTCGTAGCGTACTCTACGAAACATTATTTTTCTTTCGAATTAGCTCCTTGAAATTGACTTTTTTGATTTAATACATAAACATAAAATATATAACATAATGTTTTATTTCATGACCGGCGATTCACTCCTAACAATAATGCCTTTGGCAGTACAGAATCGATTTTTTTTCAACCCGAAAAGTCACTATTACGAAAATGTTATCTACAAAAGCTGACTTAAAAAAATAATGATAAATGTAATCTATTTGCTTTTCCCCCAAGACATATTTTAAAAACTAGGTATTAGTTTAGCAAATAATTTACCTCTCGAGGAAAGAAAAAGAAATAAGGATATCTATGACACGAAATGAAATTATAGTCTATTAGCGTTGAAAAATGGAAAGTCATTGAATTAGTTTTAATCAAATTATTTGTGGGTGTATTTTTTATCATCAAATGTCGATAAAAATAGTTTTGGTTACTCTAAATCTAATTTCTTAATCATGGGTTGAAAATTTAGTAATTATCATTATTTTTTTTCAAATTTATGTCGTAATTAAAATAATTGATGCATAAAATAAAGGAATAAAATAATTTGAAATAAAATGAATTATAATAATTATTTTTATTTCAAATCATGGTAAATACAATAATTTGAAAGTTGATATAATAACACGTAAAATAATTTTTAGTATATTTATAATGGTGTAACCCAGTAAATGTATATATTTTATTAAAATTTAACATAAAAACAAAATATAAGTACATTCTCCCTGTCATTTTATTGTATTGTTAAGTTCACAGTAAAAAATATAAAATATCCACTCGTAACATTTCCACCATGAAAGTAAAATTACAACCTTGTTCGCTTTGTAGAGTACACCCGATTCTCTTTTTGTACGGGAGATCCTCTTTTTGGGACTGGAGATCCGATTCTCTTTTTGTACGGGGCTCCAAAGACTACCGTGCAAAAATGAAAGCGTGAAAATAGATGGAGTGGACATATAAAATTTGGAGATAGGTTCCATCCAAATATACTTAAAAAATATAAATAAAAAAACTTTAAAAATATAAATAAAAAACATTTTTTATATATAAATAAAAAAATGTTAATTTTCATGTGGCATTTTGATTCGATCGACTGAACTTGAATATATATGTACGAGCAAATCCACAAATTTTATTTTAACTATGTGTATTCGGGTTATTTTTTAAATCGAATGTGAACAATGTGATTTTGATTTTGTTATTTCTTTACATGATACTTCATAATGAACCATAATCATTTTTAAATCCCGTTCGAATTGCACAGCTCGTTTGACATTATCATTATTTGTAGGGAAATGATTTCCAAGTTTATTGGCTATATGGAGGCGTTCTAGAGCTGTAATTGCAGATAGGGAAACCACGCCTTCAGCATTACTACTATAAGCTAACATCGAATCATCTACATTCCCTGAAATACTCTCTGGTAACGTTTCACTCAATATTTTGTATTCTTTATAGATTTTTAAACCGTGCTAAAGTAAAATAAAGTGTCAAAAATATCAGTTTTTTTTCTCGGACTGTGTTATTTTAAAACCATACATAAAAAGAATCTGGTGTATTTTAATTTCAAATGAATTTAAGAGAGGACGATTAGTAACATATTAATAAAAGAAATCGAAAAAATGATAGTTATTTTTTTAATTTCAAAACTGCATTTTGCCTGTTTTAAAAAAAGTCCCTCACTGTATTTTAAGTCATTCCTTGACTGTCGAGTATAACAGTGACACAACTTTAAACTGTCCCTAAAGTACACTTTAACATATTTCCAGTATTTCACGAACCAAATTCATTTATTAACAGTTAATGAATTTAATTTACCAATGTAGGCTTACTGTATCTAAGATAGGAATCTTTAGTCCCATTGCTCAGTTTCTAATCAGAAATAGAGAGAATAATAGTTTGATTTCGTTACTGTATACGAGGAAAATGCATCATCGATCAGAGAGTTAGCTAGTTAATTAAATGTAGAAACTTTGGTAATGGAATCGAGTGAATATATCTTGTTTTATCCATTATCATAATTTAATGTATATTAGTCTTTCCATTCATAATCATAATAAAACACTCATTTTGGATGATCATTTTAGGCCAACAGGCGGAATAACGTTGAAACCAATCCTAATTTATCTAATATGGTGTTAATACATTAATTTGATTTATTTTATGCTTCAGTTTATTATAACACTAGAAAGTAACGTCATAGTGGTTAGAATACGGTTTCCTCTAAATAAATTCGAACGGTCCGGAATACTTTCTGTAAGTATCCAGCCACGGGGTTGACGTGTTAAAGTTGTTTTAAGATGCAAATATTAATAGTTAACTACCAATTATCATTATTATATCTTCTCCCATGTGGCTATTCTATACCTTTATTCCTAATTAAAGCGAACGATACATGAAACGATTCAAGATCTATTGATCGTAAAATTCATAGATTGTCATCTCTGGTGAGAAATTATTTCCCAAAGTAATTAAATCTAAAAGTACCCTGTTTGGAACCAACACATTTTATAGTGTTAGTGTCTTTACATTCGCTCTATAAATGTCTAACTCTCCTATTTCGTTTCAACTGTCAGTTGTCTCTTCGAAAAGTACTTCTAGCAAGATATTGTTGTCTAAAACTGAAGAAAAAAAAGAAAAATCTCCGAATATTTTTAAAAATAAATATCGTCTGAAATATATTATGAAAATCACTGATTAAAAATTAACTGGAAACTAGATACTAGAACTAGAAACTGGAACTAAGAACAATTTTTAAATATTTTAAAACATTAAGAATTTTTTTAATGTCGCAATATTAAAATCACAATATTAAAGTCACAATATTAGTCACAAAGTATTATAAAGTAAAAATATTTAAAAATATAAAAATATATTATAAAGTCATGATTGTTTAGAGTACAAAAATATTACTAAGAGACCTAGGAAAGAAAATTTTCCCTAAAAAAGAAAAGTAAAAGCAACATTGACTCTTAGTAGGAACTTAAATAACTCTTAATTATATGTCTGAATTTCATTAACTAGCTTGAAAGAAAAAAGGAGTTCATCACATATATTAATACTTCCTTCTGTCGGCAGAAAGAATAATTTTACTGTTGTGTTTTATATGCTTTAAACTGTAGGTCACGGTCTAATTAGTCCTTGTGTAGCAAAAGTTGATCATAGTGCTCTTAATCAACTCTTACGGCTTGCTATGGTCCACTAAACAACGTGATAGGGAAAGCAATTTACGGTAAGTTATCTTGTTGGTAAATCAAGCAAAATTGCTCAGTAATGAGACTTTAAGCTCAGATAAAGACTGAGAAGCTTGATAGTGTTTTTCAAATTTGTCCAATTTATCACAAAATGCCACGAGAAATTTACTTTGAGGTTAGAAATATAGCATCTAACACAAAAAATAAATTCGTATTTTTATAATTCCTGATATTTTTAATATTTTAATTCCATGAATAGATTGAAATAATAAATTTTATGTATCTATAAGGAACCCATCATTTTAAGACACAAAATAAATAGTTCAAATTGTTTATAATCTATAAATAACAGTCGAGAAATTTCTTAATCACAGCCTGAAAATGCTAGTCGAACAATTAAAAAAAATCTGTTTTGGGTATTTCTTTTATATTTAATAAATCAAAAACTTCATATTGCAGTTAAAATTAAAATGTGCCATATTTCAAACTGTTAAATGAATATTCTAAGGAAAACACAAATAATTTAACTCAATCAAATCTTTAAATGAAAAAATTAAGTCAAAAACAAGGAATTCTCTCCACTGCAGAATTTGTCTAGTTAAATTTAATTAAATTTGGTTTTTGATTCGTATTTATTTTTATTGAAAGAGATCCACGTTCAAAGGAAAAAAGGTATGTTTTAAATAATATGTTTTTTTTCATCGTCTGAATAAATTAAAAACAAGTACATTTAATTATGTTTAATTGATTCATATAACGGTTCCAATAATAACGTCTCTCCTGAAAGAATTCACATTGAGACGGTCTAAAGAAAAAAAAATGTTTTGGCAAGTCCCTTTTTTTCTCCACTTCATTGCATTCTTTCACGTATACATGCAGTTTTTGCCACTTTAAAAATTGTATATAATTATTATATAACATCAAACAACTTAGAATTAAGGAACGGAATGGGGGTTGCATCAAGTTTAAATGCAAAATACGTATAAGGTTTCTAACTTTGTTATAATCGTAAAACTTAACAATATTTTATGGTTAAAATGTCTTATAATCATAATCACAAAATATCATCATTATGATACTTTATGTTTTAATAATAATATACATGACAAACAGATTAATTATAAACTTTAGAAAAAGATTGATTTGGTAACTTGTTCTCTCTTACGAAGAGTCGAAATGCTCATAACTTCGAAACCTAAGTCCATAGCTGCGTGGATCTATGCTGAGCTTAGATTTAGTCTGTAAGCCATGGATCTATGTTTAGCTCATATCAAAGTCCAAAAGTTTGTCCATGGCTGCTGGATATTCTTATTAACACAATAATATGAAACTTTCAAATTATTTTCAATATCATTTGCAGATTCAATTTAGTCTCATTTGCTCCAATTTAGTCACTAGCGATTTGCAGAAGTCTTAACTTGTAGCATATTTATAGTCCTCCCGATGTCACCCCGGGGTTGTGTGGTCAAGATTGTGATGGAGCCATGGGGTTTGTTCACCTATATGGAGCCCGCATTAAAAACAGCCAACTATTTTCATAGATACAGTGCAAATGTCTTCATCGACAAGTGTCCTGCATTGACAAAAAATTGTATCTTAGCGTTAGTTTGTCACAAATACTCTAAAGCCATCCGCACACTGGTCGTCTCGTACTCGGCTCGAACTCGAAGTGAGATGTGCGTCTTGTATGAACTATGCGAAGTCCACCCGCACACGGATCGAATCGCACTCTAAGTGGTTTCGTCTCGAATTCGAAGCGGTATGACGAATCCATATTTTTCTCAGTAGGTTGAATGTCTTCAACGTGCAAAGTACAAAACTTCTTGTTTTTATTTGTTTAAAATGAGCAGCTCCAGTGATGAGGAGGACATTCTTAAGTTATATTGGTACCGTAAGATAAAAAGGAAGAGGTTTCAGAGGATAGTACAATTACATCCGTACTTGGAACGGAATTTTCACCATCGGCTGTTTGTTGCATCACATTAATTACAAGAAAGTGATTCAAAATTTTTAGCCTTCTATAGAATTTCAAAAGAGTGTCAAAAAATTTTCAGTTCGGTATATTTTAATGTTATAAAAATATAATTTTTCTTGTTAGATATAAAATTAATTGAAATTTCGTTTTCAATCGGAGTTATAAAGGCATATAATTTTTAAGATACAAAAGTTTGTGCTATGCTCTTGTGTTTGTGTGGGTGAGACGGTGGGACTCAGGTAGAAATCACCACGACAATGTCCAGGCTTGACACTTTTTTATCAAAACTAAAAACATAATTTTTATGTTTACTGATTTGAAAGATTAAATATATTGAATTTCGCTCTGTGTATTCGATTATTATGATTTTTTATGTATTTTTAGAATAGATTTCGTGAAATTGTAATAAGGTTTTTTAATTAATGATTGTAATAAGTTTTTGTAATTAATAAAGAAATACTATAATGTAATAATTTTTTTTACTAAACTGTGTAACATTAATAAAGTTTGTAATTAAATAAGTTACCTGTCAAGTTGACATCTCGTGCAACTTCATTCCTCACTTTTTCTGTACAATCTTTTCTAGACTATTCACGGAGCTTGTGGTCATAAAGCTCCGGGTGTTTTTCCTCTTCTCCTACAAATTTAACGTTGAACACTTCCATTGATAATCGAAAATTCCGCGCGTCACCCTTGATTTTTTCCGTTCCAAACAGTTCGAGTGAAACAAAACGAGTACGAATGGAGACCGCTTCGACTTCGAGTCGATTGCCAACCGCCGTTAGTGGAGTCTCATTCAATTACGTAAGAAGTTGAGTAGTGGGAAAAATCGCTTCGAGTTTGAGCCGAGTACGAGACGACCCGTGTGCGGATGGCCTTAATTGTACAGTACCCAGAAAAATACTGTTTAATTGCAGTCACAGAAAACTAAAATCTAGAATTGCTGTAAAATTTAAGTCTTTATGTAGTTACATGCAACAAAGATAGTGATTAATCTGAGTAATTCAACCCATAAGGAAAAGTGTAAGCTGCATCTTTACATTCAGCAACCTGGAAACCTCAAACCATCAATCAGCAGTGTGCAAATTTCAGTAGTGAAGATTAGGGGGTAAAATATAAATTTATACTACACGGCTTGTAGTTTTTTTTTTTTTGGACTTAACACACTCACACACCCACACACCAAGCGTGTATATATTAAGTAGATAGATCTTTGTAATACGCATAGACATGAAGAAGTTACTTCTTTATTCCAGATGACATTTTAATACTAACTACTGACTCATTTTCATGAAGGAAAGTTCAAAAAGGGAATAAATATTTATGAGTATAATGTATTTTATTTTATTTTTAGAACTACATAAGGGATAAATTACGGATCAGCATTTAATTTTATTTCCTTTTTTTAGAGCAAACATAATTCCGGCATAACATGCAATAATTAATTGTCCTCACGGAAGATTCGTTTAAAGCTAAAATGACAGTAGTTAATCATTTTTCTTAAGCATCTCATGAGATCCGATTCATGTTGAATTACTTAAATCCTTATATCCATAAGCCTGATAAATGATTTCGCACGTTTGTTTAATTACAAGTGCTTGCATACAATTTAAGTCATATGATTAATTGCTATAAAAGGCAATGCGTGTGATTTATAAGAGCAGAAAGTTAAGTAGTTTTTTGTTATCTTTTCAGTACTTTAGATTGAAAATTGTAATGTCATGTTTTTCGCACTGTATGTGTTTTAATTATTTATGAATAAAGTTACAATATAAATATCTATCTATATCCAATATTAAATTTGTTCATGAAATAATAATAAATGTTTCATGAAACTTATTGTTGTTTACAATATTGTAATAATGCAATAAGATTAACCAGTTTGTCTCACCATATGTTAGATATAATCATAATTCCACCTTTTCGAGCTCTCATTGTCAATCTGTCTCATTGATTCAATCTCAAATAGCACTGTTGTTAACACTTCTTTAATTTTTTTATATAAAAATTCTGTCTAAATTTTACCTTTGGGTAATTAAAAAATATTGTATTCGTGCCTTTAGTGTGTCCTAAAAAATGCAAAGAATTCTGGAAATTCAATTGGCTTTGAATGACAGTCACATTCGTTTCGGACGATGCCAGCTTCAACAAATTTATAACTTTCAAATCGCCGTTACTTTCAATTGTTACAACGTAAATAAATAGAAGGTTTCTATGAGGAATATTCAGTAAATTTAGATTTGATTTGGAGCGCTACGGTCATGTTTTGCTACAAGAGGGGTAATTAGACCGGGAACTATTGCTCAAAGCCAAATACAAATGTCTAGAAATATCCATGCCGAGAGTGGGAGTCGAATCTACAGATTCTGGTACCAAAATACCAAAGTCCTAGTCATTCAGTCATATTCCGGATCAATAAATTTATATTTTCAGTTATTGTTGAAGTCGAATTCCTTTACTGAATGCTTAAAATTGAAGAAAGAAAATGCTTACAAAACATTGATAATTATATCTATATACCTTTTTTAAGGGTATTGGGTGCAGTGATTGAAATTATATCATTATTTTTATTAATTTAGGGGGTAACGTTGCTTAGAATATAACTTTAAAATGAGATGTTTGATTAAGGCGTAGAGAAACAAAGTACCTATCAGTTGTGTTTTCTGTTAATTCAATACATAATGTAGACGTACATGGCCGAATATTATTGTAGAATTATTGGTGCGTGAGTGACTTCATAGGCGCCCGGTGGCGTAGTGGTTAAAACCTTCACGCTGCCACACCACACGTCCAGAGTTCAACCGTGCGACTGAGCAAGGTCGACCCACGTCTTTCATCCCTTGAGTCGGTCGATAAAATGAGGACCAAACATTCTTGGGAACGAACTACGGGGGTTCCGCATCAGGTTGACCACCTGATCGAGACATATTCTGTAGGGCAGTGCTCCCCAACTATTTAAACGCCGCGGACCGGTCAACGTTTGATAATTTTACTGCGGCCCTCTGAAGGGGGCTAAGACTGCAATTTTAATTCATAATCTTGAAATGTTTAATAAACAATAAACTAATTTAAAATAGTTAAGAGATTTCTTTTGTTATAAAGGTATAAGTTAGCACAAACCCGACAAAGTCGCACTAACCCGAGAGAAATACACCACAGTAATTAAAATGGAAATAATTTAATGTTCCCTAGGCGGCCCGGTAATATTTGATCCACGGACAAGTACTGATCCGCGGCCCGGGGGTTGGGGAAAACTGGTGTAGGGCACCCCAAACCCGCGGTCAAGAAAGCGGAGAGGGGCACCATTGGCCTTGTCCACATTCGGACTGTTGTGCCATGAGTTTAGTTTTACTTTTTAGAGTGACTTAATAAAGGAAGTTAATTCTATAATTTCTTAATCAAACTAGATAAAAGACCGTTTATTACACTCAAAAGTATCGAATAAACAAATTCCAATTGATAAAAATGAAAAAGTTAAATTGTTAAATATTTAACACATTATATTGGAGAAAAAATATTTTTTTGAGTGATCTTAATAAGTAACTCCAATTTATTCAAAAAATATATATATATCAATAATTCTGCTATATGTTACCCAAAAAGTTTAGCAAATAACTAAAATCAAAGGGATTAAGTACGAATTTCTAAAATACCGAAAACTCTTATAGAATAGTGTTCAGAATTATTGTTACTTTTGTGTCAAAATCAAACATTATATTTCAGTGAATTATATTTTTCATCTCTATTCAACTTATTGGATGTCAAAAGAATTGAACATATGTTGAGTTCTCTTCGTTAAAACTAAGAAAACTTTAAAAAATGAAACTCAATTTTTCAATTTTATCGACATTTGCTTTTAAAAACATAACTTTTACTAAACTCCAGATGATAAATATAGTTTAGACACAATTAATAACAGTTACTTTTCATTTCACAGGTGTTACGAACCGATCAATTTTGAAACCAGAAATTGTTACGGTATCATAAATATATTACGAGTAAACTGTCAATAAACATGATTTAAGTTGTAATTTTCAACTAAAAATATATTGCGAATTCAAGAAAATTATTAAACTTTTTTACATCGTATTATTTTTTAGTTTAAAATCATATATTATTATTTAGTAAAGGATTCATGGTATAGAAACTTAAAGGATTTAGGGAATAAAAACATTTTTATCTACAATCTTCTTCATGGAAGTTACAACACCAGGGAATACCTCAGTTACAGTTATTAAATTTATTTGAGGGCAGATATGGATAAAAAGTATAAATCATTCAAATTACAAATCTATAAGTCCTAAAGAGCGTGCTAAAATGCTATTTTGTGCGTGTGCCTCTAGCAGGTATGACTTTTTGCAAAAGGCGTGCCACTGTGAGGTTCATAATCTAGATGACTGATTCTGAAATGTCATTGCATGCCGATTTAAGACTCATATAGAATGTTTTAGTTGTGACGGTGAGTTTTGTCATAAGGCCGAATTTTCGAAGAACCTTATCCCAAGTATCCTGTGGGGTAGAAATCAGGCGACCGAGTAGGCCAAGGAAAATGTGGTACTTGTCGGTCGCAGATGAAACATTCGACAATTCAGGCAACATGATCACGAACATGTTTCTGTCATCATCACTTTCATCAAATTCTTCAGCATTTAATTCCTCATTTCCATCACTAAATATAATACTATGAACTAGCTCAAGGTCTTTTTGATTATTCAAATCTAAAAAGCGTTTAGCTCTCATCATGTGAAAAAATAAATCAAAAACGTAAAGTGAATCTCGATACTTTCGTAAAGCGTCAAGAGACAAACGTTATCGGGCGCTTGTATCTAACAGATACTAATCTACAAATAAGCTTTAAAACAGGAAATACTCCTACACGTAACTGGTCGTTACTGCATTCCAAAGGAGAAGGTGGCCAGATGGACAGGTACTGATAAGGTCAAGGTCGTAATAACAAGTTTAGGGGACAAAAGCAGAGATATTGACACACCTGTATCTGTGAGATCAACGCGCCCGATGAAGTGTTAAAAGATAGCTTTACGATGGCTTTGTAAATATAATAGACCTTCAAGGTCCAATGCCTCTTTGATATACCGCTACCTGTTCATGTACCTGTGCTACCTGTAATACGTGAGCGCCGCTGAAATAGAATAGCCCTCCAAATAACTACTCTTGTAGTAGGTCCCAAATGATGCTCTACAGCGAACTCTTCCAGATGTTGTTTCCCAATGTATCTCCGAAAAAAGATCCGTCCTTAATGGGTCTGAAGATCGAAATTTAACTCGTCAGAATGCATGATCAAATTTCCAATGTTTTCGCTGTTGAACTGGGTGTTGAACCTTAAAACACCCTGGTGTCAATGGTGTAAGGTTAAATAATGTCGCAATAAAGGATGTCGAACTACAAGACCTGGCTTTAGTAGTCTGTCGGTGAACAGTGATGGCAGATATTGAATGATGTGCCGCTATCCTTCGTTCTTGAGCTAATATAGTGGATTGCACTGTACACTTCCTTATCATCATACATGGCGAGTGTTTTTCTTCCCTTTCTGACGTAGAAAACATGGGATCCAAACACCTCACGATGTTGCTTAGAACCTCCTCTCTCCATTTTATCGAAGCACTCATAAACTGCACTAACGTTTCACCCAACGCGTGCAGCAATGTTACGAAGCGACAAACCAACTTACCTTCGCCTTAAAAAAATGTTCCTTTTTCAAGCTCTATCAAGTATTCATAATGCTGTCTAGTTTTGCGATAATGAATGTTAATCTACCAGCAGAGCAATGCCAATCGAAATCATCGATGCAATGTTTAAGATTTGCTCTTCGAAACCTTCCTATAATATCCTCTGAGACACATATCATTTGCACTATTTAGCAGGCATTGTCTTTGCATGCGCCAGTGAGTTTTATAGTCATTCGTTTTTAAATTTCTTGATAAATATATAACTGTAAAAAAGAAATCTTATTTATTTAGCGAAAGAAATGTTCACACTAGGAAAAAATATAATGTATCAGTTTAAAATGTTTCCAACCGCGCTGAATTTAATAATAAAAAAAATCTTAATTTTCATATGAAAAATTTTGCTATTAATTTGAAAAAAATACATTTTTTTATTTTCCCCAAAAAACTTTATATTACTTTTAAATTTATGCTTCATAATTCACGTCTTTACTCAAATATTTCATACCTCTTTCGTATTAATTTTTTCGTGAAGTCAAATATATGTTCTATTTTATCTGATTAACGACTAAAAATTTGCCCAAACCTTCTTCCCCCCTTCACCAAAACAAAAAAGAAATAAAATAAAGCAAAGCCTTACGTGACTATACAACATAAAATCCTCCATATTAAAAACATCTAGAGGGCAAATTCTAACATTTGACTAAGAGGTTAATTATATCGAGAATAAAACGAAAATGTCTATGATGTATATAGTAAATGCTGCTTTTAAGATGTCACAACATAACAGGTAATTTTGACGTTTTGATGTTTTATTCCGATGTTTCATGGCATATTTAATTAAAAAAGAACATTAACATCCCTGTATATGCCAACAATATATTGTTCTCTTTAAGGGAACAAGGAATCTTCAACCTCAAATATTTTAATTTTCAATTTTTAACTTGAGAGACATACAGAATGAGAATAAGAAATATTTTTGTATAACATTAAGACCATTATAATTCAAAATAATGAATTTTTTGCAGAACAATATTTACTTTTCAAAAAAAATTTTTTTTAAATGATAGCATTTATCAAAATGCTCCATGAGCATTCCATATCATTTAAAAACCTTAGATCTTTTTATAAGTCTACCCTATATATATATATATATATATATATATATATATATATATATATATATATATATAAACATAATTATGCATTGAATTTTTTTTGTATGAATCTAATGCTATGAAAAAATTGTCTTTGTATCAGCCTGTTATTGTTTTAAATTTTGGGACTTTTTTGCATCATATCATGGTCTATAAAGTTGAAAAATATTTGTGATTTCAAAGAGTGAACTTTCGTCAGTTTTTGTAACGAGAACTTCAGTTAACAATCCTGAAAAATTTGGAACAAATCCGATGAAAATTAATGTGCACGAAGAATTTTTGAAAATTCTAGCATTTTTGAACAATTTTTTGAAAACAGGCTTTATTCTTCTATAAAATACTTATTTGTGAATTGTAAGTGACATCAATATAGGAAAAAAAGAATATTAATTATTCTCATTTTGTATATAGAGTAAAATATTGAAAATAAAAAAAAGAACGTCCCTTTCCCCCTTAAAATTCATGTATAATGTTTTAAAGTTTATAATTTATCAATAAATCATTAATATTCCTGCTATTAAACTTTGCAGGAATTCTTTATGAACGTACCACTTACTGTAGTCACATAATTATGAAATCTGACAATTTTTGTACATTTATTACTTCTGAAAAGCGTGTTCTAACATTTTACTAATATTTTACAGACATTTAAAATATTTTGTCACATTTCAACTTTCTTGTCAGAAAATTTAAATGCTGCATTATGTTTTTTTTCATTTCCATGAAATCTTTCTCGTTATATTTAATCAAAACATCCAAAACTGATTTTATACGATTTATAAATGGAAAAAAATGTAGAATGCGTACCAAAACGTGTTGGAAGTTTAGAAGCCGTATACCTTCAGAATAAGGAGAAATTGTCAAATTTTTGGGAATCAGGACATCAAGTTAGGTCAAATACCTATAGATACTAATCAATTTCCGTTCTAGGAATGTCCAATGAAATGTTGCATTTTAAAGAGGTAAAAAGTAGATCGAATTGCATTCATATCTAAGTTTCAATTATATTTGTGAACCATGTCATTTAACAATAAGAAATACATTTATTGTCGTAAATGTATCACTGAAAATTTGTAATAAATTCACTTATAAAAACTTTGGTTTATCTTTCTAAATCTAAATTTTTACTTTGCTATATTTACTTGTTGATTTATCCGGATATTACATTAAAAAAAGATAAATGTCACTGAAAATTATATCCATTTAACGTCGCAAGTTTCGTGAAATGAAAACCGATACCATCTGTGTCAAGTTCTAATAAGTATATTCCATGATGATTAATAACACTGACGTACTTAAGTACCTGATGTCACTCAAAGTTGAAACGTATTGTTCTCCTTTGAAACTTAAGAGTATTTGGGATCAATAACTCAAGACTTTAAAAAATATATACTTTTATTGTAAATATAATGAAAGTGATCGTATCTTTCACTATGATAATTAAGTATCCATGAAATACATTTGATACTTCACATTAAATATTATTTGTGAAGCATCCGTTTACTAATTAACAATTTTTCTCTGTACTGCAAAGTGTGCATGGATTTTGAGTTTCATAGCAGGCACATGAGATAAAAAAGCCCCATGAAAAAAAATTTCCTTTTTTTGTTCAAATATCGAAAACTAAACTGAAAGATTAGTCGGTTCACTTACAGAAATATTGACAGAATGATTGGTTAGTTCAGTAGTTTATACTCTCCGCCCACATGGTACAGGGCACAGGTACTCAACCTGTGGTCCGCGGGCCTCATTCGGCCCGTCCAACAATATTTCCAGTTTTCCAAAACTTCTAACATGCGATAGAATACGTGTGCTGCAATATCTTCAATGCGTCTAGAGCAGGTAGAATCAGAGAGCTGCATGTTTTTGATTTGAGTTATTATTTGGTTTTTATTGCTAAATTTATGAAATAATACGTTGGAAGCACTGAGAAAGCAGTCCTTCACAACCTCTGTGTCAGTAAACGGTTTCATATATTTCCCAAGTATGTAACAAATATCGTATGACGCTCTTGTCATCGATGAATCTTGTGAAATCTCCACTGATAAAATATTTTGTTCTTGTTGCAATGGTTTCTTGACAAAAGTTAAGCTGCAAGGAAAAGCGTTATTAAGCTTTGTGTTTCGTAGTATAATGATGAACGATGTTATATTTTTTTAATATAACATTCTCACGAGAGATCAAGCATGTGACCAAATAATTTTTATTTTCAACAAAGAAATATTCTTCTTCCCAATTGTCTTGAAAAAATCTCTTTTCATCAGACAATTTTCGTTTGCCGTTTAAAGAAACTCCTGCCATTACGGGAATCGAATTATAACGAAGCAAGACGTTCAAAACAGCAAAGAAGGCTGATCCGTTTCGCGTAATAAGCATTTATAATGTCACTTATAATGCGCGTAATAAAGCATAAAAATGTCACGCATAAACGTTATTACCACAGATAAATATCTTATTAATTAACTTTAGACACGTATAATACGTCATCATAGGGTGGTGGTGTTTCCGATGGGGGCTCAAGTTTAGATGTAAAAATCTTTTCGTTGGCCAAAAGCCAAGACTATTGAGTTTATAGTTAAGGGGCACAGGCGTCAAATGCAGTAAGATTTGAGAAAGTGATGATTGTTCAAGTTATTATAAAACTTATAAAAATATAAAAAATATATAAAAAAATATAAATAAATATAGAAAACTTAAAATGCCAGTTTTTTAATTACGTTTCTAATAATGAAAAAATAAAAATTAATGTGTTATGGGCCACACATGTTTGCTTGACGGGCCGCATGCTACCCGCGGGCCTCAGGTTGAGTACCTCTGGGTTACAGGGTGAAAATAAAATCATTTCGCAATTGGCGAATAAAGTATTTGCTTTTGAAGGAAAATTAAACATCTATCACGGAGAAATAAAGAACCAAGTATTGCTTAACTTTCTAACCGTAACAAAAGCTAAACAAGATGGAATGACTTCCCAAAAGAAATATGAGATATTTTAAAATTATTTAACTACTTTATATAAGGAATTTAAGACAAGGTTTCAGGACATACATTGTACCTAGATTTGTTTGTTGCTTATATAAAATCCCTGGCACCTAGAAACAGCAACTATAACACAATTAGCTGAATTTGGATATCATTATGTAAAGTTATTTGATAAATTTATCGAGATTAAGAATAATACTAATCTGAAAACTATTTTTAAAGAAATGAGAGAGGAAAACGAGTACATGGATTTCTGGAAATTAGTCTCTGAAAAATATAAAACTGTACAAAATTGTCCCTTTCTGTTGCTCACCTTATTCGCATCAACGTATCTTTGTGAATCATCCTATTCTAAAATGAAATATGCGAAAAATGTATAAGGAATCGAGTTACTGATTCTCACCTTGATGACATATTGAGGCTAGCATGTAGCAATTATAAACCCGATTTGTCTGATATAGTAAAAAAAATGTCTTCCGTATCAAAAAGCACCCTAACTTTAAAATAAACAATTGGAAGAAAGTTTAATCTTGAGTTTTTTTTTGGAATAATGTATTTTGAAGTACACAAATATGATGAAAAAAATCATATTGGGAAATACGCTGTTGTTAATGTTTGAGCTAGTATTGACAGGTATGATGATAAATAATAAGTACTGTTATTCTGTTTTAACTTTATAAAATATTTGTTGATTTATCAGGTGGTGTGCATCCTTATCTTTAATCAAACTGAGTTCAACAAATAATGTTTTCCCTATAAGGATTTTTTTTCGTCATATCACTATAACGTTGCGGCCCTTTCAATTTGGAATTTAGGTGAATGCGGCCAGACTCAAAAAAAGGTTGAGTATGGCTGGTATAGTGGTTAGCGTCTGAGCTAACACATAGTAGAATTCTGTTCAAATCCCAAATACAGCTTTGCTGTGTCTGTGACGCCTCCCTCATAGGAAGCAATTCTGGTCAAATGGTTCTCCTATAATAAAGTAGCCAGCAAAACTTCTCGGATCGTCATAGGTCAATGTCAAAAGAAATACCTACAGTCAAAAGACAAGTGCCTACCGGATTGAAAAAAAGTAAAATGTATATGCAAGTGTTCATTAGTCTTATGAAACTTCAAATTGACAATAATTATGACATACTAGCTGAATACCCGTGCTTCGCTAGGGATTACATTCGTATTAAATACAACGGTCAATGTATGGAATTATTGGCAAAATAAAATACATTACATATTTATAAGAAAATCGTAATGGATATTTTTATAGACAAAATAATGTAGAAGAAACTATTCAAATTGAATACAACGGTCAATGTATGCAATTAATTTGTATATTTAATATCCATAAAACATACTGTTTTGAATTAAATTCTTAAAAAACTTCCATCTCGATTAGTCTAGGGTTAAATTTTATCTTTTATCGTATTTCAATAATATTTTTGTCAATTTATTTCATTGTTATGCACGTGACGAAAAAATTAATTTAATGTATCACAAAAAGAAAAGAAACCACGTGATCAGCATTTGATAAATTAAATACTAAAAATTAATCTTTAAAAATTCACCAGAAATAAGAAAATGGCGGTAAAAACTCGAAAAAGATTTCATTTTAAAGGACTTTTTATGATCTTTCTCGTAATATAAACTTTATAACCCTCAGATTATAATTATTATTTTAAATGCAAACTTTACAAAAACAGATTAAAAATTTAATTTAAAAAAATCTACTAATTTTTCAAAAATCTTTCTTAGTGCACCTCTACACTAAGAAGAATCGACATTCAAAATTTCAGCCCTTTAGGTCCAGCGGTTTGGTTTGTGCGTTATCTGTCAGTCAGTCAATCAATCAGTAATCATTGAACTGTTATATATATATATATATATATATATATATATATATATATATATATATATATATATCTATATATATATATTACTAACAATAATTTTCACTGATGAAGATATTTTCTTCATTTAAAACAGTATTTTCACTTTGTTTTCTTTAAAAGAATGAACTTTTTCATCATAAAAGTTAAGAACACGCATACATACAATAACGTGGATGAACAGGAATGGTTTGGATTAAAATACATGTCTTACTTTCACTCTCCTTATTACCTTTACAAACAAAAGCAAAACACAAAAAGATGTATATATTTCATAACTGGAGTAAATAATTCCCAGAAATTGAAATTTATAACCTTTAGTAAAGAAGGTATTTTCTAATAGTTAAATAATGTATTAATATTCTCTTTTATATCATAAAAATTCCAGATCTTTTTCCGTATATTAATGCAGATTAAGTTAAATATTTTATCATGATCTCTCGTGTGGGGAATTTAAATTATGCATCAGATAGCGAAGGCTTTTAATTTGACTTCCACGGTTTTGCTGGAAAAATTTATTACCAAACATTGATACCATTGTTTTAGTAACGTATTCACCAGTCCCAAAAGTTTTTGAAAATGCAGCATCGTCTAAATTTCCGTGAAAAGATAAATAAGAAAAAATAAATACCCTACCAAGATTAGTTGACGGAAAACAATACATACATTAAAATGCTAATTAATTTTTCGCATTGTTTTCCCTCGCATCTCTCAAAAGCAGTTAATCACTCTTTTCATTTGAGTGCTACATTTTATACTACACAGCTTTTAACGTATAATAACCTTTCAAGTGTGATTAATGATTACCGACTAGTATATAATTACACATGCTTACACAGCGGCATGTTGAATATTTAGGAAATTTATTACTTTCTCGTAAAAGATAAATGAAAACTGAATGCTTTGAAATAGGATGAAGTTGTTTGGAAGGGTAGGAAAGAGTGGCATTTTGTGATTTAATGTAATAAAAGTTAACACATTTACCAAAAAAAAACTGTAATTTACGCGATTATCCAAGTTAATATTATTGCTAATTTAGAGACCTGATCTTCTAGCTGAACCATACACGCATGTGTAAAGAAATTCCCTTATTTGAGTTAAAAGGTTACTTTAAAAGCTAAAAGTGAAAGCAAAATCACATGCACCTATGCTTGCATATCCTTATGATGGTATGTATATAATATTGTCGTAGAACAAAAGGTAAAAGAGCTGCACTTTTAGATCAGTTCTACTCTATCAACATAGAAATATTTCCAACATATACTTAGAAATTCTAGTTCAAGTTAACTGCACATTTTTTCAAAATGTGGACAATTACTGTTTATTTTAATATTTGAAAGTCTGGAGGGACGATCGCTTTGACACGTTTACTCAATTTTTCGTTTTAAACTGACGACTAACGATTTGATTATGTTTCCATGATTCCTTAACATTTATTTGGTGTTTTATTCACGACATCTTAAAATTTTTAGTAATTTGTAAAAGGGTGGTGCATGGATCTCTAGGGAGAGTGTCATAATTCTGAGATCGTATCCCCAAGAATTAGGAGGAGAGGCATTTTAAATTAAAGGACAAACATAAGAACTAAAAATTTTTCAGATTTTTTTAGATGATATTATCATTTAAATTTCCTCTAAAATTTCATCTAAATTAACTAGTTCATTGAATGTTTTATCACCGTTTTCATGCAACAGGCTTATTCTCCGTTGGAATTTTATGGTCACGGACTTTACTTTTTTTCTTTACTTTTCTTTCCAGTTTTGTGAGAAAATGATACTTTTGGTAAATTTATTCAAATCATAGAAAGTACACGTAATGTAATAATCTCCTTACTACAAGTGGTGAGGGCGTGGTATCCCATTTGGCAAGAGCAGCGGGCCAGTGATCTGAACGTCCCTGGTTCGATGCTCGTAGCTGCAAATCTACCGCTGTGTTCACTAATGGTGGCCGGGGCTCGTAAAATAGGGCGTGGCTACAATGTCCTAGAAGTTCTCAAATTTACCTCTGGAGGTGCGGGGTCAAGTGTTCCGGTCTCGTCACTTGACTCTGTTCAAAATTACGGGACCGGTCATTTAGCCAAGTCGGACTCCGACCTTTGTGGTGCTAATTCAAAACAGGAGCCGCACCTTCATCGCCCATAACCTTCGGGACTTGGTATGATGCTTGATGTCGGTCAAGGGGCATAAGCCACACTACAAGTGGTGACTAAATGTAAGTGAAAAAATTTAACTTCCATAGTTGAGGCACGGTTTTAGTACATACCTGTACCAGTAGAAATTAATGGCTCTATTTCTCCTACTAAACAATACCTATTTGCAAAAATTACTGATGTCGAGGGTTCAAAACCCAACCGTGTCGCCCTCACCTATTCCAAATTATCCCTTTTGATATATTTAGCTTCCCTTTTAAAACTCTGCAATTATCTGAATACGAAGTTGTATGACCCCGCAAAGGGCCTTTTGTTTATTTCATCTTCGACTTAGCGTAAATATTTCGTCTCTTACTTAATATCTTGTTGTTTGCTGCTATAGGTCATTCTTGTTTCTTTAAATTTTCTTTACTTGTTAATTTTAATTTAATATTTTCTGTTTTATTTCCTTCATTGATAAAAATTAATATTTATAGTTAAATTTTCTTATCACCTTTAAAAATATTTTATTTTAATAGTTATGCATTCTTAACTTAATAATTTTTTTAATAAGCACACGTACCTTGATATTTATAACTTGCTTACAGGAGATAAAGTCAATCGACCATGGCGCTCCACTTCTAAAACATAATTACGACTGCAAAAATTACTACACTACCGTAAACCGGAATAGCATTTTGCGCGGGAAAAAACTAATATTATTACACCCTACCAAATATTTAGTCTCATTCCTATGAACCAATATACAATCTCGCTTACAGTAGGTACTTGAACAAACCAGTAAAATCCATAAACATTCAGTACATTGATATTATTTATATAATTGTATGAAAAAAGTTGAGTTTATAATTTCATACCACTTTTGGCACTGATGCTTATATTCGCTGTTATATTGATTCTATGCTGCTATCAACAGTAATAAAAAAAGCTGTATACGGGGGAATAAGCTACTATACAGAGTGTCGAGCCTAAAAGTATCAAAAAGTTGTGGCTTATATTTGCGGAACTACCCATTAGAATTTTTTAAAAAACTACTTAAATAGAAAGAACATCTCACCAAGTTTTAATATCAATCATAGATTTTGATCATAGTATCATAGATTTCGATGTGTGCACCTTTTTGTAGCACAACAAACGTCTAAATGGTAATGCAGTCCTCTCCAAGTGTTTTGTAGCATATCAGGAGTTATTACACGAATTGTTTGCATGTTACGCTACTTCAACGCATCCACAGTTTCAGTTTTTTGTTTATACACAACTGATTTAATGAATTCCCAAGCAAAAAAGTCTAATAACTCCTGATATGCTACGAAACCCTTGGAGAGAACTGAATTACCATTTAGACGAGCTACAAGAGGTGCACACATGGAAATCTCTAATACTACGATAAAAATCTAACATTGATATTAAAACATAGTGAGATATTCTTTCTATTTAAGATTCAAGAAATGATACCGGCCTCCGCGCTAGCGTATACGGCAATGGTAAACTACCGACAACTGGTCGACGGGACGGCCATCCGCTCATCCACGAGCAACTCCAGGCCATTACACCAGCTACATCCCTTCCCCAGCAACCCGCAGGGCAAAGATTATTGTGACGGTGAAAGTAAATATAGTCGATTTTTATCTAAATATTATTATATAATGATTTGGGTTAATTGATTGATTAAGACGCTGGTTAGTACATTGCATTCATTGTGACTCCCAAATGATGGAAACAACTCTGTTTTGCACTGACAAATTAATTTATTGATTACTAAACACATAGATAGTATAATACACTCCTACTAAATATTTCATACTTCGTCTACACATATTACTTACAAATTCATTACTACTACGTTAACTGTCTACGACACATATATTTAATTCATTCAATTATTTTTATACTACTCCTACTGAATATTTTATACTTCATCTACAGCTATTACTCACAACTTCATTCCTACGACACATATATTTAATTCATTCAATTATTATGATATAATTTATAAGCATAATCACTCATATTAACCTTGTTCAATTTACTACTAATATTTACTCATATACAAGCATAACATCATGTTAACTAAATTGTTTTTTCGGAATTATCATTTATCTCATTAAACATTCTATACTCAAATCGCTTCCTCATTGCGCTCTATATTAGTTATTAAGGTTACACAGTAGAACCAATGATGGTAATATGAAAGGAAAACGCAAAAGACTGTGCCTCGACAGATGATTAATGGATCACTTGGATGGGAATCTGGCATTCATAAGGGCGAACTTCGTTGTATTATCATCGCACAGGAACTGCGGCACTCTCTTCGTCTGGTACAAGGCTCCTACAATCATTGCAGACACTCTACACAGTAAACTGGGGCACTCTCATTGTCGGTTATAGGGCTCCTTCAGTCATTGCAGACTCTCGGTACAGTACACGGGGACGCTCTCTTCCTCGGGCTCTTTTGCATGGGCCACGACTTATATTACTATCATCGGGCGTACTTCGTACATATTCGTCAAGTTGATACTACCTCTTTCACAAACTTCTAATTAACTCTCTTCTTTTTTTGCCTCGCTATCTTATTTCATATTATTTTTCTCTTATTCTTATTAATGCTGACTCCGCCTCTTATAATTTCCATTGGCCATATTATTACCATGCCATTGCCATTCGTACGTGGCTGCCTCTTCTCAATCTCCTTTTCACCAATGAGCATCGAGGGCGGGATTTATAAAATTCTCCCCCTAGCTTAACTTTTTCCCATGCTACGAGATCACCAAGGATGGTGGCCTGTTTTATAGCCATCATAAATTTAGTCTTCCCCTTCTTCTTTTCTTCTATTCGTTGCAACTAATTCTACAGAATTTTTATACTTTTATTTCTTCCTACTAGCACAATCTTCATATTTAGTTTCGATTTATTGTTGGCTTTGTCCCCCCTTCTCTTTTATTGCCCGTCATTTGCGTTTCTTTCTTACATTTATCAATTATTTTACTTCGTCCCGTAATTTTCAATTCTCCTGCGCCTCGCCGTGACACTATTGTCATGCCCCTTTGACAATTATCATCCCAACACCAACTCAGAAACACCATCCGCTTGCTGTCTTACGATCACATCCTCCAAGAGCCAATAACTATCAAATCCAAAAACTAATTTCTACTTCACGCAGCCACCACCTGCCAAATATATAGACTTCATCCAGTAACAGCTTTATTATTTAGTTCATTACAAATGCGTCACCTCAACCCCCTATACAACTTGTATGGGAAACATAAAACTGTACAACTTGTACAAACATCACAACATAACTATCAGTTATAACATCTACATTAATAACAACAACTAATTATTAGTAACAACAAACAGCGCTAATAAGCATGCACCACCCGTGCAGTAAACAATAATTTAAACAAGCACAAATAAGCATTAAGCACAAATAGTAGCCAAATAGATAAGCATAACAAGACATCAAAAGAGGGAAATCAAAGCCGAATAGGCCCCGAATGTCGATAATACGTATTAGCGACGATCCTGTTCATCTCCGCTTTATAGCGGCTGCAATTCTTATCAGTTGACTTAGTAGCCGTATTCATCTTGATACCTGTCCTTTTAAATCACAATTTTCGCAGACTAAGTTATTGCACAAATCTGAATCATGCTTCCTTAGCAAAAGTCATACATTTCTTGCTGTTCTTACAATATTTAGCGGTATGCCCATGCTTCCAACACCTATAACATATGGTTGTTTTTATGTAATCTTTCCAATCACATCTTTGCCCTCCCATTCGAATTTTCTTTAAATCAGGCAGCTTCGAGTAAGTTGCACCCTCAATGTTCAAGATCCAAATCTGCCCTTTCTATGTGGTGTTTTTGGTTACCACATTTATCGTCGAAAATTCCAACTCCTCATTCTGGCTTTTCAAATTACCAATTCAATACTAATGCAATAATTATTACTAATGCAATAATTTTCCGATCCTTTTGCATCTACGAGCTAAGTTCGAACAACCGCTCATCTTCATCAAACTTCTTAAACTCAGTGATTAACGTCTCCAAATCCTCTTCGTTTTATGTTCCTATCAATACTTTTCCTTTCCCAATTTTCTTGCAAATCTTAATCCCGATTCCAAAACTTTGCTGGATCAATCCTTTCCTGAATCACTTTTTTAGTGATCTCATCATCCTGTTCAACAGTTGGAGTGACAATGATCTTGTTCTTGTCCTCCCACGCCCTCCTAAGCATCTTTTTCATTGCTTATGGCCTTTCCTTAACCCCTTCAGGGGTTACATTTCATATATATATATACACTACTGGCCACCCAAATCGCAACACCAAGAAAGACAAGAGATATCACAACAAAATTTATTTTGTAGATAACATGTTGACCATGTATCAAATGATTAAATTTATAGACTTCTGTGAAGTGTGGTTCCTGCCAAAATAAGTAGCCAGAGTAGCCACCATTGTTGGAAATCACCGCTGCCACACGCCTCGGCATTGATTCAAAGAGACTTTGGATGAGTTCTTGGGGTACAGCAGACCAAGCAGCTTCCACACGTTGCCAAAAATGATCTGCTGTGGCAGCTGGGGATGGAATCTGGGTCAATCGTAGAGCAACCATGGACCACATGTTTTCTATCGGTGAAAGATCCGGAGAGCGAGGCGGCCAGGGAAGCAATTCAATCTTGCGATTGACGAAGAACCGTTGGCCAATGCGTGCCACGTGTGGTCGTGCATTATCCTGTTGAAGTATGGCTGTGGGCAAGCCCTGAATGTAAGGAAGGACAACTGGCTCCAACACCTCGGAGATGTAGCGCTGGCTGTTTAAAGTACCGGCAATGCGTACTAGAGGTGAGCGAGAGTGATATCCAATACCGCCCCATACCATAATACCCGGTACAGGACCAGTGTGGCGGTGCATAACGCAGCTGTTCAGCATCCTCTCTTCACGGTGTCTCCAGACTCGAATGCGACCATCGTGGTGTTGCAGACAGAAGCGTGACTCGTCAGTAAAGACAATTTCATTCCATTCTGCCGTCCACATCCTTCTGTCATCGCACCATTGGGGGCGGAGACGTCTGTGGTTCTGCGTCAAGGGTAGACAAAGCAATGGACGTCTTGCGGACAGACCACTCTGCTGTAAACGGCGTCGAATGGTATGCGCAGACACTGGATGATGCGTTACAGACTGCATGTGATGTGCTATGGTTCGTGATGTGACTGAGCGAACCGTCACTGCCATGCGCACATTTTGCCTGTCATCACGTGAAGTGGTGCGCTGAGGTGGATGCGATCGAACACGCCGGTCCGTCGTACCCTCCTGCATCCAACGATCACATATCCGCGTTACAGTTGTTTGGTTTAGTCCAACACGACTACCGATTTTCCTGAAAGATAATCCACAATCTTGGTAGGCCACTATCCTTCATCTGTCGAACTCGGATACTTGATCAAAAGATGATCGCTGTTTTCGACGAGGCATAATTGATCGTTTTTTTTTTAAAACCACAAGAAAAACACAATCGCCGAACTTGAAATCGTCGAAATCCCCAAGCCTTAAATAGCGCTTTGAAGTGGCGCCACGGGCGCGCGTGATTTGCGTCTGCGCTGAAATTCTAATCATTTGCATATCTCACCTCCGCTAATGCATGTTGTAAATTTCTTGTTATTTGTATGTTTCCTTCAGGGTGTTGCATTTACAGTGGCCAGCAGTGTATATATATATATATATATATTAGACAAAGTTGTAAGTGAAAAACCAATATAAGCCATAAACCACTACAGCCAGAAACCACAGACATGAAAAGATAAGTGAAAAATATGAATAGAAAAGTGAATAAAAAGTTTTTAGAGAATATCTTGTCATCAGAGGTGCCAATACTCTCTAAAAACCAATGGATTCTTTCTAATAAGTATGATCTAATTAATAAACATACTTAGTCACCGTACAATCCATATGAAATAGAAGAAGGTATAACAATGTTAGATTAACTCTTGCATACAAAGTATTATTTAAGGTTATTACCTTAACATATCAATATGACCACAACCACAGTTCATAGCAAACAAATACTAGATAATCACTAACAACATAGGTAATATGTAATATTCAATAGAAATATTACACTATTAAGTATTGTTTAATAATTAGTTTAGTTAACATATTTTTGAAGAAATACTTACTTAATTATACTACGCATACTGCTGCATGTTATAATTGTAAGTTAAAAGAAATTAACTTAGTTGTGCCTGCCACCATACAATATATAAGCTAAATTGCCTAAACATTTACTTATATTAACAATGAACATTAAAACAAATTACTTTGAAGTAAGGTACTGAATGCTGCACTTTTATTGAATATATATATATATATATATATATATATGTGTGTGTGTGTGTGTGTGTGTAACATGCCAACACAGTACCATGTTAACGGAGACCAGAGTCGACATGTCACACCTCAGGAATCTGTAGTCGTGACCAAGAATTTAGGAATCTTTTCATTTAAACAATACTTTTATTATCCGTTTCTTCACATCGATGACGGCGGTTTACTAGGCAACAGTGCCATGTCAAAATCTGCTCTTCGAGGTATGCTGGAATTTATATAAACTTCATTCCATCACGTGGCTAAAGGGCGTGATTTAATAGGTGATTGATTAAAAGTTGAGTGTTTATGTGCAAATCTGAATTTTTTAGACCCCACGCCACGTCGCGTCTAATTTTGTCAAAAAGTCAGCCATCTTTCATGATATTGCCAAGACTGTAACAATGGAAATTAACACGAATGCCCAAGGGAAAATTAAGTACTTAATATGATTAAAATGGGGTATGTAATTTTGAATAGTAGAGTGAGGAATTAATGGTTTTTAAAAGTTAAGAGTGTTGACTTTAGAAATTACTAGTTTTTTAATATTTTATATATATATATATATATATATATATGTGATAATATTACTAACTACCTATAATCGCCCATTCTGTATTTCATCTTTTCCATGGTAACCCGTCCTTCTAGTCTTGACGTAAACGCTTCGCCTTCCAACCTACTAACTTCCTCCACCAATTCTGGCAACCTCTATGACCTAATTCTATTTTGGCGCTTTTTTGCGAGAGACGCTGGCCTGACTCGAAGCCAGTAAGATGTGTTGCTTTATTGTTTAATAAATTAGTTTGTTCCTGAAGCTGATCATATTATTTTCCGGCCACGATGCAAGATACAATTTCATGAGATGTCCATCCGGACATTTCAGAGAGATCGACAGGATCTGGACTTTAAAAATACGACTGCAAATTGAACAAGTTAAAAAGTCTTCGTTCTACACGAGTTTCGTTGTGGATTCCCGCCATTGTTCTACCGGACTTTTGCTTAATTTTCCGCATGCGTTTCTGAAGTCACCAGCTTTAAATGACCAAAGCTAAAGTATTCCTCATCCAGCACCATGAAATTGGTACAGAAGTCGACTACATCGAAACATGTAAAGATGCCATTTTTCCGGTTCGTTCCGGTTTGGTTTTCGAATTCTGTTTCCCGCCTGACCTCACCCTTTTTTCTTCCCGTTTTGGACTAAGCCATCGTAAAGTCAAGTACCAGTGCTGCAGCACCCGATTCAACTAGGCCTCCAAGAAGTAATTCAAGATTTTATATGTGAGCGACAGTCATCAAAAACTTCAATTTGAAGAAAATAATTGTGATTTCAGAGTGAACGCCGAACGCCGGTTTGAAATCAAAGAGGCTCATAAAAACAAATTTTTAAGTTAGCATCAGAGTGCTTTACATTGAAAAAAGTTCTTATTTAGTATTGTATTTTATGCCACAAAAGTTGGTGCTTTAAGCAGGTCAGTTATTATATTATTATTTTTTGTAATTTCTAATATAAGTGAAGTAAAATGAACACTGCCAAAATAAATGTCGAACATGAAAATAATTACGAAATATTTCAGGAGAAAATTAAAAATCGGAATAAAAGAAGTGAAATTTAAATAATGAAATGATGAAATAAGTCACCAATATGTGAATCATTCAGCTATCCTTAATCTTTCTTTTTAGCTTTCCTGTCCTATCGCCATCTTAGTTAATTTTGAAGAAACCCCGTGAGTGTAAGTGAAACTCACATTTTTTTTTTAAACTTTTTGAAGCTTACTACATTTTATATGAAATATACTATGTACTAGATAAATATTATTGATTTTTATACTGGGGTTTCCACTCACTGTCCTCCCTGTCTCTTCGCACTTTTCAAATGCTCCCTTTGAACAGTTGCTTTTCCCTCTCATGTTTGAGAAACTTGCCTGCCCCTTTTCATTTTGTGCAGTTTGCTCAACTTGAGTTTCGGGTTGGAAGCACTTTCCCTTTGGTAAACGCTCAGGAGGATGTATTCACAACAGGTCACATACCTCAAATTTGTGTTTTTATTGTCTTGATTTTTTCCACAACAGTTGAATGTCAGTGTCAATTGTTGGAATTTGTATTTTTGTTCGAATTTTTGCAACATCAGGTACCAGACATTTGGTATTGATGTTGAAAGTTAATTTTGATAGCATTTGGTAAATTTATTCAACTAATTGCTGAAAGAATAATTTTAATATTTTTGTGTACATGATCTAGAAGAAAAAAATAAAATATAGATAGTGTTTTGCTCAAAGAAAAGTCAATAACTAATACCAAACGTAATGATAATAAACAACAAAGAACATTATTTTTCTAAAAAAGTGACTACAACCCAGGAGATCTCCAAAAGAACTAAACATTATTCAACGACTAAGACTGTGAATAATAATTGCTTTGTGTTTTTCAACTAGTTGAACTGTACCCGTCCAGGACTCTGAACACTTTCAGATTGTGACACATGTCAGGGGCTGAGACATGCACAATTTTCTACTTGTATTTGTATTTGGAACATCTTTACATCTGTTGTTGTTAGTGTTTTCATTTAAGTGTACCATTCCATTTTTATTTTACTCCAGCTATTTGTTTTTAAAATTACGCCATTTTTCATACTATTATGTCTTTCAATTGTACAATTTAACATAAAAATTTGTGATTTTCGAGCCAGCTTCAACCTAATATTCTTACTACTAATTTTCATGTTCTCACTATCTGGAGTGTCTTGGAGTCGACGGCCGCGGCTCCAAACCATTTTAGATGGGGGGGATATTCTGTGATAATATTACTAACTACCTATAATCGCCCATTCTGTACTTCATCTCATCCATGGTAACCGTCCTTCTAGTCTTGACGTAAAGGCTTCGCCTTCCCACATACTAGCTTCCTCCGCCAATTCTGGCAACCTCTCTGACCTAATTCTATTTTGGCGGTTTTTGCAAGATACGCTGGCCTGACTCGAAGCGAGTAAGATGTGTTGCTTTACTGTTTAATAAATTAGTTTGTTCCTGAAGCTGATCATATTATTTTCCGGACACGATGCAAGGTACAATTTCATGAGATGTCCATCCGGACATTTCATATATATATATATATATATATATATATATATATATAAATTTATTTATTTTTTTTTTTTTTTGCCTATAAAAATTTCATGTGTGGTGTTTTATACTTTTTACATTCATTATATACTTTCATTTATATACTTTTTACTTTCATTATATACTTTTACCGTATAATTTTTACTTTCAATATATATTTTTACTGTATAGTTTTTACTTTCAATATATAGAAATTTCATGTATGTTGTTATATAATTTTTACTTTTATTAAAGATTTTCATTTATATACTTTTTACTTTCATTATATACATTAATTAATTTACCTTTTCCTTTATTTATTTATGTTTTTGGACAGATAATTATTTTGATAAACACTGTGTATAAATATAAATAAATTACTGCATATATATGTATATATATTGTAAACTAAGTAGTCTTATTGTAACTGATTTGTCAGAACGCCTGTTCTGACTGGTCTAGCCAGTCAGAACAGACGTTCTAATATAGACTGCTCTAGGTGCGCGGTGGTTTCAAAAATGGACCACCCCCACTGACTAAACTAAAGCTACATTTTTTAAATTTTTACAGAATACGTTCGTAATAGTAATATTTCTTTAAATATAAAGTTTTGTCCTCCCCAAAAATATTTTTGATATACTGCCCCTGAACCAACTCATCAAAACTCTTCGCACCTTGGCTTTCCAACATACTCAGCTGCCCTTTGTAAAATTGTATAACTTTTTGCTGCTCATTTATCGTTTTCATTATTTCTAGTAATAAGTCATCATTCATCGTCCGCTTCGTCTCGACGGTCAGCTTAGAGGTGCTTATTGCTCTATTCAGAATATTATATTTCAACAAAACCAGCTTCTCGGTAAGAATTATCAATTCTTCCATATTTTCGTACTCTATAACCATGCTGGACTGCGTATTCAAACTGACAAATTAATCCACGGTCCTACGGCGTTAGCGGTCTACCAAAGGTAGACACCCAGAGCCCATCACGTGGATGTGCCGGAGGTTAAATTTAGTATGATTTTTATCAGAAAAACTGATAAACAAACTCTCCTTAGCAGAGTACTAATATTGCCAGTTCCTATTCGCTTTATTCTCAGAACTCACTGATAAACTTATTGGCAAATTAGCGTGGGATGGACCCCTCTTTCTATTTAAATATCTTTTCTATTCTAGTGTGTAATTCCGTAAAAATAAGTCATGATTTTTGGATACCTTTAGCCGGACACCCTTTATTTTATCGCAACTTCATCTTCAGACTGTCGGAGAAAGAAAACTCCCTTTAACACTTCTTATTACATGTTCAGTTCTCTTATATGATAATTTTTCATCTAATATGCTATACCTCTATAATTTATATGTACTTTGAAAGTCTAAATATTCCCTTAACTTAATGCAAGAAACGGTTAAGCGTTGATAATGTATTTTGTGGAAACACATATTTAATAGTTTTTAACTACCACATAACTTCTTTTCATCCAATGTTTTTCCCACACTAAAACAAAGAGCGTGATATTTATATAAACGCTATGAAGTTAAGCAATGGAATTATCAAGGAAAACGCCTTATATCAATACAAATGACACTGTGAATTTTTTGCCTGGCCTAAGAAAGTTTCTTCTCAAGTTCAAATTTCGGTTTAAATAACTGGTTCACCATGAAAAATGAATTAAAGATAATACATTTTGAATAGTTTGCAAAACCTTTAAGAAATGTCAATCACGTTGATATATTACACTTTTATCAGCACTACAAAAAATAATTTCTCCCTTTTAGTAAAAGTTATGAGAAAGAAATGCTTTTTTTGTTCCAAATTTATGGAATTCATCCACCCTCCGGCAGATAATTTTCTCTATGAATTTATGTGGATAGTAGCAATATCTATCCGATTGAAATGAACAGAATAATTTATACATCTTTGAAATCCTTGGAGAAATGGAATCGTCATTGACAAGATATACGGAAATTAAATTTGAGTGTGTAAGATTCGAATAAGATATTTAACAAACCCAGAACTTAAACGCTTTCGCTATCAAAATAAATAACATGTTTCAGGAAGATTCTGGAACACTGGCTTACATTTATTACTCGACGAGAATTCTTGTAAAAGTATTTATAAAAATAGTTAACACTTTTTTTTGAAAAAATTCAAAGATGCCAGAGATATATTTAATTTAAACCTCAATATAGCGTCTTATAATGATTTTTCATGCATTTAATTTTAAAGTGTAGTATTGGAAAAAAGATATTTTGCTTCCGTAAATATATATATAATGACATACATAACATACAATCAATTTCTCAGGCCATACAAGTCTATATCATTTTGTATAGTTAGTTTTAACTTATAAGCTCTTTTTTCAGTTTTTAAAAAAGCAATTGATATCGTATTATAATCCTGCAGAAGTGTAATGTGGGTGGAAATTGATAATGAAATTGTAAAAGGGATTAAATAATGCAACGTAATTAATTTTACATTTGACAAATGAAATAAGAAACAATTAAAAAAAATTGTTTGTTGTTGGCTCTGTGAGATATAATTAAATATTTATGGACAGTTTAACGCATATTTTATGTATTTCATGAAAAAAATGTTAAATTTATACGAAATGTATTTTAAATCGAATCTAAATAATTTTATTTTTATATAATTATTTAAAATATTGTTTACAATTTCGAGTTTGATTATATTATGTTTTGTTTCTTTGTGCTGTATGGAATTGACATATTAGATATAGGGCTGATTCCTTATACCTATGTGTTTCTAGCATGCAATTTAGCGAAAAATTATGATAGCTGGTGGACTATTTTGAGTTTAAAATGTTAAAAAAATGAAACTTCACCTGAAATTCAAATCCATTTTATAAAGAATAAATATGCCTAAGGTCATAGTTATTTCAAATACCGCTGAATCATTTATTTTTAATTTTGAAGTAATGACGATTTTTATCATTTACTGCTTTATATGCATTTCTCCCAGTGGTAAAAGAAGCTAAAATAACGCTGAGGGTTTTTTTTATCAAAATATTTCAAAATTAAATGTTTCATCAGAATACGTCGGGAAATTTAATTTTAAATTTCTGTTTTATTTTAAAGTTTTCTCTTGTTTTTGGAATGATGTATATACACTGTAAATTTACCGTATGAACTTGATATTTAAAATTTTAATTATTTTATACAGAGTAAATTTTAACTTACTTTCTTACAATACTGCAAAAATATTCTTTTTAGTATTTCCTTATTTAAAAGGGTTAACTTTCAAATTATTTCCTTTAAAAAATTCCACATATTCAAATGCTATTCACCTGTCCGACATTTGTTTTTCTTGCGTTTTTTGCATCCTGAGTAAACCCATATTATAAAAATATTTTTTGAACGTTTGATTGAAATGTAAAGTTGTTTTATATGATCCGCTCATTTGCCAAATCAGTTAAGTAGGTAATACAAAAGTTTGAGAAAAGTGATAAAATAATATACACTGCTTTCAAAATTCCTCTGAAAATATATTTTCAAATAACCATTGTAGAATGTATTATTGCCGATGGAGTTTTTATCTAACGTCATATAAAATCTATAAGATAGAACACCCTTGGAGTAATCGTTGTTATTATCTCAATTTTTTGGTGACTAACCGGTTTGGCAAGTGAAAAAAGTAATAACATCCAATTCAGTATTCAAATTATTTTTTATTACACGAAAAATTTAAATTATTGTTTGATAATTCTCAAGTGCTTACTTCTGTAGCAGTTAGACTATCACTGACTCATTTATTTTACTTTTTTGAAAAGAAACAACACTAAACGATTGACCGTTATCATCAAGTACTTGCTTCTGCGTTTGAATTGCATTATTGCAACGATTTGCGTTAGAGTACGGACTTAACTTGGTTAGCTTCTGAAGAAAAATTACTTCTTATTCGATGACCATATTTATAATGAATGTAAAAAGTTAAGAGTCAATAAATTGCTTTGAAACTAAAATTTCAAATATTTGGAAAAATGGACTAAACTAGTTTGGCTTGTGAGTGGCTCTTTATAACAATAAAATACTTATAGGTAATAAATATTGATAAGTAAAGTTAATATATTATACCATAGCAATATATGTGCCCCTATTTAAGATTTTCTATAAAAATATAAATGTATAAGAAAAATATATAAATTTTCCCCTAAATATTATTCTTTAAACAAAGAAATTTATATTAGAAATTTATGAATTGCCCCGGAAAATGAATTTTATAACTTATATTTTACCAACGAGTCAGAAAGTGTTTTTCAAGAATTAGAATTTAAAATTTTGTTTAATCTGGTTCAGTACATAATCAAAATGGTCTGTCGGGATCGGGAGCTTAAGTTTCGTCATCGTCGTTTAGATGCATAATGATGACGACCTCCGGTCCCTTTGAGTAAATTATCTGTCCGCGTCGAACTGGAAAACTGGTGGTAAGTTTTTATCTCAATTCAATTCACTAGAAATGTTTAACGAAAAACGCTTGTCCCAGTCGGAGCTCATGCAGGTTCACTCTCCTATTTATCTACCAGTTCCAACATCCACTTCTTCGACTCCCCAACGGAGCCCGTTTTCGTTATCAGTATCTGGCCATGCATCTCCCTGGTCACTAATCCGTGATTCACTATCACTTCGCCTGGGATCTCCCTGTGCGTCAGCTCAGGGAACCCCCTTTGTGACTTTCAGTCCCCAAAAAGAACAGGCGGAGCTCCTCCAAGCGCAAACCAACCATCCTACTCACAACCTGCTCGAGTTGCTTCAACTGAAAACCAACCTCACGCTGGCCCAGCCTTGGGACCAAAGAACCCATCTACCTGCCTCCCTGGCCGCAACAGCCGTGACCGTGATGGGTCACGGCCGTAATTTTACATCTAACATGTTCCACGACATGAATTTATGCAATAAAAAAATCAATAAATTGAGGGACGTTTTTTAAATACATTCTGAAATAATTTAGAGTAAAATTAATTAAATATTATCCAATCCGCAAATTTATATACAGTAAATATATATCCATCACAACTTCCTCATGGCTATTTCGGAACTCGCCTCGAAGAAATTCCCCGAGCCCCACCCACATTTAAGCTGTTTCCACTAATTTTTGAGAGCAAATTTAGAGCACTAATGTTATCCTATGTGAGCTAGGAACATCCCTCTATATCTACTCTATTGACTTCAAAACATTAATTCATTCAATCTGATTCTTCTGAACTCTGATCTTCGTGATCTTCTTCATCACTGTCTTGTTGGGTTTATGAGAAGGACTACCATCAGATCCCTCTGGAAGAAGTTGTAGGGTCTCACTACTATAAGACTTGTTCTTTTTCCTCGGCCTTTTTCTAGATCAGCTGATACTGGTATAAGTATCCCTGTTTATAAGAAGGGTGTTTAAGACATTCGTTATCAGTGTTGCTATTGAACTTTATGGAGTATTTTGTACGGTGGAGTCTAAATTGTTTTTTTCTAGATTTTTCTGATAATTGGCCAATGGGTACTATTGATTGACTAATTACAGTAGCCCCATAAATAAAAATTTTGTGCATTGATGGAGTCATAGGGTGCCAACTATAAAGGGCCACACACAGTCTTGTTGTTTTATCAGCATATTCTTGAAACATTTTTGCATCAATGTGATGCCCACTTGATACGGCTTCCAATATCACTTTCAAACTTTCTATCATTTCAACATCTACTCCAGTGATTTGTGAGGAAGTTTTTGGATCTGAAACAAAAGCGTCTAGCCGTTTTCCCATCATTAGTGTTTCCAAAGCCTTTGCGATTACTTTAGAGTACAAATTGAATTTGGTTGGCTTCTGAAAAAAATTTTTATTCGATGACCCCAAAATCTTGTCAAGGAGTGGTCTTAATCCTTATTTTATGGGAAATTCATTATAAATGTAAAAAGTTAAGAGTCAAGAATGTGCTTTGATAATAAAATTTCAAAAAAAGAATTTTTGAAAAGTGGATTTTTCCAATTCAGCTGGGGTTTAAAGCAATTTTTTTCAGGATAAAATGGGCTAAATGCCTGGTAATAGAATAGTTCCAAAAATGAATCCTTATTCATGAAATTTTAGCGTAAAATTTAAGATTTTTTTTTCCAAAATCCGTCCGTTTACAAGAGGAAGTTTTTCTAAGGAGGAAAATTGGCAACATGACACAATTTGCTTTGCAAATAAGCAGAATGAAATTGTGCTCTCATGTCAAGTTTCAGATCTGAGAATTACTTTCTCTTCGTTAAAAAAAAATAATCAAAGTCCTGAAAATTTTCAAATATCGCACATTTAAGGCTTTGATTTCTCTGGTGGGGCACAAGATAGAAATATGAATTTTTCTCCACTGATAAAACTTTATAATAGTGTTATGCTCAAAAAATTTGAAGATGGAGATTTTACTACAAGCTGAGATATGACAAAGACTGAGATTTAACAATATGGCAAAACAATGCTGCCAGAGTATTTTTTCGTTGTAGTTATTGGTATATATTTATCTAAGTGTATCATTTAATTTTTTTGTTATCTTTAAATAATAGTAACAGAAAATAAAGCCTTTTGTAAAGCTTAGCATTTAATTTATTTAATAAATTTTATCTATACCTAAGGTTTACAAATACATTAAATATGGTTTGAGTAATTTTTGGACGTTTTAGATGCAACATGTTCAAATTTAGGTTTATCTTTACTTTCTAAAATGAAAAAAAACTCTGTAAAGAGACATAGAACTGTATTTGTTTATACCACTAAAATGTAAAATGAACCATAGATGATGCAAAGTTAAATGTCAGTTCAAAAGATCTTCAGATGCTTGTGTATGATTTAAACAGTTCGGAATCTATGCTTTTCTATGTCAATGCACTAATTGACCAGATGAACAAAATCTATCACATCTGCTATTACATTAACTTAACTCTGAAGAAATCACAGATAGTGTAAATTACTGCCAAAACGATACAACTGATAGTGCTGAGATGATTTCAGTTATTTAACCTAGAGAAGAATTTTAGGAATGTTTAGTGGTAAAATTACGAGTATGTGCTTTGAAGAAACATCACTATGAGTCCGAAAAATAATCAAGCTTCCTTAAACTATTGGAAAGCTTCCTTAAACTATTACTCTATTGGAAAGTAAAGAAAACCTTCTAGATTCAGAATGAATTGTAGTGGGTAATTTTTCCGAAAATTTTACTCTTGTCATTCACGATGAAATACAAAATTTTCACTGGGTGAAGAAGCAGGCCATTGTCCGTCCATTTGTTTATCATTATAAGGACAATAATCGTGATAAATGCAGGAGTGGAAATTTTTGTGACATCAGCGATCATCTTACACATGACACCATAACAGGCCATACATTCTAAAATTATTTGATTAATGATATAAAAACTACTGCCCCTTCATTGTCTAAAATCTTTCAGTTTAGCAATGGATCTTCTAGCCAGCACAAAAATAAGAAGAATTTTATAAACCATTGCCATCATGAGTCATTGCCATCTTTGACATTCAAGCAGAATGGCACTTGCCATGGGAAAATGCTTGTGATGGGGTAGGAAGAACGACAAAGAGAGAACTGTCCAAGAGGATCCTACAGATGACAACTGAAAATCAGATCCTCTCTCCTGAAGGAATTTTAAATTTATGTGACAAAAACCTTCCCGACACTACGTTTATGTATGTTCGAAGTGTAGAATTGGGCAACCATGGAAATGAATTACATAACCGATTTCAATGCTGCTTGCCGGTCCCTGACACTCGTTCCTACCATATTTACGTTCCTGTAAATGTAACATTTATACGATGTTACCATATTTCAACCTTAAGAAACTTTCAGTAATTAAAGATTTCCAAATCCCTTTCAACATTTATACTGCACGAAAAAGACATTGTTGCATGCGTGTTTAATAAAAGGTGGTATCTTGGAATCCACAATAAAGTGAACCTTTAACACAGAAATTTCAGAGTTAATTTTTATGACCCAGCATGACAAATGACTTCATTAATGTTATTAACAGATCACATGACTTGTGCCTTCTTGTAAAATTTTGAGAAAGATCACCCTTATGGAACTGACAACAGTAACTGGTCGAACTTACAACATTCCTCCTAAATTGTGTGTAAACATTTCTCAGATCTTTGTTAAACATCGTATGCAGTCTCTAAATAAGATAAACATTGGTATTACACTACATTTTAAGCAGCATATTTTGTTTGCAAATATAACAAAAAAATAGAGAAATGTTTTTTATCCTATGGTACTCGTCGTAATTGCATTTATTGACATCTTGTCCTTGCCATATCTCAGCTTCTAGTCAAATCTCGATCTCCAAATTTTTTGTGCATAACATTACTGCAACTTACTATCAGGGGTCATAATTTCAGATTTTTATCTGTTGCTCAACCGGATATATACGAGTAAAAGCCTTAAAAGGGGGACTTTTGAAATTTAAGAGTTTGGGATTTTTTTTTTCAACAAAGAGAAAGCAAGTCTCAGATCTGGAACTTAGCATATGAGTGCAAGCACTTTCTACCTTTTAGAAACAAAAGTGTCATGTTGACAGTTTTCCTTCCTAGAAAAGCTTCATCTTGTAATCGGACAGATTTCAGAAAAAAATCTAAAACTTTATGCTAAAATTTCCCCATACACATTACATTAAAATCCAATGGTCATTTTTTTGTTTCACTTCAAAAATATCTCTAAAATACTGTATTATTTAAGGGATGGCCAAATATATCAAAGAGTTTCGTTGACCCTCGCATTGTTCATAGAGGCAATCACACCTAATGCCCCTTGGCCCTACATTGAACTATTAATTAGTTCGAGACATGTCGCCACCACTTTAATTACATTGAGAAATATAACATATTGTGTTTTCCCGTTTACACAGCCAATTATTCTTATATTCCAAATTCGTAATATCATGAATTTCATCAGAGGAGAGTGTCTTTAATATCCAATACCACTTTTAGGAGGAAAATTAGGGAAAAGCAATAATTTGTAATCAAATTCACGTTTCTATAGTTTAGTTCAATTCTCCCATGGGATTGTCTACAATTGGTTTACTCCTTAACGTAAATGTTTCCACGAAAGGATTAAACATTTTAAGCAGGATCAGATTTTATCAACAAGTAATTAAATTTCTTTAAAGTGTTTTATTCATAATCTTGTGTCTCTTTGTTATAAATTTTTTGAACATTTTATCTTTCAAACGGACGTTAATCAAAATGACGTTATATATATATATATATATATATATATATATATATATATATATATATATATATACAGAGGCTGTTCGCACATTTTTTAGACGATTTTGGTAAGCGGTAATAAAAAATCGTTTGCTGCAAAAGAAATAATTGCAATTGTACTATGTTTTTAAAAGTCAAAATTATCGTCTGTGGCTTGAAAGTTTGGTTTTAACTCAAAATGGCGTTTTTAACAAAGCAGTGGTTCAAAGGTTACATTTATGCTCTTTCCGAAGAGAAATATGCGTACTCCGTTATCCAAAAAACGATGTGAGAGTCATGGTTTTGTGATAAAGCGTCGATAGGTAATATCGTCAACAAGAAAGGAAAAAAACGTCAAATTGGAGCCTCAAGTGGGACAAAAATTCCAAACAAGTATCCAAGGAAAAAACGGACATCTTCGACTATTGCAGAGGTACGTTGCTTAATGTTAAAAGAAAATCCCCCTAGTCAAAGGACAGTTGCAAAATCATTAAAATGCTCGGTGTCCACTATAAACAAAATGATAAACGTTGATTTAAATCTTAAGAAAGCGAAAAAACGCAATGTGCAACGTCATCTTCCAAATCATATCGCTGAACGCAGGACACGCTGCAGAATTCTATATGAGAAACACTTATCCAAAGAAAAATGGAAAACAATTGTCACAATAGATGAATCATGGGTGTATTTAAATGATTGCAACAAAAAAGAACCATTTATTATCATAAAAGGGGAGAAAAAAATTTAAGTACATGGTTCAAAGAATCGAAAGAAAGTTTTTCTAAGGGATTCATGATTGTTGCTGGTTTTTCTTATAATGGCAAGTTAAAAATAAAGACAGTGGAAAAAAATGTCAAGATTAACTCCAAATACTATCAGGAATATATTTGATCGCCAAGTTTTCTGAATGAAATACCATCGCTTTACCCACAGTGCCATCAATCCTGTGAGACTCCATCAGGACAAAGCTAGCAGTCACACTTCAAAATCCACTGTAAATTTCCTAAAAGAAATGGAACAAAAGACTGGTATCAAGGCCATACCCTTCACTGATATCCCTACTAAATCTCCCGACGTATCACCTATGGATTTTTGTGCTTTCGGACTCTTAAAATCTGCATTATCCAAACGTCGTCCCAAAACCCTTACAGGACTCTGGAAAGCTGTTCAGGAGGAATGGGATAGAATACCTCTTCTGACACTTCAAAAGACATTATTATCCTGGAAATTGCGGTGTCGAAAGATAGTTCAGAATAAAGGATGTCAAGTAGAACATTTAAAACACAAGAATTTTATGTAATTTATTTTTGTGAATACAATATACATCGTCTAAAAAATGTGTTAACAGCCTCTGTATATATATATATATATATACATATATATATATATATATATATATATATGTATATATACAGGTGATTATCTAAATAATGGAAACACCTATCAATATTAGTGGTGTTTATGAATCTGCTTCGCATTCCTTAAAAAGCAAGTTCGGCCACCGGTATTTTTTATATAATATAGTGTATGTATTTTTCTACTGTCTGGTAGCAGTAATGAAGCTAAGGGAAACGTGCTTTTGGGGGGAACAGCGTAAAATGTCAAACCTTGTAGACCTTGCGAAAAGGGCAAATTGTTGGAGCGTGTTTAAATTGAAGTATCTGTTACTGCAACCCCCAGGCTAATGGGTGTTTTTCGAGCTATGGTATCGAAAGTCATGATAGCATACATAGTACACGGAAAAACATCCTTTGCCAAACAGAATAATGGACGAAAGGGAGAGCTGAGTGAAAGAGACTGACGAGGTATTGAAGCGGATTGTGACATGAAGAAAGAAAATAACTGCAACCAAAATGACCGAAGAGCTCCAACTGCATCTGCATGTTCCGGTATCAACCGTTAGATGTAGCAGGGAACTTCACAAACAGAGCATTTACGGAAGAGTAGTTATTCCCAAGCTACTTGTAATAGATGCCATTACAAAATATCGTTCACAGTGGTACCACGAGCGCAAATCGTGGTCGGGTAATATGTCGAAAAACGGCATTTGGTCTGACGAATCATTGTTCATATTGTTCCTCTCAACAGGGCATGCATGTGTCTGGAGAACACCTACACAAGCGTAAGATTCTGGCTGTCTCATTTCAACTGTCAATCATGGAGGTAGATTTATCAGGGTTAGGGAAAGCTTATCATGGTTTTCTTCAGGTTCTATTGTAACCCTAAAAGGGAGATTGAATGGGAAAGAATATGTTGAAATTTTAGCTCACTAGTCCATTCTATGATGCAAATATTGTTTCTTGCAGGAGATGGCGATCTCAAGTATGGTAATTCCCCTATACATAGGGCCAGATTTATCAAGTATTGGTTTGAAGTGCATGAAAAAAAAAGTCAAATATATTATCTTGACCTGTACAACCCCCCCCCCCCCCGACTATATATCATCCAACAACTGAGATCTATATAAGAGGATAGAGCCAGATATCGATATCCACCACAGCATCTCTGCAGAAACTTTCATGACTTTTCTCTCAAGAATAGTATAATGTATTCTTAACCACTATTCCTGACTTGTATAATCCAATTCCAAGGTCAATAAGGTGGTATTACATGAAAAAGGTGATCCTGCGCCATATTAATAAATGTTTTCATGATATTTCTTAGTGTTTCCATTATTTTTATATCCACCTGTATATACAGTCGAACCTCCATATATCGAAGTAGCAAAATGCGCGAAAAAAATTCGATATATAGAAATTTCGATGTATAGAATTGAGCTTAGTCTTATCATAATTCTCCTAAAAAAATTTAAGCTAATTTTCGTATACGAAACTCCATTTCTAATTTATATGCGAATCCCATTAAATGAAAGTTAATAACTAAAAAAGGAATTAATATGAAAGATTTATTGATTACTACATATCTTTAAAAAAAACAATAATGCAGACAGTTGTTACAATGATCACAGTTACATTCTTTAAAAAAAACCTACGAATATCTTGCTGAACAGTTAGTTTTGCGTAAAGTTCAAAGAAATTTTCGTATTTATTCAGTCCACTAAAAACTTCATCAGGGACATTATCCGCGAATTGAAGTCTACGACATATTGTTTCAAATGCCAAAAATTGGTAGATTTTATTCTAAAGTGGAATAAAATCTCCCAATTTGTCTTGAAAAAAATTTCGATATATAGAGATTTTTTCCATATATAGAAACAATTTTTCTATGTAATGAACATGGAGATTTGCTAAGAGTTCGATATATAGAAAATTTCGATATAGGGAAGTTCGATATATGGAGGTTCGACTGTATATATACAACGTAATTTTTATGCAAACATCAATTGGCGAAATTCAGCTGACAAAATTAATATATATACAGGATGGCCGGGCTAAAAGTATCCAAAAGTCATGACTTATTTTTCCGGAACTTCCCATGAGAATTAAAAAAAAATTATTTAAATAGAAAGAACATCTCACCAAGTTTTCATATCAATTATAGACCTCGATCATAGTATTATAGATTTCGATGTGCGCACCTTTTGTTACACGACTAACGTCTAAATGATAATCCAGTTCTCTCCAAGAGTTTCGTAGCATATCAGGCGTTATTAGACTTTTTTTTAAATTCTGAAAAGTAGTTCCGTAAAAATAAGTCGTCACTTTTGGATACCTTTATCTCGGATACCCTGTATAATAAGTAGGGAATTAATTAAACTACGAAAAATAAATTAAAAATACGTAAAAATTATAAGTATAAGAAGAAACGTACTTAAAAACAATTTGAATTCATGTTTTAGTTGCTTTTGCAATACTGTAGGATTAAAATAAATATTTTTAAAGTCTAAAACTTAATCTATTATAGTCGCGCTAGAATCCGTGTGGAGTCCATTAATCATTTTTTAATTTTTTTTTCTATTTACTTTTTTCCAGATTTTCCACTAAACAGTCAGTTTTATGTGCTTCAAATATAGCTTATTTCTGACCTAACAGATACGGTAAACATTCCTTGGAATTTTATAAATTAAATTAATTTCAGTGACTTTCTATATTTGAGCCAATTTCAACATGTTATTCTGTTTCATTAAGTTTAATACAGCTCGAAAAGATTTATTGTTGCTGGCTATCATTTGTCGTTTAATATCAGAAACTGCGACATTTAATAAAGTCGAGAGCGAGATTTAATTTGTGAAAATGTGGCGTTTGATTAAAATAGATTTTCATGACTATAATCAATTGTTCACGAGTTTGTAATATTTGAAAGGTTGAATATTTGTTCACCAATTGAGGTAATTGTAAACAAATATGTTTTGATTTGTGTATTAAATGTGAGTGTTTACAAAATAATATTTATCGTAGTATTTATGATATATATAAAATATATTTGCAAAACATATTTTTCATCTAAAATAATAATACAAAGTGTTTTCTTCTATCAGGTTAACACAATCGTAAATTTGAGTATTTTTAAAATACTTAATACATACAAAGTAATAATCATTTACTGCGCCAGTCATCGCTAGCTCCTATACTTAGGGATGAAACAATACCAGTGAGGTATCGATACTTTTACTTGTACTTAGATCGAAAGAAGTATCGGTACCTACTTGATATCAGAACAAAAGTATCTATGCATACTCATATCGATACTTTTTTAAGACCATAAAATTATTGTCCCTATTATTAATATCCTTGCATTTTCAATGAATCTATAATGGGGCCGCTCAGTAATATTTTCCACCACGTTCGCTGAAAACCACGTTCCAGTCTTCGTGAGCCAAGACGAAGGCGTGTAGCATGTCAACATGATTGACATTAAAAGAGCCAACCAGAGAAGGAATCATTTTCGAATTTGAGGAGGGGGGGTTACCCCTTTTATTATTTGAAACTCTTGACACAAGTGTTTTGTTGGCTTTAGACGGTCCTAGCCTAGATCACTGCCCAAGGGGATTTAGTTAGGCCTCTTCCCCATTTACTGCGTTCCACATTCATCCCCACAAACTTCCCGCATATTAGTGAGAAGACGGACGTCAACAATCTACTATATGGAAGAAATCTTTCGTTATTGTTCTGCGACCGGAATTGTATATTTAAGAACATTAGTTTAACAGTTTTGTAATGTCTTATTTATTAATTTCTTTATTAATATTAATCTTCATTTTAATTTTCTAATGAGTTGTTTTTACCAAGCTGATCGACTGATAAGCTTTCCGGTTTACAATTTAGAAATTAGAAAATAACATACAAAACTCATGCCGAAGAATGCCACAATTAAGACAGCGTCTTATTGTGAACCCCTGAAGAGAGTGTGGAAGTCGCTGAAACATGGACGACCAGGTAAACTTTCAAAAGGCATTGTGCTCTTGCATGACAATGCGAGACCGCATGCTGCGACGCTAACAAGGGATCTATTGAAAAAGTTTAAGTGGGAAGTGTGGAATCTTGCGCCAAGTTACTCTCAAGTCTTCGGTCCCACGTCTTCGGTCCCATGACACAAGAACTTGCAACGCGACGATATCACTCGGATAAGGAGCTAAAAGTTTGAACCTAACAATTTTTATCTCCCCCCAACAAGCCCCAACAAATGCTAAAATAAAGGAGGTGATTACGTCGACAAATAGATTATGCATTATACTTTTATCTTAGTAAAACTTTGATCTATAATTTCAACCCGCTTTTGTTTTTTCCAACGAGTGCAACTAACTTTTTGACTGGCCATTGCATGTATGTATGTATATATATATATATATATATATATATATATATATATATATATATATATATATATATATATATATATATATATATATATATGAAATGAATTTCAAACATTTCCCTTCATTAACATTGTCTTATCGCAACAGAACATTTTCCCTCATTTAAATTTGACTTAGGAATAACCAAATTAATCTATTAGATCTTCTCCGACGTCGACGTGCAGACAGAAAGCTTATATTAGAAGACTGTTCTAGAAGCTATGACGTGATCGCGTCCGATGCGGCGTCAGATGTCACGTTTTAACCAATTAAAAGTTCAGCGCGCCTGTGCATTTCGCAAGAATCATTGTTCCTCGGCAATTCTCTATGCACTTGTATATTCTCTCCCAAGCCATTAACATGTAGTGTCTTAGCTGTCCGTATCGCCGCAGCGTTGCGCTGCCGGTATTTTCCCTGCTGCCAGCGATGTCCATCCAAACATTATTGATGCTAATGGAAGCTGTCCAACAAGGAAGTACCTTTAAATATATAATAGAAGTGCGATGAACTCTTCGTCTCTGGTTTTGATTGAGTTGGTTCATACTTTGGACTTCCCCGGTTACATGACTACAAAACTACGGATTAAGTCGGAACTTTCCCGAGTTACCCCACATTTATTAATACATTTATATATATATATATATATATATATATATATATATATATATATATATATATATATATATATATATCGGACGTTGGTATTCTTCACACCCAATCCTATTAACACATTATTCCAAACATTCTGAGAATCATTTCTCACTTGACAGTCGGTGGTCCGGTGGCGAGGACATTCATCATTAATAAATCCATCAAACAGCAAGATGTTAACACAACAGGCATAAAAACACTCCAATTGAGCATCCTAAACATCTTTATTAAAATTCCAATAATTACTCATCTCCATGAAACAAATTCCCAATATCCCATCCAATTGAAATATGTGCGCCTAACAGTACACGTCCTTTCCATTCCCTAGTTATCCATAACTCTGCTGATTTTCTTTGTTTCAACGTTAAAACCAACACTTAGTGACGCTCATTACTTATGCGTGATGTTGTAAGGTATACACAAGATTCGATTCACAAGAATCGAACTTTTGAGTGAATTAAAGAAGCTGCTTTAGATATGCTAATTTCGGCATACGCGCTTAGTATAAATACCACGCAGCGTCATTAATGAAAGAGGGGGGAGGTTGTTAAGGTTGAAAAGGTGTTATCCTGCGCTAGTGCTTAGCGGGCCAGAAGTTTACATGGCTGTACTGCTGGTTTGACTTACTGTTCATGAGTATAAAAATATATTGTTCTTGAAAGCTGTGTTTATACATTCCGTACAAGTAGTACGCATGCTTATTGCTGTAAAAGCCAATTATATGTGCAACGAATTCAATAAACATTGTTTCATGTATAATCTGTGTTTGCTTCAAATTCAAATAGAGTGCCACTTCAAATTATATACACCCAAGTCTGGGTAGAAGTGAGCATAGATTCTCTATACTGGCGCCCGAAAGATATATATACCCTGGTAGTTAGCGTTAAATTTGTAACGAACAACATAATTGAAATTAAAAACTGTGTACTATGTACTTATATTGATAAAATTGTTGCAAGTACGTATATACTATTTAAAAAATGAGTGTTGTAGAACAAAATCCTGCTGGAAATATTCCTCGGGTAATTATGGTTCAGCATTTTGCGCCATTCGAAGCCACCTTCAATGGCGGCCCCTCAAGCCAATTCCTAAAGAAAATTGAGCATTACTTTCAGCAATAATGCACCCCAGAGGGGGATAAACTTAAAATTGCTCTAGCCGCTTTAAGAGGTAGTGCATATCAGTGGTACACATGCATTCAAAGCAGTAATCTGATTTTTGACTATTTGTCATTCAAGCAACAGTTTCTTAGTGTTTTTCCAAAGACCTTTAATCAAAGTAAAATTGAAGCGGAAATTTATTCGCTAAGGCAACGTGAAGGTCAGTCTGCGGTAGATTTTGCTACGGAAAAGATTTCCAAGTGTGAGGAATATTTAGAAGGGGTAACGGAAGCGGTAATCTTAAAAATAGTTATCCAACGTTTGAAGCCAAGTGTCCAAGATTTTTTAGATAATCAAACAATTACAAGCAAGGTTACCCTCCTTCAAGCTTTAGCTAAACATGACAATAGCCATTTCTTCGCTACCCCGTACCATCATTCAGGTACGAGAAGTTTTATACACCCGCGCCAAAATTTTTCGCGAGTTTCAAACCAGCAGCGTAAGCAGTACCGCAGGCAAAATAATAGAAGCGCACGGCGTTATAATGAAATTAGTGCACTTAAAGTAAATAATATGCAAGCACCTTACTTGCACTGGCAAGTTGATTCACATGATATGGTTCAACCTGTTGAAACTGTTTGGTCAAATGTATTATTTTGTCCGAGCAGTAATCATTATTTTGAGAATAGTGACAGTCAGGGTATTTTTGTGGCTTATAAAGAAAGTGAGTCTAGCTGGAATAATGCGGTAATTCCAGTACAAATTTCTGAAAATAGTGCCGATACTAATGCTAGTGGTTTAGAAAATAAATCATCGGACACTTCTATTAATGCTATACCTGATATTATTAATGCTATACCTGATATTATTGATGCTATACCTGATATTTTAGATGATATTCACACATCTGTTAATGAAGGAAATTTAGTAGATGACGAAGTATGCGTTACGGAAGTTAGTGAATACTTATTAGTTGACGACAATAAAAATTCTTTAAACGATAGTAGGAACTCGCTAGGTAATGATGATATTATTTCAAGTTTATATCCGAATGAGGATGCTGTAGGCCAGGTTGATAATATGGTTTTAAATAAAGTACATGAAAACCAGACTGAGAATCAGGATGAAAAGTTGACATAGAGTTATACTGTAAGTAGTTTAGCTGATGCTTCGGAAGTTATAGACGTCGTTTGCATTAAAACGCACCAGTACGAAAAGCTTAATCTTCCTAAAACTGAAGCAGTGTTAAAGAATTTAAATGATAATGATTCTGATGTCGCAAGTTTCAAAGAGACTTTTTCGTCAAAAGAGGATAAAACTAAAGTTAAGGAGGATAAAAAACGTGAAAAAGCGCCTTCAGGTTCCAGCATTAAAACTGCAAATACTGAAGTAATTAAAACGGTAAACAAGAAGTCGCATAAGCACCAATACCAAAAACAGAGTCAGTTTGTTGAAAAACATGACACAAGTAGAGAGATAAAGCCAGTAACTAAACACGTTGGTGCGGCGTATAAATTTGACAAAATAGAATCTGCATTAAAATTTAATGCCTATACTCTAAAAAGTACGGAGAAAAGTAAAGTGTGCACTACAAAACCTCCATCTAAGGATGAACGTGGCACACATAAGGTACACAAGGTTATCAAAAGGAAGAATGACAATTTTAAAGCTCCTTTGCATAAGTACAGGAAGCGCAAGATTTCTGCCGCCCAGCAAGGTTGGCCTCCTCCCAAGAGACCTCCTGTCCATCGTCAAGCCGGACCAGCGCCTCAGGACCAACGAACTGCTGCACGAAGGATGCCCACACGGTCAACGAACCCCTTTACTAGGACTGCGACCATCAAGAGAGGTTCCACGGATTGGACAGACTGGTGCAAGGAAGTTGCTGCATTCATGAGGAACAAGTATTGTATCAATTCTCTTATTCTAACTCCCACCCTTTAATAAAACCGAACCAAATTGGTTTGAAGTTCCCCATTGTATATACTGTGTAAACATTTTGAGGGGAAGGAGTGAGCCACTGAAAAAAAAAGGCATACTGTTGTTTTATAAATTTTTGAAGGGGACATGTAGTGACTAGAAAAAAAATACATACTGCACAATATACCAATTAACCACTAATGTACTAACTTCACAAAAAAATAACACATGTATATTATAAATTGGGGGAGAGCAGATACAGTCAAGAAATTTCATGCTGTGCAATTGTGTTGTCACTTTTAATTAAAATAGATATTTTAGGGCGCAGTTGGCATCCCAGTATCCGCAACTCTGCAAATCCACTGTTTGATGGTGTCACCTGGACCCTTCGGTGTTAGTTTTGTAAAATGGTAGTGGCGTTTTTCCTCCACACAACGTGTGGAAGGTTTTTTTGACTTTGCCACCCATTATGTCAAAAGTCAGACCAGCACGCGTTTTCAATTAGTTAACTGAAGCCGTTCAGACCTCAGTTACCTAATTTTTTTTTTCGAGGGAGGCCAGTGTAAGGTATACACAAGATTCGATTCACAAGAATCGAACTTTTGAGTGAATTAAAGAGGCTGCTTTAGATATGCTAATTTCGGCATACGCGCTTAGTATAAATACCACGCAGCGTCATTAATGAAAGAGGGGGGAGGTTGTTAAGGTTTAAAAGGTGTTATCATGCGCTAGTGCTTAGCGGGCCAGAAGTTTACATGGCTGTACTGCTGGTTTGACTTACTGTTCGTGAGTATAAAAATATATTGTTCTTGAAAGCTGTGTTTATACATTCCGTACAAGTAGTACGCATGCTTATTGCTGTAAAAGCCAATTATATGTGCAACGAATTCAATAAACATTGTTTCATGTATAATCTGTGTTTGCTTCAAATTCAAATAGAGTGCCACTTCAAATTATATACACCCAAGTCTGGGTAGAAGTGAGCATAGAAACTCTATAATGTCATATCGTCCATGTTCTTTTGCCATACTAAGCATTTTCTTAGCGCCAAACTGCATTACTATACGTCTACCTAAAATTCTCCTCGGTTCTTCGGAGAGTGAATCAAGTCGAACACACTAATTCTATTTTCACTGCAATGCCTTATGCCGCTTATTTGAACTCCCAGAGTTTTAAATTGTTAATCCTATATTTTACTAACTAATATCCCGTTTTAAGGTCGCGCGATCACCCCCCCCCCATATTTTAGCCTCACACACACACACACACACACACACACACACACACACATATATATATATATATATATATAGTCAAACCTGTATTTGTGCGGTAGATAGGGACCGCACAAAAATAATATTCAGAGACTTCATAAATAGCTATAAGAAATAATTTTTCACAACGTATTAAAGGAAAATAATTATGCGGTGGAGAGAGACCGTATAAAAAAGTAGCGCCCACTTTTTGATATCACAAAATGCTCAGCGCATTCGAAAACACTAAATAGTGTTGCAACGGTGCGGAAATCACAAAAAAAGGACGCGTTATGAACGCGCATAAAACAGGTCTATGTATGGCCTACAGAAGCACGAGCGGGGCGCACGGAGGAAATTTGCATGTGACATGGGCAAGACACCCTTCACTGATGACAACACACATCGCACAAAATAAAATTTTTATTTGGATTACACATTTTCCCCATGGGTACAATTATCGTGTTTTTTTTTGGGCCGTTGACAGAGCTGTTTTTTGTGCGTGCATAACGCGTTCGTTTTTATGTAATACACATACCGTTCCAATGCTCTTCGGGGTTTTCGCATACGTTCAGCATTTTGCGATGGAAATAAATGTGGTCTTGCCATTTGAAAATTTCGAGTTTCTATACCTATATCCCTAACCGTGAGAGCCACTTTTTTGCTATTCGCAGAATCCCGAGCTCATACCTCTGAATAACTATATCTGAAATCTCATCTCAATCGGTGGAACGGAACAGCCGCTAGAGGTCCATATATCAGCAAAGTTTTTTTTTATGACCATCCTGTATATTTATATTCGTTATGTCAGTTATTGTGACTATACCATGATAAGCAATTTCAGGCCAAGGATTGAAAAAATTATAAAACTGCACCGAGCACAACCACACATTAATTGAAATCGAACTTTTGTGGAATTTCAATCTGTGTTTCTGAAATCTTGTTTATATTTGTGAAATTAAAAATTAAAATACTACAGCAATAATAAATCATAAACCTAATGAAATACTTTTTCTAATTTTTAGCTCATATTCTTATTCAAATTGTCATATTAAGAGTTTTATGTGCAATAATTAGTATTATAATTATGTCGTGTGCTGCATATTATAGAGAAAAATGTGAGGGGGTCGATGAAGAAAATCATTCTTTTAAAAGGGGTCGATGCAAGAAAAAGTTTGGGAACCCCTGGTGTAGGGTATCCGGTGGAAGCCCTAAATTGTATTAAAATTTATAAAAGATTCCCTTTATTTGAAAATGTTATGAAGTTTTAACAAAACTATATTTATATTCATGATTTTATATCACATTTGAACTAAAAATAGTATATGCATTTAATCTATATATATGTATAAAACATTTCCGTATCTAACTGACTCACTGACATACAACGCACAGAACAAACCGCTGGACCTAAAGGGCTGGAATTTTGCATGGCGATTCCCCTTATAGTGTAGGGGTGCACTAAGAAAGATTTTTGATAAATTATTCGTAGATTTTCTAAAATTAAATTTTTAATCTGTTTTAGTAACTTTTTTTAAGTTTGTATTTAAAATAATATTTTGAGGGTTATAAAATTTCTATCACGAGAAAGATCATACAAATTCCTTTAAAATGAGATCTTTTCCGAATCTTCACCTCCATTTTCTGATTTTTGGCAAATTTTTAAAGATTAATTTTTAGAATTTAATTTATTAAATGCTGATCACGTGATTTCTTTTTCTGTTACTTTAAATAAATTTATCGTCACTTGCATACCAACTAATGGGGCAGACGATTGGACATTATCAAAAAAAATATTAAAATACAATAAAATATATTATATTCTTCAAACTGTACTATATTAATTGTACTATATTCTTTAGTATGTCCTATTACATTTAATGTGAAAATTTTCTTCTACATTATTTTGTCTATAAAAATATCCCTTACGATTTTTAGATAAATATATTTCTTTGTTTTTTTTTACATCAATTGTATACATTGATCATCGTATTTATTATATATATATATATATATATATATATATATATATATATATATATATATATATATATCACATGAATTGGATACATTGAGCGCTGTATTTAATTTGAATGTACGCCGTAGCGAAATGCGAGTTTTCATCTAGTTGCTATATATTTTAGGAAAAAGTGCTCCGAACGTGCGCAGATACTTTAAAATCCAATTCTAAGTTTATAAAATATACCGTGGGAGATAAAAAAATCCTGTACTTTTGCACTATCCAATATCATGCATATTTATGCTATATATGAAATGGTAACTAATTAAAGTATATTTTGTTCCCTATAAGTACATAGAAACTTGCGAAGCATAAATAAGGCTGCCTACTTCTGCGTTTGAGATATAAATCAATATGCTAGCATTAATTGGAAAAATTCTGAATGGATATTCTGTTTCGGGAAATATAGGTTTATTTCACGGCTGAGTGAAGTTCTGGCGTAGACTGAACTGTAATTTACTTTTCTGTCACTCGGGATAGAAACTATTGGCAGTCGAAATATATTTTTCCTGCGTAGCAAATGCATTTGAAATCTAAGTTTTAAAGGGAAATTCGTGGAAAAAATATATATTATTTTAACGATACGCAAAATTTATCGTTGAAAAAAATGAGAAATTTTGACAGATGTATGAGTAAATGAAGGTAAAAAGTATAAGGTTAGTAAGGAAAATTGGGGCTTGTGTGTTGTACAGCGCGCTTGTTTTCGGTGCCGAGGGTACTCGGATCGAATCCCTGCATCGCGCTACGATAAATGCCACTGTTTGTGCCGTCCCTTCATAATAGGAGGAATGTTCTCCGCCTAAATCAGGAGTCCCCAAACTTTTTATCCCGTCGACCCCTTAATAGAACATTTTCCTTCTTATCGACCCCCAGATTAAGCATTTAGCAAAAACATTAAATCATTTTTTGCATTTCTGATGCTCAGCAATAAGGATACCTGCATAACAACCAACGAAAGAATTTATAGTTCCCATATCTTATAAAATCCACCCAAGAACATTAACAGAAAAAAGAGGTTTTCTCGACTGTTATTATAATCTTAAAAAATAATAGCAAAAGTATGCATAGATGGAAATTTACCTATAGTTTTTAAACCGTACGTGTCATATTACGTAAAATACACAATTATCGTTGAAAATATAACATAAAGTATATTAGATGCAAAATACCTCTTACTGTCATTTTGCAACTACTACTGAATACCTTAAAATTTGTTAATGTGCCTTTTTATTAAAATAGTTGATATTAGTGGGATGGGTGTGTCTGTAGAGAAGCAGCAAGATTATTGATATTCGGTTGAAAATTGGTAAGTTTTAGTCACAAATCGCCACGAATTCGCCAGTTCAATATGTTCTTCTGTTTTGTTAGAATTGCATTCGCGTGGCTAAAACCGACTTCAACCATGTATGAAGCAAGTAAGAAAGTTTCGGCTTCTGCTCTGAGCTTGGGCTATTTAGTGGAAATATTGTTATTGCTCTAAAATTCACTGAGGCTTTGATTTTTAAACAATGTTTTAGCTTCGAGATCTACACATATTTCAATCAGTTCATCTTCTAAGCCAGATTCACTACCTTCATTATCTAATTTTACATCAAATGGTGTAGCAAACCATTCGGGAACATGCATATTCTCCAAGTCTTCGAAACGTGCCTTAAAGTCCTCTCTTAATTTATTAAGATGTTTAATATATATCTCCAAATCACGGTCGTTAATCTTTCAATTTTCTTTTAGTACTCGCAAGTTTGAAAAATATTTAAAATCGGATCGTGCCAGTGAAGATTTAAATAGCTTCATTTTTACTTGAAAGGCCATTATGATTGTTCGAGCTTGAACAATTGTAACATTTTTTTTCCTTGCAAACGCTTATGTACTTTATTAAATTTCGAATAAAGGTCTGCCAAATAGAGCAAATGGTTCCTGCATTGTTTTAACTCGCCACATAGTGATGGAATCACATTCCTAAGAAACTGTTCAGAAGAGTCGTACATGTCAACAAGCCTCTGCAAACTAACACCTCTTGAGAACCAGTTTACCTCAGTGTGCAAAAGTTAATTGTTTGAAAGTTTCATCATTTTCTTCTCATATCTTCGCAAACAGTCGGGAATTCAGAGGATGAGATTTAATTTTATTAATTGACCTGATGCACACGTTTAAGGAATCACAAACTTCGTCACTTAGTGTTTTGGCTACAAGATGCTGTTTGTGTAGGGATGTACTTTAGAAGCCTTTTCCTTCAGAAAGACGATAAATCCCCTGTAACAGTCTACCACAGCAGGTGCACCGCAAATAGCTACTGCATTAATATTCCAGAAAGGAATATTGTGCTTGTTCAAATAATCTTGCAAACATAAAAAATTGTCTCCCCTTTTGAATCAGTTTCAAGATATTTAGCAAATAGAAATTCATCAACACTTTCATTCAGGGATGGGCTATGAAACCTAACATAAGCCATGAGAAGATGTGAGCTTCCGAAAGTTGATTCCTCAAGTTGAATAGCAATGCTGGAACTTACTATGCTGGAGCTCAGAGATCAAAGTTCTTTCCACATTATCGGCCATTTCCTCAATACGTCTCTACACAGTACTTGCATTTAATGGTAAGCATTTTAAAACTAGTTGAGAGTCTTTCTTCATAGCATTTTCAATTACACCTTTATAGCTGGTGTTATAATCTCTTCACCAATAGTATACGTTTTGCCTTTCCTTGCTATATTAAGAGGAATGCTGTAGGATGTATTCAATCCTCCTTCTTTATCAACACTAGCAGATGACTTCAAGTATATATTCAAATTTGGCTGAACTCTAAATTTCTCTTTTAGTTTTTTGAAATGCTCAAAATCTTTGTTTTTCTTATCAGAATGGATCCTTTCCAAGTGGTCTTTCATCTTCGCCGGCTTCATAGCATCATTGCTGAAAGTTTTTTCACATAATAAGCACATAGAAATAGTTTCGTTAGCAAACGATGGCACTAAACTATATTTCAAATTCTGTGAATATTGTCTGCATTTCTTCTTAGAATTGGTAGCCGACATTGTGGGTATTAAAGTCAGATTTTTAATTTTAAAACACAATACGTTTGCAGCAGAACAAAACAGCAGTAGTAAGAGACACAACTTAACCGTACGAGCTATAAAGAACTGCCTGATTTTTCTCAGAGTGCAGCGTTGCCACCTTTTTCTAATAATAAATATTTATAATTGGAAGAAAATTATAATTTTATCTATATTTTATCTATTTAGTACCATTAGATGGGAAAAAGATAACAAAAAAGTATCTATATTTAATGATTTCACAGGGCAACAAAAAAAAATTTTTTTTTGGTGCCTAGGATCTGTTTTTAGCTATATTTGTTACGCTGAATCTAAATATGAAATCAGTTTTTCTATATCGGCTCTACTTTTTTAGATACATCCACTTATTGATAAATATATCACAGATTTATGAATGTGTTTTTTTTATGCAATACACTCAAGTATGGGTGATTTAATCCTACTTATTAACCGTCTGCTGTCCAGTTAGTTCCAGGAAAATCCGCTAAAATAAATAAGCATTGCTTGTTCGGAAATTGTACTGACCTTTAACCCTCTGACGTCCGAAGACCCATTTTGCAACTTACCCCAAAAGACCTTTCGTCCGAGAACGATTGTACTGAAATTTGTCACAGTGGGGTGAGGCCCCACTAGCAGCATCAGGTCATAAAGAAAATTACATATTTTAAATTCTTGATTTTATTTTTTACCGTCAAAATGACGGCATTCAGTCTTTTTAGAAAGAAAAAAATTCCCTTCTTTCTAGTGTTAAAAAAAGTGTTTTTAACTGTTTGGGGTATATTTCAGTGACTTTTGGAAATATTGTAAAACGTTTACTTCAGAACCCAGATAAGTGTCAGGGTAGTCTATAGTATAATGGAAATGAAAGTATATTTAGCTGAATGGAGTGCAGTGTCTTTGGCGTAAACACTACATTGTATTAACAATTTATAAAAAACTCCCTATATTTTAAAATATTTTTACCAAAATTATAATTGTTTTCATTTGAACTAATTTATCACATTTGAACTAAAAATATATGCGTTTGATCAGTACCAACTGGGTCAAACAACCAATCTGCCATGACCAACTGGGCCACCATGCCCAGTTGGTAAAGGCAGCGGGCCAGTGATCCAAACGTCTCTGGTTCTATGCCGGTCACTGACAAATCCACCGTGTTCACTAATGGTCGGCGGGGCACGTAAAATATGTCGTGGCCGCAATATTCTCCAAGTTCTAAAATTTATATCTGAAGGTGCGGGATCAAGTGTTCCATTATCGCCACTTGACTCAGTTGAAAATTACGGGACCGGCCCTTACGGGGTTAACGCTTCTCCATCTACACAGTGCTCCCAATAAAGTGGCCAGCGAAACCAAGGTGTTATATGGCGGTTAGGAAGTCTAAGAAACCGTCTGCCGCACTGGGAAAAAACAGTACTATATATTTTTGAAAATGAAAAGTGCTCTGAATGTAGGCTGATATCTCAATATCTCGCAACCCGGCAAAGAAAAGTGACACAAGTCCAAAAATGGCAATTTTGAGGTCATGCCATTGAAAAATAGGTATGAAGTGACCCATCGTGCGTGAAAAGCAATACGTCTCTATCTCGCAATTTGTCCACCTGAGAGTAGTTGTATCAGTTTTATTGTAATTCTTGTTCAAGCTGCAGAGTATTCTTTAAGTTGATTTTTCTCAAATGCTGCATTTTGGAATTGTGTCACTTTTCTTGCCGGGGTGGAATATACTATCAGCAATTAGTTTTCTAAAGCCTTATTCATAAGTTTTTAAGTTTGTTACATTAGATCATGTCATTTTACATAAATATTTTAGAGTACTTAATAAATACAAGGGGCGTGGTCGCCCAGTTGGCAAAAGCCGCTAACCAGTGATCTAGATGTCTATGGTTCGATGCCGGTCACTGACAAATCCACCGCCGTGTTCACTATTGGTGGCCGGGGCACTTAAAGTATGTCGGGGCTGCAGTGTCATCCAAGTTCTCAAATTTACCTCTTAAGGTGCGGGGTTAAGTGTTCCGGTCTCGACACTTGACTCGGTTCAAAATTAAGGGACCGGCCCATAGGGGGGTTATGCTGGTCCACCTATATGGTGTTCCCAGAAAAGTGGTTAGCAAAACCACGGTGTCATATGGCGGTTAGGAAGTCGAAGAAATCGTCTGCCGCACTGGGAAAAAATCAGTACTATATATTTTTGAAAATAAAAAGTGCTCTGAATGTAGGCTGATATCTCAATATCTCGCAACCCGGCAAGAAAAGTGACACAAGTCCAAAAATGGCAATTTTGAGGTCATGCCATTGAAAAATAAGTATGAAGTGACCCATCGTGAGCGAAAAGCAATACGTCTCTATCTCGCAATTTGTCCACCTGAGAGCAGTTGTATCAGTTTTATTGTAATTCTTGTTCAAGCTGCAGAGTATTCTTTAGGTTGGTTTTTCTCAAATGCTGCATTTTTGAATTGTGTCACTTTTCTTGCCGGGGTGCGATATACTATCAGCAATTAGTTTTCTAATGCCTTATCCATTGGTTTTTAAGTTTGTTACATTAGATCATGTCATTTCACAAAAATATTTTAGAGTACTTAATAAATACAAGGGGCGTGGTCGCCCAGTTGGCAAAAGCCGCGAACCAGTGATCTAGATGTCTATGGTTCGATGCCGGTCACTGACAAATCCACCGCCGTGTTCAATATTGGTGGCCGGGGCACGTAAAGTATGTCGGGGCTGCAGTGTCATCCAAGTTCTCAAATTTACCTCTTAAGGTGCGGGGTTAAGTGTTCCGGTCTCGACACTTGACTCGGTTCAAAATTAAGGGACCGGCCCATAGGGGTTATGCTGGTCCACCTATATGATGTTCCCAGAAAAGTGGTTAGCAAAACCACGGTGTCATATGGCGGTAAGGATAATGTCCAAGATACCGTCTGCCGCATTGTAAAAAAATCTTATTAAATACAATAATAAATATTTTACTGAATCGCATTGAGTTGTTTATATGATGGCAGAAAATACAACCTCTAAATTATCAGCAAAAGACGAACACAAAGCGGAGTTATTCCAAATCTTCAAAGACTACGAACCTATCTTTCTCACCCAATATTTGATTTGATTTATTCCCGAGTTCGCCGCAACGCGCTATTTGACAGCTCTGATGAATGCTGCTCTCTATTTCAGTGTCACATCAGTTTCAAAGCAGTTCAAAGTGACGAGTTATGTTCGACTGAACTCAGATCCTGATCTCTCACAAAGCGCGAAAACATATGCCATAACACGACTTGACATTAGACTATTGCGTTTTGGCATAAATGGAAGTTATTCAAAGTTTAGCATTAATCAGAACAAAAAAAATTAAGATAAAATTAAATAGGTCTTGAAATTACAGCAAACCCTCTGGGAACTCGATATGCAGATATGTCTACATCTCAAATCCACGCTTACAACACTGAATTCGATAGGAATTCGTCACTTTGATTTCGTTAGGAAAGCTTACATTTGACTTCAATATTCTATGATGGGACCTTCAACCTCTAATTTTTTAATTATCGATTTTTAACTCTATATACAAAATGGGAATACTTAATATTCTTTTCCACTACATTTAAGACACTTAAAATTCCCAATTTAGTATTTTGTGGGAAAATAAGGCCTTTTTTTCAAAAAATTCTTCAAAAATGCTAGAATATTTCAAAATGCTGCACGCGCATTCATTTTCTTCTAATTTCTTCTAAAATTCTAAAGTTTGCTAGTTTACGTGTTTGAAATAAAACTATGTAAAATTCTTTAAAACAACAAATATTTTTCATATTCATAGACCATGAAATAATGTAAAGACATAAACTGGCAGATTAAAAAAATAATTATTATTTAAGAATTTAGATTAATAAAAAATTAATGCACAATTATGTTTATATATATACAGTAAACTGATATTAAAAATTTACGGTTTTTGAATGATTCGGAATGCACACATGACATTTTGAAAAATACTAGCATTTTTGAAAAAATATTTGAAAAACAGGTATTATTCTGCCAAAAAATCCTTCTTTTGAATCCTAAGGGTCTTCAATATAGTAAATACAAATTATTCTCATTTTGTATATAGTAAAATATATTGAAAATTAATACAAAAACAGGTTGAAGGTATTTTGCCACCTTAAATATCCTAAATCCTAAACGAGGAAAATGAAACTATAGGAGTACAAGAGGTATCTGTTAGTATAGAAGGTATTGTAATTTTATAAGTCCAGTTATATTTTTCAAGAAACAGTTAAATGTAAAATTTGGCGGTCTCTAAATGTTTGAAATATGTTCCGAAACCATTTATTTAGTTTTAAAGAGATAGGGTAGGTGTCCCAAATATCACCTACTCTAAGTATTTTTCAACATTTCATCCATTTTTTAGTTTCTGATTAGGCTGGGAACACAAAGAACCCCATAACGCCCGTTTTGTCAACATCAAAAGTTCAGGTAGGGTGGAATTTAATTTTCTTCAAGTTCTGCTTTAAGAATTGTCAAAAAGGATTTCACGTTATTTTCAGTGAACCCTAGGATTCTGGCTCTTGACAGTGACTATGGAGTTATGATTGTCAATTGGGAAGTGTTCCTTTTCACAAACGAATTCAGTCACTTTCGACCAGCTGAGTTGGTTTTTCAGAGAAGGGGTGGTGAAGATAGTTTCTCAATGCAAGTTGGCAGGCCATCTGCTTAACATCGTTTCGATCAAACCAAACAAATTGGATTCCATTTCCTTGCAGTAGTTAACTTGCTCATTTTCTAAATCATCCGTCAATACAGGTTTTCTCACAAGTTTCTTTCTCACCACTATTCTAACCTCCGCAGTTCCATCGTTTTTCTCATTTACATCTTTTTAATGTACTCACGAATCATAGATCTTGGAATGCCAAACTGTTTAGAAGCCTTTAACGTTCCCATTTCTTTTTTCAGAACTGCCTGACATGCGACCTGCAGACTAAGACGTACTTCATGTCTGTCTATTTGTAATTTCCTTTGGCATCGTAGACAAGAGGCCTCCAACAAAAAAGAACGGAAAGTGTAATAAAATAACTAAAATTAAAAAGGAAAAAGTAATGCAATTAGTTTTTAATTAAAATAGCTGTTCCAAATATCGCCTGGTAGGCGATATTAGGAAGCCAACACAGTCAACACAAATATGCTAAGAACAAATTTTAAAACCCAGTTTTTTAAAAAAATAATAGCACCTCTGGATTCTCTGTTTAATGCACTTTCAAATGGTATAAGCAAAATCAGAATTTGAATGCACCTACCTGGTCATTCACTGGATTCTTTGGAGCCAAAATTTATGAAGACAACAGCCAAAACAACTTCAGACGCCATATAGTTTCTGTTGTCAGTGATAAGAGTGTTGTCGCTAGTGCTGCTGTTAATACAAACCCAGAGCTAAAAAGTTATTGCATTTTCTCATACATAGCGCGAATAGTGCTTTGGAAACACGAGTAGGCGATATTAGCACAGGGGTTATATTTGGGACACCCACCCTACTAAAATTTGACATCCTTTAATCCGCCGCGATATTATCACTGCTAAGAAGCTGCCATTCCTTTTCCTTTCGAAAGTAAGGTTCATACACTCACACTTGTTTTGTGTGGTGAATAGGGCCCGCACAAAAAAAGGAAAGAAAATAAAAACCCTTAAAATAACTTATAATTCCCATTTAGTCAATTTCTTAATTGATTTCGTTAATGTCTTACTTTTTATTCCCCTTTATTTATATTGAGGATTAATCTCTTTATTTATATTATTGATCATTTTTCTACATATACCACACCAAAAAAAACGCGCAAATTCAATATCACTAAAAAATCGCACAAAAGCAATAGCACAAAATGATCGCATAAATCAATCGCACAAAATCAACAGCACTAAAAAATCGCACAAAAACATTAGCACTAACAACTTGCACAAAGAGATCGTACAAAATAATTGCATAAACAAAAGTCCGCACAAAACAGGTGTGAGTGTATTTCTTAATGTTTATTTAAAATTCGTTTTGATAATCATCCAGGACATGCTGTCGTCAGGACTGACAAAAGTACGTTCGTTAAATGGAAAGCACTTCAACTTAAATGCCAGAGTATTAACTGCTGTAAAAACACTTATGTTGCAAAATAGTTGCAAGTCTCATATTTAAATGTTTCAAATATTTCTATTGTAACTTAAAGGTATACAGTTTTTTTATTTGCATTTGTTAGAGGTAAAATATTTTTGAGTTTCCCATTTACTTACCGTCTGTATTTACAATTATTTTCCTTTTCTCTCGCCGGGAAAGAAATAATTTTTACCTTAAGATATCTTAGTAAAATGTCAATAAAGAGAAATGCCACGATTCATTTTTTGTTCATATATGTTAGTATATATTAGTATTTTGTTCATATATATGAGTGAGTGCATTTTCTTAGGGTATGGATATTTGCATTTTCTATATTAAGTTGATATATGTGTATACTTTAGAATACTTCAGTTGTGACTTGAGGATTTTCTTTTGCAGTGTTGAACGCATTTTTTTCATGAGTCGTTAAACAGAAATAAAAATAAAATTATCTGTTCAGGGTGGAAATAATGTCACAGTGCGTATGCAAGCGAAGCATCAAATATCGTTAGAATTTACTTATAATCAGCGTTGAGAGTTCACAAAATTGCTGAAGCAAAAGAACAAAAATCGCGTTTAGTATGACCTAACATTTAGCACTGTATGTGCAAGACTTGGGTAATTTGCTAGAGGTAAATAACCCAAGTAACAAAAGACCGGTGGGATAGGGTTGGGCAATCTTATTTAGCCTAGTTAGGCAACAATTGGATTTGCCCATTGGGGATATGTTGACGGTTGGCTTTTCAGCTCACCTAACGGTTGCCTGTTATTTGGCCCAACCGTTAAGAGAGCAGTTCAACTCTCATTACAATTGGGACTATGACAGTCTATAATTGTTGGTCCAACAACACTTATTTGCTGACCGGGCAACAACATTCTACAGTTGTTGGCCCATATTTGTTTCTGGAATTTCTGCCAACAGTAAACATACCCCGATGATGCAACGAAAATTTGTTTTTGGGTTAACGATGTGCGTTACTTAGGATAATGCTCTCATTAAACTCATTACCCGAAGCTAAATATTAAAATATTTATTTTAAATAACACAATTTTATTTGAAAAGACAGTATGTTATATCAACAGGAAAATATAAAATAACGTTTTTATACGAGAAAAATTGTAAAATATCATTTAGACATGAAATGAGGGGATTAATTTGACAATGGAGATCACAGAAGTTTCGAGAGACATCAAAAATTGTAAATGAGTATAAATAAGACTAACTGAATACCCGTGCTTCGCTAAAGAGTACATTCAAATTAAATACAACGGCAATGTATACAATTAATGCCCCCCCTCAAAAAAATATGTTTATAAAAAATTGTAACGGATATTTTTATAGACAAAATAATGGTGAAAAAAATATTGAAATTAAATAAAACCGTCAATGTAAGCAATTAAGGCCCCCCTCAAAACAAATATGTTTAAAAAAATCATAACGGATATTTTTATAGACAAAATAATGCAGAAGAAAATATTCAAATTAAATAAAACGGTCAATGTATGCAATTTATTTGTATGTTTAATATCCATAAAACATACTATTTTGAATTAAATTCTTAAAAAACTTCAATCGCAATTAGTCTAGTGGTTAAATTTTATCTTTTACCGTATTTCAATATATTTTTGTCAATTTATTTCGTCGTAATGCAAGTGACACAAAATTAGTTTAAAGCATCACAAAAAGAAAAAAACAAGTGACCAGCATTTAATAAATTAAATTCTAAAAATTGATATTTAAAAATTCACTAAAAATCATAAAAAGGAGGTAAATCTACGAAAAAGGATTTCATTTTAAAGGATTTTTTACGATCTTTCAAGTGATATAAATTTTATAACCCTCAGAGTATTATTTCACATGCAAACTTTAAAGAATGTTACAAAAAGAGCTTGAAAATTTAATTTTAAAAAAATCTAAGAAGAATTTTTCAAAAATCTTTCTTAGTGCACCCCTACATTCATTATAAGAAGATTCGCCATGCGAAATTTCAGCCCTTTAGGTTCAGCAGTTTGGTCTGTGCATTATCTGTCATTCAGTCAGTCACGGAACTGTTTTATATATATAAACTGCTCAAAAAAATTAGGGGAGCAAGTAAATTTAAGAAAACTGTGCGAGACAGCCATGTATTGGCATAAAATGGATTTTACACGCGTATCAATGCGCAATACAGAAAAAAAGACGTAAAAAAATTTGTAATTAAGTTTTAATTCTCTGAAAATATGGATAAAACATGAAAAGATGATTTAGGACAACAATTTAGTTACATGTAAACGAGAAAAAAAAGTATTGTTTAGAAATGATGCAAGATTTTTAATATGGCGTGTGGTCACTTCGAACAGCTAAGACTGCTGCACACCTGTTTTCCATGGATGCGATGATGTTATCGATAAGACTTTCGGGAATACTGTTCAACTGCTCAAGAAGTGCAATCTCCAAGTCTCGGAGAGTAAAAGAAGGCCTTGGTCTCGCAGCAATGCGTCGTCCGAACATGTCCCAAACATGCTCGATTGGATTCAGGTCAGGAGAGCACGCTGGCCATTCAATACGCTGCATTGTTTCAGCTTCAAGCATGTTCGCCATAAGACGAGCTGTATGCGGTCTGGCATTATCATGCTGGAAAACAAAGGAATCTCCAATGGCTGCAGCGTAAGGTATGACATGAGGTCTCAGTATCTCGTCTGCATAACTTCGGGCCGTCAAAGTACAATTCCGAATGATATGCAGGTCCGTACGTCCACCTATGCTGATTACACCCCATACCATAAAACCAGCTCGTCTGTATTGTGACCTTTCACGAACGAATGTGGGGTTATTTCGAGTGTCCCTTTCCCTCCATACCAAAACACGTCGGGTGTCATACTCCAGACTGAATCGGGAGTCGTCTGTAAACAGCACTTGGCTCCAATCATGTTGCTCCTAATCTCGATGTTGAGCAGCCCATCTTCTTCGGGCCGCACGGTGGCGTGAGGTCAATGGAATGCAGACCATTGACCTACGTGCATAGAGACCACCCTGATAAAGCCTATTACGTACTGTTTGGCTGGACACCTTTCATCCTGTTGCCAAGAGCAAGTGTCTTTGCAGCTGAGTAGCATTGTCTGGTCTGTTTCGACGAGCTGTTAACAGTATATACCGATCATCAGTTGCTGTAGTGGCGCGTGGCGGACCTTGCCCTGGTCGACATCTAACATTCCCTGTTTCTTGGAATCAATTCCACAGCCTTTCAACGACACTTCTGGCGACTCCAACAACGTCCGCGACACTACGTTGTGTTTGCCCAGATTCAAGTCTGCCTATAATACGCCATGCCATGGATTCCGGTAAATCACGTTGTTGAGACATTTTCAAGTCACCTTTTCTCAAAAAGAATAACTGAGCAATCGAATTTCACAGTTAAGGCAATGAAACAGACGTTTCTGCAACAAGTAGATTTCCGCCCCTATGTTCTTTTTCTGGTTTTTGAAGTCATGAACTTTGATTTGCATATGAAGTTTTCTTCTTCTATTTCTTGCTAGGCTTTAAATTATGGATGATTTATTTTATGTTACTTATCGGTGTAAGTATTTCCGTAATTTCGTTAAAACCATGTGCTCCCCTAATTGTTTTGAGCAGTGTAGATAACTGCTATTACCTAAGAAAAAGATTTTGAAGAATAAGCATGGCCAAGTTAAAACTATCTGCTGTCTGGGTTGTTAAGGAACTACAAAAGATATAATGTGATACATTGAATCTTTGTAATTTAAGAAACTCAATTATTTTATTCATTAAATAATTTCGTATTTTTCAAATTTACTTATTATAACTATTTGTTTTTGAACATTCTAAGTCCAAAATGGAGCCAGGACATACCTTCATATTCTTGCTCCTATAATATATATTCTTTCAAAAAAGCATATACAGCCCCCGTGCACTCGTGCTCAAGATTCAGTTTCATCCAATCACACATATCAATCCAGTGTTAATTTGTGCTCTTGACCACAAAATATTTCCTACCTTTGGCTAGCATTCCTTACAGTGTTCAAAAAACTCTATTTCAATGAAATTAAAACTCCAGCGATGCTCAAATTTTGTGTTAGTGACAAACTTCTTACTGATAAAAGAGAAAACTAAACTACGTGAATCTTTTTTGTTGTAAGTCATTCATTGTTTCTTATTTTATCTTATTTTACCTCAGAATCTACCAAACATAAACTACCACAAACTTGTTTTTACAATTTTCTAAAAATTAAAATAAGTTTAGAAAATATTGTTAGGAATTTTACGAGTCTATGGTAATCTAGCCAAATATGAGAGTTATCACCAAATTGACGATGGATTTTGTTACATATTTTGGTCACCGAATTTAGCGATATTTCGCCACATTTGGCGACATATACACCAAATGGTCACAACTTGCCGTCTAGACCTTTCTGGAAGCTTCTAGAGATATCTAGCTGACTGGATGACAGGGGGCGCTTTGGAAGTCTATAAATATACCTGACAATGGCATTGGAGTTCAGTTATTTTCTACTGAGAACTGAATGTGTTGAAAGTGCGTTAGGCGTGTATTGTTTTGAAGACTCTGGTATCTTGACTTGTGTGTTTAGAGTTTTCTGCCGTATAGTAAACAGTTGTTACGTTTTTTATGCTTGAATATGTGTATGTTCCTGAAGAATTTACAGAATAGTAAATTTTATTTTGTGTGCAGTTTCTGAAGATATTTTATTCAATCATAAGAAACCCAAGAAAAACGGAACACTATTGTAAACTTTCGACAACTTGTAACGACTAAGAATTTAGTGACTAAAATTAACTAACCACTTATCAAAAATGAAACCTTTGAACCAATAAGAGTGATGATCGAACTTTTGCTACTAAAACTCAAGGCCTGTGTCCTGCAAACTGAACTACCTTCGGTACCATATTGAGCTGAATCGAGCACTTGCCGTAACATAGTTACTTGTAGCCATTTGGATTGCCGTCACATAGTTACTTGTAGTCATTGTATTGTCTATCCCGGTCTATTAAGCTCTTTTGTAGCTAATAATGATCATAATTCTTTAAAAGCCAATTCAGACAAAAACCTGTCTTTTAGCACCATATTCATAGTAGGGCGTTAAAGAAAAGGTTTTTGTCTGTAAAAGCTTTTATATAGTTATGATCATTATTAGCAAGAGAGCTGAATAGACTGGGATAGACAATACAATGTTTATTCCAAACGGCTACAAGTAAGTATGCCGTTTTTATGCTTTAAAAAACGACCAGTTTTTTTTATGCTTTAAAAAAAGCCCATCTTTAACACCATATTCACAGTAACTCTTACATTGCTGTTAATTAAAAAAATTTATAAAATATTAATTATAAATTATTTATGATGAATTTTTTTATATAAAAACTACTTTTAATTCCACAATGTGCATTGCTCATTTCGAAGCATTTACTAACAATTCACAAATGCATCATTCTTTTTGGCGAGCATCAGTTCTATTTTCGTAGCTTAATAAGATAAAACGTTCAGGAAATGAGATTATTGTGTTTATTCTTGTCTCTGACCTCTTGACTAATATTCACAGAAATAGCTTGGCAAATATTAATATCTTCAGTTCCGTCTTTTAGTTACTTTATGTGGGATCTTCTACAACAGGTAAATACATATCAGAAAAGTAAATTGTTTTGTTGCTTGGGAGTAAAGAAATACTATTTTGTAACAATTTTTGTCGTAGCATTGTATTCTAATGTTTGGATATATGAGGACCTTCACATAATCTTTTTGTTGACTGTAGGAATTGCGCAATTAATTTTCAAAAAAGGCTGAAAAAATTTAAAATTGACCCCTATCCAAATTTTGTTGCACTGAAATGAAAAGTTTCTTGGATAAGAAGTGCATAAGCATATGCATAATTAACTTTAGAGGCTCCTGGGAGCTCCATATCCTCTGTGTTCAATGTGGAATGTATCATGATCACCGTTCTCTAAAATTGATTATTATAGTATTGAGTGCGTTGTGACATAATGTCACTATGTAGAAAATTAATTACCTTTTCAGTTGTTAAATATAAAATATAATTATCAATATCAACTTTAATTAACTACTATATTTAACTTCATTAATTTATATCATCTCTTAAATTAATTATTCGCTATCTGTATTAATATTAACTTTGCTCGGTTAACTTAATGATTAAAATATAACTGATAATTTTCCAGGTACAGTTTGAATTCTTAAAGCAATTGCATTGTTATTATGTACAATAATCAAATATATCAATAACAGAATCGATTCTCATATTCGAAATAGCATGGCGATTCGAATCCTTCACTTAACTGTACTTTAAAAGATAAACACGTGCGGGATAGTGAATGTATTCATACGCAGAGTTTTCCTTAATAATAATAATAATGTAATCGCAGTTTTTAGCATTTAGTTTTAATATAGTCTTTTGCTACAGCTAGCGTTTGTAAATTATTTAATTATCCCTTCCTACAAGTTTGATTTGATTAATATGTGCAAAGGGAGATGCGATCTATTTATCAGAGCGGAAGCATACTAGCGCTTACGAGTTCCAGTCTGTGAGCAGGCTATGCTTCTATATAAGAGAACGCGCTTGCAGTGACGTGTGCGCATTTTACGAGTGCTTTTTATGGGTGCATTTTTTATAAGAGCATTTTTTGCAGTAAGAGCATTTTGTTAGGCTGATTTTTTTACCATGTGTGGTGTAGATTGTGAACAGGGCGAGATCCCTCAATTGATCTAGTCTCCGAACTTATTTACGCCACTGGCATAAGCTTGTATAATTTATCCTGTCATCATCAACACGTCTTCGAGAAATAAAGTATAATTAGATTTTAACGTGTGCCAGTGTTCTTTCTGCGTCGATTATTCGAAAGATATCATCCAGCAATGCTCCTGTATTAGCCAGACCTTTGGGTTCTACAACATCATCGCAGAGCTACAACTAGATGTGTGTCACTTTCAGACGTCCAGTTTTCCGGTTCCTCCTTCTACAGTTTCAACGAGTAGGCCTAACTCCACCTTTCCCTCGTAGCCGGATCCTCGTGTTTTTTAGCTGATGTACATCGTCTCCACGTGCTATCGACATCACGGAAAGGACACTGTGTTTTTTTTTTTTCAGATGTTAAAACTCTCGAGTATAGATAAGTACTTCACTTTGACTATATCTTACGAACTTAAAATTACACAACGCAATAGCATTTCAACCACTATACTTTACTCTAACCAAAATATTTCTTATCATTGGTGCAATTTTCTGTATCATTCACAAATTTTGTATCATTTATATCATTGACACCTATTTTGTATCATGTGTGTGAGAAAAAAAGTGAATTGCAAATAGTTTTAAAAGTTTAGGTTTGTAGGTAATGAAGGAATAACTGGGGTTCTAGAGAAAATATTAATAGAAGAGAGAGAGGATTTTGGAGAAAATATATATTTAACCTCAGACAATCGAGGAGGATTCAAAGCGTAAAGATGGCCAGACAGAGATCCAACGAGGCTGAAACAGGGAAGACAGCTAATGGGATATGAATTAGTGGGCAGAGCGACATGAATGGAGATGTGGTTGACTGATCGGAGAGATAGTTTGGAAACTAGAAGTAATCAAGCGAGAGGGGGTTTGAAACAAGGAGAGGGAAAGGAAGTTACCTGTGAATGGGAACAAGCCTAGGGTTTATTATCAGTATAACAAGTGCAATTTATTCATGTAAAATGGTTTAGAATTCTTTCATTCATTATTTCACAAGAAAATGATAACCAAATAAATAAAACTAACAAAAAAATAAACGTGATTTCACTCATATCATGGTCAAGACAATTTTTATGAGTCATATTTAACAGTCCTAAGATGATTACCTACAGGATTCGAGAAATTAGACTTGCCTTCATATTTAGACAGCTCCAATATATGCAGCAGCCAACTGCTGAAATGTTGCTGTCGTAATGTCTTTTCAGCTTGGCAAAGCTCTTATGGAGTCTATAAGCAGCGAAATTCTTAGCAGTGAAATTTCTCAACATATTCTGGTGGCTGTCGTATGAAGTCTGATCTCTCCAGCAAGAGCCAAGTGTTTTTATTTTGAACTGAAAATAGTGAAAGATGCTTGACAATTTTTATTTACAAGTTGGTACCACTCTAAGTCGTGAGTCACTGGTAAAAAGTTTAGAAAAAATTCTACTTCATGAATTTTGTCACCTTTAGCATTTGATAAGGTAACAGTTGCTTTTACAACAAATTTTTTTAAGACTAAAATAAAATATATCTTAAGCAACTTTAGGTTTTAATTGTTGTAAAATTAAAAGAAAGATATTCATCAGATAAATGAATAAACTGGAATGAGTCAAGAATGATTTAATTACTTTCTGAGAATAGTTAGCACCCTCAGAATCAATGAATTCAAATTAGTTGGTAATGAAATATTTTTCTAAATATCATTTTATGATTTTTTAATAACTTTATTATAATGGATATTTTTGGGTAACATAACATTATTCATTATTTAGAGAAAACAAGACTAAAAGGATACTGTGTTTTTCATTTGAAAGATTTCATCTTAGGTAAGAAATAGTTTATCTGAAAGTCTATAGACATTTAAGGTTCTGAGAACACAGTAAAATAATTTTATCTCTTCTTTCAAAAAGTTTTTATTACACCCCATTTCCACTGAATAAAATTATGCAGGGTACATGCCTAGTTCAGTTTTGATATGTAGCTTAATATACAAAATAATCAGGAATTTTAATGCGTCAATTTAGAATTTTTGTTAAGGTATATAATTCAAAACGAAAAATTAGTCGAAACAAAAATATGAGCTAAAACTATACATTCACATGTTCAAATGATTACAAAGAGGTCCTAGTTTTAATTAAACCAATAATTACAGCAGTAGGAAACTAATAACCATTATCGGCTTGATAATGATAATTGGCCAGGATCATGATTATGTCCGTATCATTTAATTGAGATCCGAGTCATTTCAACAGACTTACAATTGAGCAATACTAGCAATTGAAAGATTTTCGTTACTTTTTTTCTCGCAATATAAACAGTTTCATTTGCCGGTGATATGTAGATAAAAACAAACTTTACTTTTTAAAGCATTTTAACTAACATTTAATGTAAATTCATCATATTTTTTTTCCTGAGTCGGTCTACACGAGTACCGCCTTTTCTTGTGAGACACTATTTCCGACTTTCGAAGACACTTATAACAACTGTCTGTCAAAAATACAACTGAGCCCAAAAGGGTATTCTATTTTGGATACTAAAGCTTTCATAACTGAGCTATCCAAGTGATATGAAAACGTTTTATTATTCTTCGTTTTACTTCTAGTATCTTTAAATATCCGTCTAGATTCAAAGACAAATGTGATTTTCTCACTAATGTCTAATTTTGTTTACTTTCCTTCTTATGACTTGAAATATTAAGTGAAAAATATGAAAACCTTCTCAGTGATCATGATGGCAGGAGAATACTTATTAAGTATATTTGTCTTTTTCTACGTTTGACAATACTTCAGGGACACATCAAGAAAAATTTCTGCGAGGGCCCTTAATAAGATCCATCGGTAAAAATTGCATAATATATTTAAAAAGAATTCTTTTGAGATGGAATAAGGAAGCTTTTAAAATGTAGGTATACACAGAAGTATTATATCAAGAAATAATTCTCTTCATGGATCCGGAGACTTGGAGGTATATAAAATGCATAATTATTTCAACTGAAAAACTTACGAAACAGAAACATAGACGTATAATATTTTGTTATATATTTTATTTTTCTCTTTATATGTCTCATGAATAAAAACTTTATAAATTTATTGCATATTCATGCTTTCATAATTTATATCATACTCCTGCTGTCTGTTAAGAGAAAGTTTATCTTAAAAGTCAAACGTTAGAGAAGAATCGTACAATCAATATATATATATATATATATATATATATATTATTAGATATATTATTATATATATATATATATACGGAATTAGAACCTTTTCCAAATTCCAAGTTCGTTTTAATTCCCTTTAAAATTACTTGGGCGTAACCAAGCTATTATCGTTTTAAGAACAAAGGAATTGACATTATCCTAAATACAAAGGTTGGCAATTAATATATCATCCCTTAAACCTCCAGTCTCGTGGGCGCCAAACTTATAATAACAGACCACAAGACCCTGAGTCCAGAAATTTATAAGCCAGAATTTTTCCCGATAGTCCGATAGTGCATAGTGCTACAATACTTACTGCGGTAGAAGTAACTACAATACACTTCCAAATCTGTCAAAAATTTTACATATTTCATAATTCGTTTATTATCTTCCCATTAATAAATGTACATCATATTTCTCTTTTTTCAATCTGTTAATATCTATTGACTCCTTCTTTAGTTACTTAACCAAATATAGTAAGAACGAAACACGTGATGAAAAACAAAATCCTCCAAATATTGTAGAAAATAAAGAACTGGGTTCATTTTCTCCGTTCAATTATCCCAAAAATAGTATATCTCTCTGATCTTTAGAAGTAATACTGGTTCACAAAGATCATCTGGGATATTACGAAGAACCTAATAATCCGTTGTAATGAAGAGTTGCTTTGTAAGACCTGATGTTTGCAGTATTCATCCTATAAGTTGAAGATAAATTGTACCTCTTTTGATAGGAAATATTTCTATTAGTTCTCGAGAGACATCAATTGATAGTGTAGCAAATTTTCTTCTCATCAGATATATATGATCAGTTCACGTAATTTCACTAAAAGCATATCAAATAGGAAAATAAAAAGAAACCGACAATTTTTTACAGAGTTATTTTTTTATTGGAAATATTTTAAATTTTGAAGCGACTAGTAATGCTAGTAGTAAAAATAATCTCAGTTTCCCCCAAAATGTCATATAAAATGAGCCGCTGACTTTCACAAATCGGTTAAGGTTCACTACGTTCGGAGCCCTTTTTTTGAAAAACTATACTTGCGAAAATTTCTATATAATTTTTTGAAGGAATATAACACCAAAACTCAAAAATGATGAAAAATAGACATTTACTATACGAATTTTTACAAAATTGAGGAAATTGGGTAAAAATTTTGCATTTTTTTACAAAAACGGTTCTAGCGCTAAATAAAACATGCATATAATATTGACTTTTTTTGTCATATATACGTATGTATCATCTAAGTGTAATGACCTGCTAGCTACTCGATATCTCAAAATATAAAAAATGCAGGTCATTATATGCAATTGCATGTAAAATTTTAGTAATTTTCCATGAGATTTTTTATAAATGCAGCTATAAATCAATAAATAATATAACTAGAACCAAATCTGTTGTCCATTACATTCTTAGTATTCTGGAGAGGCAACGAGCACAGAAACATTGGATATAAACATCCTTTATTAGTTAAACTAGCAGCTGCAAGCATGGTCGCTTTTAGATTTATATTTTCTTTTGCAAAACAACTCAATTGGAATTAACATATGTAAGGAATGTTACCATTACCTGTCATCATAAATATACGTTGTTAAGGGGTAGTGAAAACTCAGACAAAAAATTTATAATCATTGATAAATTCACTATAAGGCTGATTCTAAAACATCATGATTAAAAAATGTGAATTTCCATTAGAAATTCACATTTCATAACAAGAACAGAGTTAAAGATAATTCTGAGAAACCCAACACCAATGATTTTAAAAATTATATCTCTCACTGTATGTACTATTTTTCAAAACTAAGATATCTACACTTTATCATTACATCAAATAAGAAATTGTTGGGGAAAATTTTCACTTATAAAATGGAGTGAAAATTCAGCAAACACTAAAATATAGTATAGATTACATTTTTCTCTGTATGTATTATTGTTCGCAATTCAGATATCTCTACTTAATCATATTAAATGAATAAATTAAAATTATTTCGTGTATAAATTAAAATTATTCATGAGTAAAATACAGCAATTATATTGTACCAAATTACGTGCTATCGTCGAGCCACACGCGGACAGCCGCTAATGTTTACATCCGGTAGTTGCAGCCATTGCCATTCGGATTGTAGAAATATCGTCGATTTTTGTGCCGCATACCTACGCGTTTTATATATATAGATATTAGAAAAAGAAAATAAACAGCTCGAGAGGGACGTCTTCCCATCTCGGAGTACAGCGATCGTCTCATAAAGCAGGAATACATCATGTTGGCGTACGCACTGACGTCACACAGACAGTAGCGCCGCGTAACGTTTGGAGATGGAGATGGGATTGAATTTCACATAGTATTATGAAAAAGATGTGTGAAAAAATTCATAGACATACCATGATTAGATTTTGAGTTATCAAAAGAGTCGTTTACATTTTTGATGCAAAATAAGTTCTTCAGAAAACACGATTAATGTTTTCTACTTGTACTGAAACTCATAGCTGCTGTTGATCTTCAAAACGCTCTCATTTCATTTCTAATGATCGTATTGAAAAAATAAAAGAAATTTAGAAATGTAAATTTAAGATTTTAAAAAATGAAAAAAACAATTTTGGAATTTTCGTCAAAGTCGATGTTTTACGTAGTCGGATACCTTAAGTTCATAAAACAAAAAGTGCAGAAATATGATAAAATGATTTAAAATTCTCCTGAAACTATAAATCCAAATAACGAATGTAGAATGTACTATAGCAGATGTAGAGTTTTATCGGGTGACATATACAAGTAAAATTTTTAAGATAGAATAATGTTGGAGGAACCGTTATTATTATTTCAATTTTTTCATGACTAAGGGACTTAGGGACTAAGGGACTAAGGGAAAAAAAGTACGAGTAATAACGTCCAATTCAGTCTTCAAATTATTTCTTTACTACAGAAAAAAACAATTTAAATAATTGTTCAATAATTCACAAGTACTTACTTCTGCAGGAGACTGTAACCGACTAACTTATTTTACTTTTTGGGGATAAAATAACACTAAACAATTGACCATTATCGTAATGTACTTCCTTCTGCGTTTGGATTGCATTATTACAAAGATTTACATTTGAGTAGGGATTTAAATTTATTAGCTTCTGAAAAAAGTTACTTATTATTGGAAGGCAAACATAAATATTGTCATCGAATGGTGTTCAATCTTATTATTTGGGAAATTTATTATGAATGTAAAATGTTAGACTCAATCCAGTGCTTTGGAATTGAAATTTCAAAAATTTCAAAAAGTGAACTTCATCGATTTCCTTTGTGAGTTGCTCAATTAGGCATCTTAATCATTTTCTCCCGTAGGAAGCAGAAATATCTATTAAAGAGTAATTTAAAACTGGTTAATGAAAGATAAACAATTTAGTAATCACAATCTCTCTCTCTCTCTATATATATATATATATATATATATAACAGTTCCGTAACTGACTGACTGACTGATTGTGAGATAACGTACAGACCAAACCGCTGGACCTAAAGGGTTGAAATTTTGTATGGCAATTCTTCTATTAGTGTGCGAGTGCACTAAGAAAGATTTTTGAAAAATGCTTCTTAGATTGTTTTAAATTAAATTTTTAATCTGTTTTTGCAACATTCTTTAAAGTTTGCATTTAAAATGATAATCTGAGGGTTATAAAATTTATATCACGAGAAAGATCACAAAAATGTCTTTAAAATGAAATCATTTTCGAATATTTACCTCCATTTTCTGATTTTTGGTGAATTTATACAGATTAATTTTTGAATATAATTTATTAAATGCTGATCACGTGGTATCTTTTCGATTTTATATACTTTAAATTGATGTTGCGTGACGTGCATAACACCGAAATAAATTGACATTTTTTTTTCTTTCTAATGTAGCAGCAGACGATTGGGAATTATCGAAATAAATATTAAAATACAGTAAAAAAATTTTCCTCAAACTGTACTGTATTAACTCTACTATATTCTTTAGTATGTGCTATTATATTTAGCTTCAATATTTTCTTCTACATTTTTTTGTCTCTAAAAATATCCATTATGGTATTTTTATAAATATATTTTTTGGCATTAATTGCAATAACTGACCGTTGTATTTAATACAAATATATTTTTTTGGGGGGGGGCATTAACTTCATATATTGACCGTTGAATTTAATTTGAATGTACTCCGGAGCGAAGCACGGGTATTCAGCTAGTGTGTCAATAAAAGTGTCAAAACTCACACATGGTGTGAAAACATCGTGTGTTCAGTTGTGTGAAACATAGTGTGTAATTTAAGTAAATCAAAATTTAACAAAGCTTTGTAATATAAGTATTATTTGATTTGCTAATAAAAAAATTGAAGGTTTAATATTGAATAAGTTGCGACATCTTCCAAATCACTATTTATATTAGAAGTTATGATACTGTTGAATTCGTAGTTTTGTTTTTCTTTATCAACTTTATTACTTGATAAAGTAGACGTTCGTATTTGATTATACAACATGCAAAAATAGTAAGACAGTATCTTACGAAACAACTAAAAATTAATTAGCATCAGTCTTCCAGAGCGTGAATCCAGAGCGTGGAACAGTTAAAGCGATGCATAATGAAACCGGGTGAATCGAAGCAAATAATTCCGGTCTTTGAATATTGAGATTTTAGTGAAATCTTGAAAAAAAGTCACACCCTATCCAAACAAGAATGAAGTTAATTTAATGAATTAGAATATTTAATTTATTAGACTAATAGTTAGACAACCAGAGTGGGGAAAAAGAAGGGTTGATTAGGGCCCCTTTCAATATGATTTGAGCAATCATTGGAAGACAGAGAAATATTTTCAGAGAGGAATAAGTTTGGTGTTTTGATTCCGATCTTTTTCTAGGTCGAAATGTAATATTATATAAAAGTGCTAACTAAAATTTCGTTAAAAGGAAATATGTAATACATTACAGAGAAATACAACAAACTTCAATCTGTAGGGTTGGACTGTTTGATCAGTATTCTTTGTTGGTATAATGCAGTGTTTAACAAAGTTTTATTTTCTCACGATTCGCTTTATTTTATAACTTTTGAAACTAGGAACTATTGTCATAGTTATGCACACAGTTGAATTTCTTCCCCGATGTTCTATTTATAGGCATTTCACAAATCCTGAAGACTCTTAGATAGTACATTTTAAATCGAAAATTAGCGATAAGTTGAGGGAGGCAAGATGGTTACGGATTAAACTAATCTGATTCGGATTTACAGAAGCGGGGGTCACAACTTCGTTTAATCCTTCAGCGAGCGCGTCCGTGTACAAAGTGCAACAATTTCTTCATTTTTAATGGTTTGTTTTTACATGTAAGGTTTGAATGTTCTCAGCAGTTTCTATTTATAGCTACACACTTCATAATGCAGGTCTGATTTTCTCACCCTATTCCTTTCCATTCATTTTTAGTCGTGATTTAACCGTGGTAAGCCAGCGATTATACAGAATTACAATACGACAAAAGCAAGAGTTGATGTAGTCTATCAAATGTGCAGCTATTACACGGTATCCCGCATATCACGTAGCGGGAAATTCTCATTGTATTTTAGGTTTTTGGACATAATAGGAATCCATTCGCAAGTTGTCCTTAGATCCAATAAACCGGACACTTTTGAAGGCGATTATATCTGCATTCTTAGGCCTTATATTATAAATATATCGCAATATTATCAACATTTTATATATTGTCATAAAAAGCAGAATTATTATTTTCAATTTGAAAATGAAACGTTTATTACAAAAGGAATAATCAAGGTTGATAGAGACGTTGCACTTTGTGCTATGCGCGCCTGCTGGTGTTCCAAAAATTAAGCCTGCTAAAAGATTAAATAATTCTTTTAAAATCTTAAATTTACGGAAAACTGCAAATTCACTGGATTTTCAACTTTTATCTAAGAATGTTACCATGATTTATTTAGTACTATATTTACATCTACATGTTTCCCTCTCTTAGTTTTCATGGTACTCTATGTCCTTCAAACACCTGGCTTTTAGGGATTTATAACCAGAGCATGACTAAGGCAGGGGCATACGGGGCAGTTGCCCCGAGGCCCCACATTAGAGGGGGCCCCCAAATCGAATAGAGAGTTTATTTTACGTTTCCTTCTTTAATGAACTTTTTTAGATGTGCTGTATCCCTTTTAATGATGGACACAGAATTGTCAGAAAATCAATAAAATGGACAGAACGATATTTCGTCTGACCATTGGAGGGGGGGACTTTATAGCTATTTTAGGTTCTAGTCAATTTTCTTGTTATATATCTATAATGATGTGAAAAATTTAAATACCTCCATAAAGTTCGGTTCTTCATTACTAAAGTAGTGAAGCAGAGGGGGGGCCCCCAAAGAAGTTTTTGCCCCGGGACCCAATTAGGCTAAGTCGGGCCCTGTTTATAACTTCGGGAGTGTTATATCAAGATAGCACCAAAAATGCAAAACCCAACTACAAAAATATAAGAGCTCTAAGAGTATTTTTTTATATCATTTCCTCAATATGAACTTTTTTTTTCAAAATGATCAAAGACAACGAATTTAGATCTTTACATATATGATTAAAATTACATCGAAAAGAATCCTTCTATGTATACCGATTAGTCTAATTTTAAAGTAAAATATCTTTTTTGGAAATCAAAATTTGTCTGGCACTAGAAATCGCCTGTTTTTTTTTTCAAAATTGAGTTAAGGATACTTCTTTATATTATTTCAATCAGTTAATAATGTAATTTTTTGAAAAACGGACGACTAATAAAATTAAGGCTCGAATTTTTAATGTATTTTAAATGTATATTTCGAAATATATATAAGATTACTATATATTTCGAAATATATAGCAATCATATATATTTCGAAATTTATATGAAGATTGGTGCTAATGATACTACACGACTAGTTTCTTCATCACATTATTGCAATGGTATAACAATGTTTCAGTAGGAATGAATACCCATGGTCTATATTTATATCAAAAGAGATTTTTAAGAAGCATTATTTTTTCTCTGAACGTACTTAAATTACTTGAAACTTTAAATTTGAAAGAAAACTTGAGCATTAAAGAATTTAATCAAAATAAAGTTTCGATTTTACGATGACGCTAAAGAGTAAAACAGCATTTTAATCTCTCTTCTCCAATTAAATTTTGCAAGTTCTTCCAGAAAACTTTACTTTATGTTCCATTAAAATGGAAAAAACAACTTTATTGTTCTACAAATAATAAGATGAAATATAATGATATACATAATAAACATATCTACAAAACTTTTGTTTCTAAAAAGATGATTTATCAGATAATGAAAGAAATTATAATAAAATATTTTTATAATGTCTGATATGAACCAAGGACATAGTTCTCTTCAATATTAATGAAGAGTCTTAAAAAAATTCAAAATGAAAAGTTTGTTTTAGTATTTATGAGAATTGTTATCGTACTTATTAGAATATGATGAAATATTATAATATTATAAATATGAGAATTGTTATCGTAAATAGAATTTCATTTTTAATTTCAAATGAAATATTAAATAGTTATTTTTAAATACTATATCTACCTTTCATTATTTAAAAATTCAGTATATTCTACATTAGATATTTTATGAATTTTCAAGCTGCTACACTATTGATCTATGGTTATTCCAAAAAGATTTTCCATTCATTGTCTGAAAATATTAAATTTCACTGTTTAGAACATTAGGAAAATATGTTCATTAAAAAGAAAAAAAAAAGAAAAGTTTAATTTCGCGCTAGGACAGAAAATCAGCAAATCAGAAAATTTATCTTCAGCTACTGATATTGGAAAGGTTTGATAATATTCGAAGGATTAAATGTACATTAAAATGTTTAAAGTGAATGAAAAAAGAATTAAAATGAAAATTTTAGAGTTGTCATTCAAAAAAGAAATTTTTGAATGAAAAGAAAAAAAATTAAATATGTCATCATTGATAAAGATGAATATAATATTTCATCGTTATTTTCCGAATTTGAAGCTTTTTTTTCTTTCTTTAAACGAAAAAATGTGTCTTATTAAACGTCTCTGATTCTCTAAAAGCTTTTCAGTTTACGATTTCCATTATGAAAATTTGAAGAATCTGATTGTGAAGCTGGAGAGAAGTTTAATTTAATCGTAACTGCTTTAAAACGTCAAATATACTTTTTTTGCATTCAAAGTTGTTTAAAGCATGTTTCAAAATATAAAAAGCTTCAAAATTTTCAGAGGGATTTTACAAGAGTTAGAATTTTTAGAGTTTTACAAGAAGTTTCAGTATAAACATTAATGAATAAGAATAATTTTCCTTTACTGTGTGTCATCGCTCTTAACTGTTTGTATATTTTTAAATAATGAATTATGTTTCTAATGTACTTTAATATCACCACAAAATATACAGTATGGATATAATATTGGGTGTAGCTAAGAAATTTTAAATTAGAAGTTAAGAAAAAGAATCAATCTAAGCATCCAAATAGAATTCTGTAATACTACGAATTAATAGTTACATATTTAAAATCTAAGTATTTCAAACTCTATAAAAACTCATAAAAAGCAAAAGAATCAATCTAAGCATTCAAATAGATGCTGTAAATTAATAATTACATATTTAAAATCTAAGTATTTCAATCCTATAAAAATTGATAAAAGCAAAATAAATTATCTAAGCATTCATATAGAATTCTGTAATACTGCGAATTAATAATTACATATTTAAAATTTAAGTATTTTAATCCCTATAAAAATTTATAATTTTCTGCTTATATATTATTTTGCAGTAAATCTGAACCTTCTAAATCAGACTGTATTGAAAGAATTTCACTGTTAGTTAGGGAATTTAGAACTTTTGGATACTAATTAAAATTTCTAATATAGTATAAATTTCATTCACGCTTTTATATAACTGCACTGTAAACATGCCCCAAAACTTTTCGTTTGAGGATTGTATTTCACTTTCTGGCTTCACTTAAATAATACAAAATTTAACTTTATACACCAATTTTTGCTATAAACTGCCTCTGATACAACTTCTATTTCACAGTCGCATTTTCTGTTTTTAATGAATGTTTAGATGTATCTTATCTGTCAGACGGTTCTTGAATAAAGTCCACACTTATGCTTTTTATCCAAGTTTAATTTATGTGCAATCACAACAACAAGAAACATAGAATAGAACATGGTGGTGTTTCACCTGTTTTCAGAAGATCTAACTTCCATAAAAACACCAATCGCTTGCCAGAGTGCATGCAGCGCCCCCTGGTCAGATTTGAGTTTCAACAGCATCTATTACCAGAATGGAAAATTTCATACGTTCCAATACTTTTGCTCAGAAACACCTCTTACCATACTTATAACGTTCTTCCTAATAAACATCTTGTTCTGTAACTTTTTTGTATTTTAGAACTGTCAAAAAGCTTTATTTCAGATTTGGGTCCTGTAGATTTGATCAAGCATGAAAAAACCCTGATACTTTTCTCGGAATATTTGATTCCCAAAAAACCATTATCATCTTTTCCTGCAGTCGGGTATAAATGAAACGATCGTTAAAAGGAACAGGAATTTACTTCGAGAATCCTCACTGGTAGATAACAATAGTCCACCAACAGAATTATCTAGTCAATTTTGCTGATACTAATTAGGAAGGGAGGTGAAAGGAATGAAGGCATGATGCGAGTTATTTACAATCAAAAGCAATGTCATCTGTGCATGCATTATATTCCCTAACTTCAGTCTGTAAAGGTAAAAAAAATATATTTAAAACTGCTTTCTCGAATTTTTTTAAAGCGTTACTAGTTTAACAAAGTTTTATAGTCGTCTTAGATGTGTTTCTCTGCTACTCAAGGTGAAGTTGAATTCCTTAAGTCTACTGTGTGCTAACCCTATTGTATTCACTCCCCTCAGTGTTAACCTATGGAGAAAATGTGTCTACTATTTACAGCTACATAAATTCGGATAGTCAAATAAAAATCGTATTTTCAGATAGCCTGAACTTTTCTACATCTTGCAACAGTTTTTAATGCAGTAGTTTTCTAAATTTTGTCCCTCGAAGGAATTTATAAGCGTTTAAATCACATTATACCAGATATCCCCCCCCCCCGAATAATTTAAATTTAAAATATTATTTTCATTTTTGAATAAACAAAAGATGCCTCAATATATAAAATTTCTTCCTCTATTACGGAGAGATATTTTAAAAGAAATCTTTCAATCAAGTCGGCGATCCTTGGACACATTTTCTCCATTTAACATTGAGGTGAGCGAATCCAATAAGGTTAGTACACATCTGCCTTAAGCTTTAATATGTGAGGAGTTATTCAGTATCTTGACAGATTTACGTAAAGTTGTAGTTTGTGGTCTTACATACCATGTTGTTTTATATGTCAAACGACTTAAATGCTAAAAGGGGTAGAAATTTACTAAAGTGCATAAAATACAAACATGGCGATTTTGATTAGTATTTAAATCAAATAAAATACAACAGTGGATAATGAAATCATTACTTTATAAACATAAAAAAAACTGTCAAATATTCAATGTCAGGTCAAATATTCAATGCGAGTTCTGAAATTTACAATTCTAGCAGAAGTTTTAAAGAGTCCGATTAAGAGTGTGTAAATAAATTTCAAGCTAGAAAAAACAATAAATCCATGGCTCGGTTCCCTATCAGCTGTTTGTTTTTTTATTTCCTAATAATACATTTAAACATTCAAACAGAATTTTGTAATACTGCAAATTCATTCTAGCAGAAACGCAATATATATCCATTCTTGCATAAACAGAATCTTTGGAGTGCTCTAAAAGACTAAAATATAATAGTTTTATCAGAAGTAGGACCATTTATTGCATATTTCCCGATATTTCTGTTATAAATCGGAAGTTCTGGATTGATTGAAAAAGTCCAATTTTTGGAGATGTCTACAAAAAAACTTCTCGTGATTTCACGCTTGAGGAATTTCGGTCTGAAATTGAAGTTGCAATTTACTTACTTGACTGCCAGTTTGAAAATAGAAGTACATGTATAACATTTTAGAAACTTGAACAAAAAATATTTAAATAAAACATGTCTGTAAATGTTTTATAAAAATCGCGTTTACTACGGTATGTCTTTACTATTGGCATGTGAGAGGACACTGAACATTCAAGAATTGATAAGTAACTTTTTTGTAAATATCTGGTTTTGAAATATTTAAATGGAGTAAAAAATCTTATTTTATGTTATTGTTAACTCCAGCTTTACAGATACAAAAAAGTGGGCTAAAAAATATTTAAATGTATTTTTAACAATTTCATACAACAAGATTTAATTAACATGTGTGGCAATAGCTAAATTAATTATTGGAATTAACAGTTCTTATTTCCTTTTCACGAGAGAAAAAAAAATAACTCATGTGTTAATTTCTTTCTTTGTGTTCTTAAATTAAAGTTTTTCAATTAGGAAACTTTTCTCAGTAATTTTCTCTTCTGAGGGAGAAATGTTCTTTGTATTAAGGTGTTCAAACACTTGTTTTTGCACGTCTCTTCCTTCAATTTTCAATGAATGCCAATCGAAGAAATTAACACCAGGTCATTTTGTGTGAATACCTTTTTAAAATGGAGAATTCGCAAAGAACCCATCCGAGTTCTTGAAAGTGCAACAGTTTCAATTCCCATAATTAAATTGGAGTAAAAAAGGGGAATGCAGTAGTGTCCGTGTAAAGAATGGGGAAATTAATCAAGACAGTTTATATCAACTAAAATGACGTTATGATTAAACCTTCGATAATGAGTGACAGAAAAATATTACATCTCCTTTTCAAATGAAAGAGTGCAGTACCTGGGAATAGTTTTACAGACCTTAAACTATATCAGGTTTGAATAATATTTACTGATTTTGAAACATCCATTACAGCAGTGGTGCTAAAACTTTGAGTCACGACCCACTGAGGGAGGGCGGTCGTGCAAAAAGATACAGGGGCCGCGAATAGTTTAAAGTAAATTTATGCCATAGGATCATATTGTTAATTTATTTGATAATTTAACAATATGATAAATATGCTTTAAGTTTCCTAAAATTGCATACAATTTATTTTTACAATTTATATTTTTTATGTTAAAAAAATTATATGACATTCTTAAATATGGTGTCAAAAAGTTTTAAGAAAAACAAGTGCACATGGTAAGCAAGACAATTTTTTATTGCTATTTACTTATTGTTTGTTATTTATTTATTTTAGTATTTTATTTTTATTTTTTATTTTGCTCTTGGCGATTTATCACCTGGTTTGGGGTATCGAATATTAACATCTCGAACATTAACAAATAGTAGAGAACTAAGTATGCGTTACATCGTAGATTCCGTTTTAACTTACAGCCAAGGCTATTCAATTTTATGTGATAAATTTTGTTAAGAATTTTGTAAATATTGCATTTTGTTTCGCTAAAATGGCTTCTATGGAAGAGCTCCTATAGTTACATGAGAGTCTATGGGAATCTCGCCAAATATGAGAGTTATCACCAAATTGGCGATGGATTTGGTTACTTATTTTGATTGCCAGATTTGGCGATATTTCGCAAACTTTCCGGCTAAACCTTTCTGGAAGCTTCTAGAAATAGCTAACTGGGACTAACCTATAGAGCGTGCTTTGCAAATCTATAAATATTGTAGCGAAACTGGTGCGTAGCTGTCGTGGCACAGGGTTAAGGTGTCTGCCTACGGTGCTGAAGGTGATGAGCTCGAGCCTGGCTGGATGCAATTTACCTAAAATCGTTTTTATGTGATTCCCTTTGTTATCATTTCTCATTTTATCCAGAATGTTCTATTATGCTAATTTATAATATGTTAAATCTAGTTTCTACCGTTCCAGAAAGTTCGGTGACTGTATATAAGTTGAGCTAGTCGCGTCGCTAGGTACTCTAAGAAAACTAACACCTTGACCTTGACAGTTCAGGTCGAATCAAGTTCTCTAGCGCAGCTCTCGCTTTGATTTCTTGTGATATACATACGAACCATTCGAATCTGTGCGACAATATACCTGGCATTGGCATTGGAACTCAGTTAAATTTCCTAAAGAGAATTTATTGTGTTGTAACTGCGTTAATTGGCGTGTATCCTATTGAATATTATGTTATCCTGACTTGTGCTTTTAGAATTTTCTGCTGTGTAGAAGACAGCTCTTACGTCTTTTATGTTTGAATTTGTGTATACACCTGAAAAATTTACAAAATAGTCAATTTTCGTGTGCACTTTCTGAAGAGATTCTTATTCAATCCTAACGAACCCAGGATAAAACGGAACAATATATACTGAAAATGCGCAGTTTCCTTTCTTTCTACATTTTCTTAATTTTCACATTTTTTAAAAATTTTGTTTCTACCAAAAGAGTTTCATTGGGGGTCTAGGAGTATTTTATTTAAAGAACTTGGGTCTCTGTCGAAAAAAAATCTCCGCACCACTGCATTAGAGGAACGTAAGATCTGTGTTTTTCTTTAAGATTATGTGCTAAATTTGTGAGACATCTTTTCTAATTCCACATACTATACAGACAATAACCATATGTGTATATTAAACTATGTATTTAAGTATGAAGTCAACGAACAACATACAGTATCAATCATGTATTTTTTTATTGCCTAATTACCTTTATTGGGATAATTTAAAGTTTCTATAAATATGGGCATGGAAACTTGTATAAAATGCATTAGAATTATATAAGTGGAGTCCTGTTCAGGAGAATAACTTTTGCGTGGCTAGAATAATTGAAATCGAATCCATGTTTCGTAATCGAATACTTGGTTAAATATATATTAAATCAATTGTTAAATAGAAATTACTTAAACTACTAAGGTGTTCTCGGGATTTTATATGTACGAAATACGTCCTTTACAATCATGAGATTTCAGATATGGTACTTTCGGTATAACAAATGCATGAACATAAACATACAAAATATGTTAATCAGTGACCGAAATTTTAGGATGAAATGATTCATTTACAATGATTTAGTTGAAAGTTTCATGCAAACTTGTCTGATATATCGAGAAGATTCCTTAGCAGAAAAAATCATATTACGATAAAATAATGAGCTATATTCATTTTAAATTACTTTATGAAGCAGCCAGTCAGTATGTATTATTATTAAATCAGTTAATTTAGCATGTGCTTACACTTACCTTAACGTCAACGTAAGATTGTTATAAAACACTACTCTGTTGAACAGTGTTATCAATAAATTTATCAGTAGAGTAACAAGTATATACACTGAAGTGCCACTGAATTAGGGATACCTACCTAGTAACGAGTTGGGCCTCCTTTGGCCTTGATAACGGCTGCCACACGACGAGGCATAGATTCAAAAAGTTTCTGGAAACGTTCCACGGGAATGGCTTGCCAAATATTGGCTAAAGCTGTCCATAATTCAGTAAGGTTCTTTGGTGCTGTGTGATGGCCTTTCACGCCTTGTTCCAAAACATCCCAAAGATGCTCAATAGGATTTAAGTCTGAGCTTCTAGGTGGCCAATTCATGACAGAGAGGTCAGAGGAATGCGCATCCAACCAGCGAGTAGCCAACCGAGACTTGTGAGAGGTACAGTTGTCTTGCTGGAAAACTCCATTACCGTGCGGATAACAGAAGAGCATAAACGGATGGAGGTGATCACCAAGCAACTCTACGTACCGAATTGCATTGAGGGAGGTTGGTACACGCACCAAAGATCCCAAACTGTGCCACGAAAAAACACCCCAGACCATGATTGAGCCACCATGCCTTTGTACAGTTCCAGCCAGGCATGCAGGATCCATGGCTTCAAGAGCCTGACGCCATATTCTCAGCCTCCCGTCGGCGTTAAGTAGTCGGAATCGAGACTCATCACTCCATGCTACTCGTTTCCAGTACTCTACACTCCAGTCTCAGTGCTCTTTTGCCCAGGCAAGACGTGCAGCCCGATGGCCAGTACAGAGCAATGGTACTCTCGTAGGTCGACGGCTGCCAAAACCCATACGGTGAAGCGAGCGTTGCACAGTCCGTTTACTGACTGTACGACTGGCACCGTCATTAAACTGGGTGGTAATTTGAGCTAATGTTTGGCTTCGCTGGCTACGTACAATACGCCTGAGCCGTCTCTCACCACGCACTGTCAAGGCTAATTGTTCTTTGCAGTTTGCCCGATCGCTAGTTTTTTTCCCACCATCCATGTATTCTTGGAATACTCTTGACACTGTCGACCTTGAAAATCCTAGCTGTCTGTCGATTTCGGAAATTGAATGACCCATGCGTCGCGCACCTACGATTTGTCCGCGATCGAAGGCGTCTAAATCAGGCAGTTTACCCATACTGGCAATTCCAACAACTAATTCAGAACAACCACAGTACACGCTATATATGCAGTTACCACATCGCCCTCACTTGCGCATACATGATGCGCAGCGCTGCACAATTTGCATAGGCTTTGCTATCCCTAATTCAGTGGCACTTCAGTGTATTTCGTTGCAGTTTCCCCTTTAGGTATTTTTTATCACTGCTTGTAATATTTAATCCTAAATGAGTTTAAAAGAATGTGCTATTTTAACTAAACTTAAATTAAAGTGAACATTGTAGAGAGAAGAAAGCTACTGTATAAACCTAGTTATCAATAAATTCAGTAGCAGAGAAGATAAAATGTATTACTCTGTGAATTACAAATTTTCAGTTTATTATTATCCTGACTATATAACATTACTTCTAGTTTATTACAGATTAATTATGCTTATATTATGTTTAAAATCAAACAATAAAACTGTATTGTATAGGATGGTGTTATCAATAAAATCAGTTGTACAAAACAAGCATGTATAATATTGTATCTCCCATTTTAACCAATTTTTAGCCATGTTTATGTATCTTCAGCCTTTTTCATCTCAGGGGAATGCACTCATTTAATTAAACTGTTGTGAAATTAAAAATTAAAAAAGGAAACCTTGTTCAATGAACAATGGTGTAAAAATTCAGTAGTAGAGAGCAAAGTATGTGTTACATTGTAGCTTCCGTTTTAGCTTACTGCCAAGGCTATTAAATTTTACTTCTATCTGATTTGAGGAGAATTCGCTCACCTAATTGAACATATTAAACTGAACGTTAAATAATGAAATACTCTTGCATTAAACAGTGTTATGTATATATTCAATAATAAAGTACAAAATATGTATTACTTTATAGCTCCCCTTTCAACTTATTACTAACGATGATTGTTGGACTTTACTCCTTGTTGAATTTAGGGGAGCGCTGCCACTAAACAATACTTTACAACCTCTATCCTCTTTTCAACATTTCTACACTGTCTCCTATATGTGTAAAAACAGAGGTATAGTACTCCGCATTCCCCTTTTTGGCAAACTATCCTGTTTTGATATATATATATATATATATATATATATATATATATATATATATATATATATATATATATATATATATATATATATATATATATATATATATATATATGTGTGTGTGTGTGTGTGTGTGTGTGTGTGTGGTAAAGCTGTACTTAAAAATTGAAGGTTTTTAAAAGATATGTGGTGGGCATGGAGCATTTTGGAAAATGCTAAAATTTATGATAATTTTTTTGAAAAACTGCCATTATTCCGCCAAATAATCCTTGTTTTGAATTCTAAGGGTCTTCAGTGTAGTAAAATAGAATATTAATTATTTTCATTTTGTATATAGATATAAAAACTGATAATTTAAAAAATCGAGCTTAAAGGTCAGTTATCCCCTTAAACCAGTTTTAAGAAATTTAAATGAAAATGAGGAGCAGAAAGAAAAATCCAATTTAAAATAGAAACAGCGTAATGTACTGATTCACAAAACATGCGTTATAATAAAAGCAAAATTATATTTTTGTTAAATAATTATGCATGTTTTTTTTAAATGTATCTACATGTCTTATTAATTTAATACGATTGTACAATTAAACATTTAAAAAGGGATTTATCCTTGAATCATTCATGACATAGAAAGATAACTTAAGAATGAGTAATATAAGTATATGAAATATTCAACATGTCATCATTTTCCCTCCCTATGTACATGAACTATTAAGCACATAAAAGACAACTGAAATAAAGTTCTTTTTTACCATCTTTTATGACCTCTTCATGTGGTTATATTTTTCTGAAACTAATATCATGTATCTATAGGTACTTGAGGGTTTTTGTTAGGAGCAATAACTAAGGACATCAAAATATATTTTAATAGTTATATTTTCATAACGTATCTTTTAAAAGTAATAATATTTACCTGACTTCGGAAAATAAAGTAGTAAGAAGAGAGAAGTATGTTTATTTTAGTTTCATATCTAGTTGATCAATAGCCATGTGCAAATATTAATATATTCCGTTCTTTTTCTTATTTTGTTTAAGATCTTTTATCACGTTTCATATCAGAGAATTTAATAAATATTTGATACTGAGTCTGAATGTTACAACATAATCTTTAAAGTATTAAGCTTTTCATCATGATATTAATATGCGAAGTTAAATAACCGGAAATTCTATATATTTGAAGAGTTTTCATTTTTCTGTGCTTATTCAGTCATTTCATGCGACTTGTAATACAGAATATATCTAAAATTTTCTATAAATTCAGTATTCAAAGTTTAAGGAGATTTAATTCTAAAAGGAATTTAACATTAAGAAAATTATTCCTTTCTCTTCAAGTACACTGCGTTGGCTTAGAGATTTTATGTAATGAAAATTTTTACTCGTACAAAAGCGAAAAATTAATAAGTACTATACAACAGCATCAATCAACTTGCTTCCTTCAGAGATTGGCTACTGTATTTACAAAATTTTGTTACTCTCTGATTAAAGAACACGGTGATCCAATTGCCAGAGGCAGTCAGCCAGTGATCTGAAGGTCACTGGTTGGATGCACGTCGTTTACAAACCCCGTGTACACTGATGGCGGCTGGTGCACGAAAAAGCTGTCATGGCTGCAATGTCCCGCAGGCTCTCAAATTTACCTCTGGCGGTGCGGGGTCAAGTGCACCGCTCTCGTTACTTGACTCGGTACTATATTACGGGACCGGCTTGTAGGAGGAAATGCTGGCCATATATACGGTGTCCCCTGAAATGAATGGCCAGCAGTCTCGCAGTGTACATACAGGTGAATGTCTAGCGACAAGTGCCTTTCCGTTAGGAAAAAAATCTTCTCTGATAAATGAAACTTAACTTAAAACTTCAAATATAATTCACTTAAAGCTTGCTTACTTATAGATCCGGTTTTTTCTAGCTCGTTTCATTTATAATGAGCAGTTTTGCTACAAAGTGTGATTCCTTAACGTTATGATTTCAAACGAAATTTTACAGTTCAATCTTATAAGACACAGACATTTCGTTAAAAATATTACAAGCATTTATTTAATTTTCACTGTTTTAATATCTTAATTATAGTAGCAATGTTTTCTTACAACTTTAGTTATAAGTCTGAATATATGTATTCTGCGTAACGTAGTTTAATACCTAAAAAGCTGTACAAATAAACGCCTAAAGGAGTAATCTATGAATAAATGTTATCAGAAAAATTTCCAGGATAAACTGTTGTAGAAAAAATGGAACACACCAAATCCAAGTGTAAGTGTGATTGATTTAAAAAAAACCTCCGTGTTCGACCATCTGTCGTCAAACCAAACATGTTGAAGTAAATTCTTCATAGGCAGCAACGAACGAAACCATCTGTCAACCTTCAAATCACCCTAACTGGCATGGTCAAGATGTAAAAAACTTAAAAAAAACAGGTATAGGATGAAGTTTTCGTATTGAGACTACAAAATCTCAAGAGCGTCAAGTATAACGGAGAAGAGATAGGTTTTTCAAAAGGTAGCTAAAATTTACGCAGTGCAAAAAAAAAAAATAAATGCTTTCCGAAAGTTCTGTGAAAATTTGTCTAAGAGTTTAGGAATGCATGTACTACGATGAGGAGTACAATATATATATATATATATATATATATATATATATATATATATATACACTCAAGAGCAAAGACATTATGACCACCTGTCAATAACGAGTTTGCCCACCTTTGGCACGCAACACAGCTTCAACCCGCCTTGGCATAGATGCCACAAGTCCTTGGTAGATGGCCGGAGACAGATTGTACCAGATGTTTAAGCAACGGTCACGCAAATCAGAGATATTGCGAATTGGTGGTCTTTGAACTCTGAGCTGTCGTCCCATGACATCCCAAATGTGTTCTATCGGATTGAGATCCGGTGAGTTAGGCGGCCAGGAACATTAACTGGAATTCAGCATCATGTTCATGGAACCACTCCAACACAATTTTAGCCTTGTGACACGGGGCGTTGTCCTGTTGGAACATTCCATTTCCAGCTGGAAAAACAGAGGCCATGTAAGGGTGCATCTGGTCCGCAATGATGTTCAGATACCCTGTAGCATTCATGGTCTGCTCTACCACAACCACGGGTCCCAGAGATGCCCAAGAGAACGTCCCCCAAGGCATAATACCGCCACCACCGGCCTGTGTATGACCTACTGTACATTGAGGGAGCAACAGTTCGCCTGGAAGACGGCGTATCCTGACACGGCCATCGGCGTGATGAATGACAAACCGTGATTCATCTGACCAGGCAACTCTCTCCCACTGATCCATGGACAGTCGTGATGTTCCCGGGCCCAGCGCAGGCGCAGTTGGCGATGACGCTTGGTCAGCAAAGGCACACGAGTGGGACGTTTGCTGCGTAGCCCCATATCCAACAGTGTCCGCTGAACAGTGTGCTGCGATACTATTCTACTTGGCCCTGCATTGTATTTTGCTGTCAGCTGAGCCACTGTCTGGCTCCGGTTTTGCTTCACCATGCGAGACAGTCTCCGACGACCCTTTTCTTTGATAGCGTGTGGACGTCCAACACCATGTAGTCTACTGCTGGTTTCGAGGTCATTCATCCACTTTCCATAAGCACTAACAACTGTAGGTCGCGAACAACCCACGAGTCGTGCAGTTTCGGAAATACTTGTTCCGAGCCTTCGAGCCATTACAATCTGCCCTCTATCAAAGCCGCTTAGATCCGTAGCATTTCTCATCACACACAGAAGTAAGTGAAAGAATGATTCTTCAGACTCGCCAGCAGCAGTTAAATACCACTTCCCCCTGATCACGTGCCTTCCACGTCATCCAGGCGAATTCATTGCAAAATGTAGGGGTGGTCATAATGTTTTGGCTCTTGAGTGTATATATATATACAGGGTGTCCAGAATTAAAGTCCCACTTTCAAAAGTCTGCAGAAAAAGAACCACTGGTGAGAATGACTTCAAAATTGAACTGAATATACTGGAAGAAGGGGGAAACGGTTTGGCATAATAAAAAAAAGGTTCCAACTGATTACAGCGCCATCTATTGATACATTTTGGATCTTTTTTTTTTATGTCAAATTGTTCCCCCCATCTTCCAGTATATTCAGTGCAAATTTGAAGTCATTCAGACCAGTGGTTCTTTTTTTGCAGCCTTATGATAGTGCGACTTTAATTATTGACACCCTGTTTGTGTGTATATATATATATATATATATATATATATATATATATATATATATATATATATATATACACACACAGGGTGTCCAGAAATAAATTCCCACATTCAAAAGGCTGCAGAAAAAGAACAACTGGTCAGAATGACTTCAAATTTGAACTGAATATACTGGAGGAGGGGAAAACGATTTGGCATAATAGAAAAAAGTTTCCAACTGCTTACAGCGCCATATTTTGATACATTTTGGATCATTTTTTTATTATGCTAAATCGTTTCCCCCTTCTTCCAGTATATTCAGTTCAAATTTGAAGTCATTCTGACCAGCGGTTCTTTTTTTGCAGCCTTTTGAATGTGGGAATTTATTTCTGGACACTCTCTAAATATAACCCTGTGTAAATGTGTGTGTATGTATGTACGTATATATATATATATATATATATATATATATATATATATATATATATATATATATATATATATATATATATATATATATATATATATATATATATATATATATATATATATATATTTATATATATATATTGCCGTAGTGGCCGTTACGCCGCAGTTGCATAACGGATAAAGCATCAGCATACCAGTCCGAGCGTGGCCAGTTCGAATCCCGCCGGTGACGTCGATGTTATTTATTTACTTTATTGCTTATTCCAGTCACTTCTAGAGGACTCTAGAAGGTTCTGACCGGAAATCACGTTATTGATCATTTCCTGTTAACAGATTATAAATTCATTACCCAAAGTGTTGGGAGAAGCAGTCTACGAGTTGTAGTCAACAAATAAACATCTTGTTCTTCTATGTGTCTGTGATTTATATATGACTATATATATATAAAACAATATATATATATATATATATATATATATATATCCTCAGATGACCCCTCTCTCATATACATGTATGACACATACCTTTGCGGGATAGGAGTAGGGGTGAGTTTTATGACCCCCACACAAGTAGGCGTGCGGGGTTATTTAATTATATATATATATATATATATATATATAATGAACATTATTAAAATGCGCACTCAGCATCAATAAAATTTTTTTTACTCATCTCTTCTTATGCATGGATTTCTTTTTTTAAATACGCACCAAACAGTTGTAACAGAAAATTACATTCTCAAATACATTTCAAAAGTTTTATTTTTTTTACACAGCCGTTAATTGTTAAAAAAAATTCTTAGGTTGGTTAAATATGACACTTTATAAAGTTGATCTGTCTGTTACCACAGATCATGGTGATTTCAATGAAGATTTATCAATGAAATTATAAAACGCATTATTTTTACGGAAAATAGTCAAATAATTTCAGTCCTCAGTCATTCTTATAAAAGGAAGGCAGATTTCTTCAACAATGTCAGTTGCACGTGGAAAGACAGGACATAAAATAAATGGTTATGTTTCTTCATTTATTTATCTCCATCGAAGAGCTTCACCCTTTTGTAATCTGCACAAAGAACGCTAGCAATCATTCCCTTTCGCAATTATCTGAACATTCATTTCGGCTGTATATACTGTGATACGATATTGTTTTCTGTGTGTGTGAGGAGAAAATTAGTATTGTTATTCACTATCCCTATTTCCGCACCTGGACGTGATTTTTGTGTTGAATGTTAAGACAAAAGTACCCATTCTTCTCTAAGTTACGGTAATGTTTTAATCTAAATACATTTATTTCACGCATGTTTAGTCAGTTAAAGATAAGTTCAGGGTAAAGAATGTACATTTTACAGGAAATATTTATTGATTGTTATATATATATATATATATATATATATATATATATATATATATATATATCCATTACATCCTTAAACTATACTCTGAAAGAGAAAACTAGTTCATATTTAATGGCTGGAGCTAGACTCAGCCGGAAAGGAATAAAGTTAAATTTGGAAAATGTCAATATTATATGCAGTAAAGTAGATTTCTGGGGCAATACAATAAAAAATGTGTCAATAAAAATAATTAAAATACTAATGAGGTACTTGTCAATGAATAACTGGCAATGAATAATTGTCAATGCATAACTATCAATGACTAAATTTCAATGCCTACCCATTCCAATGCCATATGAAAACCATTACAAATCAAAAATATACACAAACCAAATAAACGTATAAAATGATAAGGAAAAAAATCAACGACTGAAGCAAGGTATGCAATAGATCATACTAGTAAGTGATAATATAAGTAATATGTGAAATAATGAAATACCTTGGATAATTGCTTTAATTGTGAACATTAATAAGTAATAACCTATTTAGAGTGAATTGTAATCATGCTTTTAAAAGTAGATTTTGCCATCATTTGAGAGACAGAACAAAACAAACAAGATATAATTTTTTAAAGTCAAGTTTAAAATTTTATGCAGATATTCATAACCTTCAGGTTTATAATTTAAATTTGAACTAAATTAAATCTATTACAGTTTATTATTATATTCTAATATTAAAGCATCATTGTAGATTTTCAGAAAATTATCAAATTTTTAATTTTTAATAATGGAAGGAAAATAAATAAATACTCAAGGAAACAGAAAATACAGTGGGGGAAAAATTATCCTAAGCAACGCCAGCATTGAAAGGAATAAGAAAGGAAGGAGATATGTTAGATACGCGCTCCTAACACACTACCAAACAAAAAAGGAAAACTCACTGTAAAACTGTTGACCTCAAGAAATACCTATTTTGCAGAGGAGGAGGGGGTTGGGCAAACATTAAAGAGGAAGACGGGGAATCCTGTAGATGAAGTTTTCTTGCAGGAGCAAAGTGTAAACGATCAATATGGATTTTACTAATAGGAGCGAAATGATTTAACAGTAGTCTTATGGAATAAGTAACTACAGAGTGACGTTTAATAACTTCAAAAGGACCAGTAAATTTCTTGTTGTACCTGTCCTTCGACATAAGATATACAATAGACGAATTATTGGCACCATCTGTAATGACGAATTACTGTTACCATCTGTAATTGACGAATAGCTAGAGTTCTGTAAGAGATGGAATAGGGACCATCTATCATAGGGAAATATGAAGTTGGAGAGGATATTATAACAGTTCTGTTGTGTCGTGAAGAATTGTCCGTTGATGAGGAACTTACTGGAAACAAAGATAGTTTGTAAAGAAGATGATGAAGTCCTTGCATAGAACCATGAAGACACTAATCTTTCACAACAACGTTCTTCCCGTGAAAACTGAAATGTTTCTTAGTCTCACTATACGCAATCGCGGAAGTTCGTGTTGAGGAGCATAGTTTGTTAACTCTGTGGAGACAGCGTCTGTAAAGTTCAATTCAACGGCTGCAAGGAACTGAAGCGGAGAATTTCTGGGGAGGTAGAAGTACCAGTTCATCAGATATAGATTCTGGAAGAATTATCTGGAGGAGGTGAATATCAAATATCAGCAGGATATGAAGACTTCAAATTACCGGAATGTCAGCAACATAGAGATTTCGACGAATTTCCTAAAAATACCCTGTTTGGGCGGTGTCGCATATGGTAGTATCAAATCAAGCAAGAACCCAAGACTACACTTGCAACGTCGACATCACAGGTTGTAGTATTAGCTGGCAATCAAAAGAAATGTTCCGAGTCGTTTAAAATTTAAAAAAAGGTTTATTTTTTATTTTTTACTAGTAAACGTTGAGCCAATCTGGATAAAATTTATACAGTAAAAAATTAGCTCGAAGCTTACATGAACTTATAAATTCGATGACCGTTCGGATGTAAAGTAATACAGCAAATGGTATGATAAAAATAGCCCCCGATACAGTCGAGGTCAGGGCCAAGATCTGAAGGGATGCTGAATCGTATACAATTTTAAGAGAAACTTCTCTCTTAGGAAAATATGGCTTACTAATCTCTTTTTTCATCGCTAGACAGGAGTGCATAGGAGAAGAGCAAGGGTTGCTATAAATTAAAATTATCGCCAAGCGAAAATACTTAGAGATAGAGGCCGAGAATTGCCGTACTTAGAACGGCGTCAGACGAAGGACGCGTCCAGCAAAATGCCGGTTAGATTAATAAGGCGATTCACCGCCAAAAATGACGTTAAGCTTGTGCAAAGCAGGCGAAGAAGCGGCGCGCAACTAGCTGATTGGCCAAGCCGAAGCTGACGTACGAATGCGCGAACATTCAATTGGATGAAGCTTTCGTCCAAGAGCGACAGCAGACATGTTCCCACGCAGCTGTTTCAAACTCCCGCCGAAAGTTGTTATAGGGAAAATTGGAGACAGACCGTCTGATCTTATTGTTAGCGACAGCAATTTACGGTGCAATTAAAGTACCCCCAAAGAAGAGTAAATACGGGGATAGTTATATGTCCTTTTGAAAAGAACGGTCATATAAAGAAATCCAATTTTACTAACAACGGGGTTGAGTTTCCTAAAAACGTAACTAATTTTAAGAGGCTTTTTCCGAGCCACAAGAGAAACAAGTGGCTATTTTAAAGATGTTTTTCCTAGAACACCAAAATGGTGCAGGGCTAATATTGAGACCTCCCACGTATTGGGGAATAAGCAAAAATTAAACTGTTCTATTTTACAAGCTAAACTTGTTAATAGCTCAAGCAACCAAGTTACTTTTAGGAAAACTAGCAAATAACTTATTTCTTAATTTCATAATACTAGCACTTAACGTTAATATTTAAATACACAGACTATAACAATAATCCTCGCTATATATATATATATATATATATATATATATATATATATATATATATATATATATATATATATATATATATATATCAAAGCTTAAAACTCTATTTCGTACTTTAAAAACATTTCGCCATTCATCTCAATCGCGAATCGTCTCGTATCCCGCGATAGACAAATCCTGCCGCTCTGACATGTCTTTGCATGCTCTACATGTCTCTGCCTCTATTCATTGTTCGAAAACACACCTAGAATAAAATCTGTTTAGCTTTGCCTAGAACTCTCTGGAATATTCTTTTCATTAACTTGCAAGAATTCCGCGCCAATAAACTGGTGACCTGCAAAAAAGCCCTCGAGGGGCAAAGTCTAGCTCCAAAAGTAACACTTTACTTATTGCGAAACAAGGCCATCTTCTGTTCAGTGTTAATCGTGGGTGAGGAGCTTCAGCTGTTGACTCATTCTTTAAACTGAAATCTATTTTTATCTGTAAAATGCCTATTTTAATGATTTAGTAGAGTTTTCTCTTGAACACCCCCCTTTAATACTCATAAGTTATTCTAACCCTTTCAATACCTCTCCTCTCTCTCACACACGCACATACACACACACACACACACACACACACACACACACATATATATATATATATATATATATATATATATATTGTCACAGATGTTAAGTAATTGGAATAACAAATCGTAGATAACGGGAAAAATAGTATAATTGGCAAGCAACACTCAGTACATATTGAGCTCCAACTGGCGGGATACACAGTTATTACCCTCTATAGAAGGTCCTAGATAGTGGGTAAACCGGTAGGAAAGATTATGAAAATTCTACGGACGTTTCCCTAGGTAAGTAAAGTTGGTTTCAGAAACTTCTTGAACTGGAAACAAAAGTTACAAAAATTTAAAATAAGAGAAATATATGTTAAAGGCGTTCGTCGAAGACGGAAGTCGATCTTAGGAACTCCCGATTGGTAATATAAGATACGACCTATCGGCCACGGGTGCCGATGTCAAAATTCTGTGACACCTGTTTTTAATGTTGACTCACCTGTATGGTGCTTCTAGATAAGAATTAGTCAATACATCCACTACGTTACAATCAAGTATTACAGGCTTTTAAATAGATGACTAAGAAAATCAGTGAGTATTTAATCACTGCTTTACATTAAATTTTTTTTCCTCAAATTCTGACGAATATTTCTTTTTTCCTAATATGGCAGTAACTTGTCTTTTCGATATTCTTCAATACCACGCGGCGAATTTGTAAGCTTCTTCTTTATGGCACCAAAATATAGTCTTTGAAATATTTCGAAAGAGAAATTATGTCACATTAGGGAAGCGTTTATAGAGAAATACAGCAATATAATCAGTTATCTGAGAAAAGCTGAAATGGAAATGCGTTGAGCAAAGTTAATATATATTGCCCCTGGATGAAAGGACTGATTGGTTAAGGATTCGTATTCCATTATTTGGCGAACAAAGTGGAGTATCACCTTTTGTTCGACTCAGAAAAAATAACTGCGACCATTTGCTCTCCTTCTGTCTACGGTTTTCTTGGACCTAAGAAACCTGACAGGAAAGGTAATTTCTTCCTTTGTTCTATTGTGCATGGGTGAGAAATATTGTTAAATTCCTCCCTTTGTGCACCTGAATAGGATTTTTATGGCGAAGAAAATATGTAACATTTTCTTATAAATTTCCCTCAATATATATTTCGGAAGAATTTTTCCCTTTATATATATATATATATATATATATATATATATATATATATATATATATATATATATATATATATATATATATACACACTCATGTCCATAAATTAAGGATAATGCCAGCTCAAGCAAATAAAGGTCCAGAAACAAACGTGACGTATTCATAAAGCCCATTTATTAAACAAAAGATAAAGAATAAAAAACATGGTGTATGTATGATACCATTAAAAAGACTACGATTTTTGCTCCCTGGAGCGATTGTAAAAAATATCTCCTTTACAAATCTTAGTATTACATGGTTGGTATGATGGTTAATACATTGGTTGTCTCCCATGCGATGAAATACAGTCCGTACAACGCCTAGGAATGATGAGTATCAAATTATCGAGCTGATCTTGGAAGATTGCTCTACTCAGCAAGCAACGCTCTCCCAAGTTCCGGTACATTTGTAGGAGGTGGTTGACGGGCTGCAACGAGTCGGCCAAGCATGTCCCACATATGATATATCGGATTCAAGTCAGGTGAGAATGCTGGCCATTCCATACGGATGATATCCTCAGATTGAAGGCATTCGTTTACGATATTTTCTCGGTGAGTTGTTATCCATAAACACAAATTCTGTGCCCATGACACCTCTAAACAAACGTACATGTTGTTCCAGAATGAAATCCCGATAAATGTGGCCGATCATTGTTCCGATTTGAACATACAGATATTTTCTGGAGCCCAGTATAATTCCATCCCAAACGAGCAATCCTGCACCACCATAACGGTGTCGTTCAATGAAGTTGTCTTGGTGATAACGGGTACCTGGCGTTTTCCATATGAAAGTCCGACATGAATCAGACTGCAAGCTAAACCTGGACTCGTCGGAAAACATCACACAATCCCTCTGTGACGATGTCCACATTCCATTTTCTCTACTTCAAGGTAATCGCTGCCGATTGCGAGTTGCCGTGAGCAGAACACGGCATCACAACATACACACACATATCCTGTGATAATATAGACCAATATTTCCCAAACGTCTGTACACGATGTGCCTTGAAACTGTGGTATCCGTGGCTGCAGATAGGTGACGAGACAGGTTGGATTATGTTCTCCGGCTGCTTCCTTGGGCAGTTACTGCCAAATACCGGTCTTCATTCGGCGTTGCAACTCGGGGGCGACCTGTACTGTAACGTCTACTGACATTTCCATCATCTTAAGATCGTTTCCAAAGCCTAGAGAGGAGACTTTGGCAATTCCAAGTTCATCGGATACTTCCATCTGAGTACTCCCACATTCCAGGCAGCCGATAATTCTACCAAGTAAAAAATCATCCGCATGCGTCCTCTGTGTCATAACTATACGGTTATGGCACCGAGCGGCTTAATGAACGTTTGTGAATAATTTTACTTCTTTGCCACCATTCCTTGTATACCCCTCTCTTACACTCTCGTGATTGTGACGTACTATCGGCGTCATCTGGTGGCTTCCTGTAATATGCATATTATTCTTAAAGATGTGTGTGATAATTCTACAGGTGAAATTTTCCCTTTAGAGTTCGATTTCCGTGTGATTCTGAATCATCCTTAATTTATGGACATGAGTGATATATATATAAATATCACTCATGTCCATAAATTAAGGATAAAAATTCTTTAACTGGATATTCGTTAATTCCTTTTTTACCTATATCAAGATCAAGAGTATCATTTTCTATTAATGTTTTCACTATTGAAAATCCTTTTTGATGTAATATATTGCGCACGAAAACAGTTATAAGCTTTTTACTGACTTGTAACGCAGATTTAAAAAGTATGTTATAGAATCAAGAGTATTAGATATCAAAATTTACGTTCTTTCGTTTCTTACAAATCCACGTACTATATCTGATATAACTACCACACAGAACACTTCAGATGATATATGATATTCGACTTTTTTTCCCCGCTATAAAAAACAATTTAGAGAATATAATTGTGTTAAAATTTAAGATTTTTAAGAAAACCTTATCAGCATGCCCAGTCATGTCTTTGAAGAACGGGGAGCGGATTTAATGGTTCCTCTTGAGAGCTCCAACACTAGAGATATGTAGCACTAGTGAGAAAGACTAGTTCGATACCAAAAAAAAGGCTTCGATACCTGTAACCAGCAAATGTTTTTCTTTCAATCTGCATCCTAAAACTTCTGCTGGATCAATTGGTAGCACTAAGTCCTGACTAAATCGTTCACTTCAGATTGTGTGAACAAAATAGGTTCACTTGTGCCTGGGTTGTAGCAATCACTGTCTCAATCACTATCACACGGTGGAGGAAATGGTTCGGGTTCAACTAAAGTACTCGTATCATCCAGAGTATTCGGAGGAGAAAGTATTGGTACTTCGGGTCCATGAGGAATAGGACAAATGGCTGACGGGATGTTAGGATAACAAATATCTTTTTTTTAAAAATTAACTTGGGGCTTCGCCCCTAGACTCGCTACGCTCGCTCCTCTGTTATGGCTAATAGCGAGATACATAAGGGTGATTCTCGGCCAATGTAACAACTTCCATCCATTTACTGTTGTCACCCTTAATGCGAAGAGCGTTTCATCACTGTTGAGTTATCAGCTTTAAAATCCAATTAAAAATCGAAAATTTAAGATATAAACTTGAAATGAGGTTTATATGAATGATAAAGCTTTCAGCTTCCAGATGATGTAACTATTTTCTTTGTAAGACAAAATCTCGAGGAGCATTGATATTACATCCACATAGGGGACGATATTTCTTGAAAAACCGTGTTTCATTTTTTGATGAAAATATTAGTCTGTTTTAAAATATTTTTAAACAAATGAGGTCTAGTTTGAAAGAGAAATGTCTGTAGTCTTTTACTGTAAAAAGATCAAAATTCTACGATCGTTTTTTTGGCGAGATATCGTAATCTGAAGATGAAAAAGTCAATATTTCTTGAAAGACTGTGTTTCATTTTTTGATGAAAATATTAGTCAGTTTTAAAATATTTTTAAACAAATGAAGTCTATTTTGAAAGAGAAATGTCTGTAGTCTTCCATTGTAAAAATATCAAAATTCTACGATCATTTTTTTGGCGAGTTATCGTAATCTGAAAATGAAAAAGTCGATATTTTACCACAAAACATAAAATAAAGAAAAACTTAAAATCCGACGAAGATGAGACATGTCTTACTTTGTTCCCCACATTTTTCCGCATCTATTGGTATTGGTCTCGACCCCATACCTCCAGCGGTTTCAGAGGAGATAGCGTGATAAGCTTTTGACGGCGGCGGCAGCGGCTGCTGCTGCTTCTGCTGCAACGGGAGTTTCTTTTTTTTTAGAATAGAGAGAAAATCTTGCACGTTACGGGAACAAAAATAACAGTCAACCGTATGATTTTTGGGCTCTCTTAAAGCCATAGATATTCCAAAATGAAAGGACTGGTTGTTACCCTGAAAACACTTAGTTCTTCGACACAGACTGAGCAAACTTTGTGTGGGGCCCAAGGCTTACCTTGCTCGTCTAATTCCATGCCAAAGAGAGCAAAGTACACATTTCTAACAAAATATGAAACGTTTCTTTGTTGCTTTTTAACTGTATAGTTATCACAAATGTAGCAGAAACTATCTGGGGAATTGAGACATTGCGTGGAAGCCATTGCCTTCAAATCAACCACAAAACTGTTAAAAGATATCACGACTTTATAAAACCAGAAACAGCACGTGAACAGCACAGAACAAAGATATAAACTGAATGAGAATGTGGTATAGTGGAAGGTGGTGGGAAGCAGGATGGCGGGGACAGGCAGGCACTGACAGAAATATTTCAGTGGAGGGAGATAGTAAGGGATGGGATGGAAGGTCTACAGATAGGCACTAATAGGAAAGTGATGCAGTTTTAACCGTATTACACTATTTTTCGTACGCCTGTCAAGTATATACGAGTATAAGAATGTCTATTTCATTGCAAACGCCTTAAAGCTTTCTCATATTATTTTTTTAAAGTGTTTGTAAGCAAGATATAACAGTTTCTTTGGAAATATTTGAATTTTGTATAAACTAATAGTGCTACCTTACTTTAAAAAATACACAAATTCGACAACACTAGATATGCTAATTGTAACAAAACTTTACGGGATGAAATTGTTTCAATAATTTTATCGAAAAAGCACCAAAAATATGATAAAAATCACTTATTACATTTGAGACAATTCTTTTTTTTGTCGCAGACCTGTGTAATTTTGCTTTTCAACCTTTTTCAAATAAATTTCTGGGACATCGGGTAAGGATAATTGGAAGTTCAGTGTACACTTCTATTCGAAACGTGCATAAATTCTCTTTGATTTAAAAAAATGATTCCTTATGATAGTTATTAAAATCCTTATAACAAAATGTTATAAGTAATCAAAATTCAAATTTAACTGTATAAATACTATTTAAGAAAAGCACACTTGACATTTATATAGTTAAAGAAAGGTCAAATGTACTTTCAGAACTAACGGTATATTAGTTTAGGATTCTACCAGTTTATTCATGTACTTTATCTAGTTTCCTGTATTCGTAATGTGTATACGTGATTAACATGAGAGAAGGTACCGAAGTTTAAATTTCCAACTAGTTTCTAAGATTTATAATGTATTTCCGGCATTAGTTATACAAATGAGCGCTAGAAAACTGATACAATCTTTCGATCCTAGCATGCTTTCTCTCTACTTTGGCATGGGTTTGCATTGTTAGGGAAACGTCAGGTTTCTCACGTGTAAAATTTACATATCTCTAAAAAGGTATATATATCTAAAAACTCGATCACAGGAAGTTTGTAACTGAACTCTCGCAATTTTGCCCAAAACTGATAACGCATCCCTTCACGTTATTTCTTATTTTCATATAAATATTCCGAAATTGTCATGTCATTGCCACTGAAAATGCGTGTAAAATATTCAGTAGACATAAATATAACGCGGAGAAAAATCAATTTTTTTCGAATTTTATTTATTTCAATTTATTCGTGAGCAGGGAGAAACTTTAATTTAATAAACAATGTTTCAGCCGAGAAAAATTTAGGTTTATTTCTATTTTTATTTTGCGCAAACCGTACGATGCAGATTGTTTAAAAAATAAGCATTTTTTAGTATGTAATAAATCATAGCTTTTATTACCTATTTCAATAAAACATATATCTTTTGTGTTCGAATTTGGAAATAGAATATTTAATATTCAGAAATTTATGCATTTTGAAATTGTGGTTTAAAATTATGTACTTTATTCAAGAAACTTATTTTTTAAATATTTAAATATTTGAAATAGTGTATTATTTAATTCTCAATTTTTCATTTTATTAGAAGAAATGTTCTAGTTTTGTCTAACAAAATTAATGTTATACTTACATTTACTCTTCCTTAATTCTCTGCACTACAACTTAAGCCATAAAATATGTAATCATTTAAAAACGAATTGTAATGGGGTACATTGTATTTTAGTAAACCAAATGAAATCATTTTTAATTTGGTTGTTTTTACTTTAATACTTATGTTTAGTTAATATTTCATTTTACTTAATATCATAAATATGATTATATGTAAATAAGTGAATATAGCAAGATAAAAGAGCGAATACAGCTGAAAAGCTTAAGTAATATGACGTTAAAATATCCTAACCTCTTAGAGACAGACATCAATTGAAAAATATCATACTTTATATTAGTGGTGTAGGATTGAAACCGGCAATCTAAATTTTATATCAATATAGTTTTTTGCCTTATACCAAAAGAACAGGTTCGATGGAGATTGACCAGAAAAGCAAGACCCGAAAATCCCGAAAATTAATTTTAGGGACCTTTCTTGTAGTACTTCAGTCAATTAAAACGAACATTTTTGTAAAATGCCCTAGTAATAAAAAATAATATGGAAATTTCTCTAAAGATAATTTAAATTTTTTTTTCATCGTAACTTCTTAGAGACAGTCATCACTTGATAAATATCATACTTTATATTAGTGGTGTAGGATTAAAACTAGCAATCTCCATTTTATATCAAAACTTAATTTTAGGATAATTTCTTCTAGTACTTTAGTCAATTAAAACGCAAATTTTTGGAAAATGGCCTACTGATAAAATATAATTTGCAAATTTCTCTAAAGGTACTTTCAAATTTATATCTTAAAAAAAATATGGCTAAATATATATGGTTTTTTGCTCTATACAAGAAAAACAGGTCTGATGCAGATTGCTAGTACTTATCCTACACCAATCATACACGGAAAGTACAACCATTAAATTAGCATACAAGAGCGAGACCAAACAGTTAAGGCCCAAGAGTTATATTAAATAGCACCCAGTCAAGTAATAGTGTACGTCATATGTTACTAGAACAGATGAATGACGCAGCCCCTTTACAAAGCTTTAGTGATTCGAAAACAAACACGCAATTCATCAATTTCGTGTCTAAGATTTAACTATTAGTTTGGGTTATATTAACTCAACAGCTCTAACGAAATCCTGACGCCTCCCAGTGCCGATTAGAAACTGGCTGGCTGGCGTGACGCCATAGTATGTACCGGGTGGCCATAATTAAACTGACAGTGCTCACATTGTTCTGTAGCGCGATCTATTTGCGAGAATGACGCCACATTTTGTAGGAAGATTAAACAAGACGGGGGACGAAGGATTCCGCGAAAAAATAAATTAGTTCCAAAAGTCACCGCTAGGGGAATATTTGGCGCTGTGTAATAGAAAATAGAGTGTTAACAAATGCAAATTAATACGGAATAAAATTACCTTTTATTATGCACATTTTCTTATTTAGTTCAAGTGCAATATGGCAACACTTTTAAAAAAGCGTAAAATCTACATAAACACCGATAAAGTCTCGTGATCTGCAATATCACGTATGCTGAGCAGAAGAAGAAGTTCTTTATTCAAATTTCACGTTACATCCTTTGGCACAGTGCAAGCTGCTTGGGTTTTAAAAGGCAATGTGTTACGTTTTGAATCAATCGGATTGAAAGTTTATGTGCTATGTCTCCTTCTTTAGTCGAGCGTGCGTTACTGATCAAATTCTTTTACCTCAACCAGTGCAACGCGTCAGCCGCTCTTCGTGCTTTTAGAACGCACAAAAAAATGCGTAAAGGTAATGGTCCTGTGTCAGTTAATGGGCTAAAAGCAATGGTTGCGACGTTTGAGAAAACAGGTTCTCTGAAGGTTCAGTCAGGCAGAGGGCGAAAACCTGTACCGCAGGATACAATCGAAGCAGTTACCACGGCGACTGTCGACAGAGGACCAGACAATATTGCTGCCACCTCTAGCGCTCGTGGATTAGCTCGGAATATGGATATGCCTTACAGTACGGTATGGAAAATCTTACGAAAGATTATCAACTTCTATCCGTACAAGATCAGCCGTGTATAGGAGTTACTGTACCCCGACCATGATAAGCGATTGACTTTTGCTCTCACCTTTCTTGCCAGAATGGAGGTGGATGATCCTTGGCCGTGGAAAATCTTATGGGGAGACGAGGCCCACTTTTACCTGCATGGAACTATGAATACCCAGAACCGCCGAATTTGGGATGACAAATCACCACATGCAGTCACAGAAATTCCCTTACATTCACCAAAGGTAACTGTTTGGTGTGGGTTCACAGCGGAATTTATCGTAGGTCCATTCTTCTATGAGAACATTACCCCGACAGGACCGGAAACCTGTTCTGTTACCGAAGAGAAATATCGTCACATGTTGAACAGCTTTGTCATTCTGGCACTTCAGCAAAGACAATGCCTGGGGGAAATCATTTTCATGCAAGATGGAGCCCCTCTACACGTTGCTGTACGTGTGCAACAGCTGCTACGACAGAAATTCACAACAGAAAGATTCATTAGCCGCTACTTTCCAACTGCATGGCTACCTCGGTCACCTGATCTTACCCCATGCGACTTCTGGCTATGGGGTTACCTTAAGTCCAAGGTCTATCAAGGAGTGGTCCAGGACCTGGCTACGTTGAAGGATAACATATCACGGACTGTACGGGAGATTCCTGCAGACATGTTACTTTCTGCTGTTGTGCATACTGTGCACAGAATGCAATATGTGGCAATATGTGGTCCATAACAACGGCAGCCAGATTGAACCTCATTTGAATGCAAAATAAAAGGTAATTTCCGTATTGATTTGCATTTGTTAACACTCTATTTTCTATTACACAGCGCCAAATATTCCCCTAGCGGTGACTTTTGGAACTAATTTATTTTTTCGTGGAATCCTTCGTCCCCTGTCTTGTTTAATCTTCCTACAAAATGTGGCGTCATTCTCGCAAATAGATCGCGCTACAGAACACTGTGAGCACTGTCAGTTTAATTATGGCCACCCGGTATATCCTTACGTGTGGTCAGATTTCACCACATGTATTGATCCTCAGAACGTATTTAAATAGAAAATCTGTATATAAATCAATTTCTAGTTCCTCTTTAATTAGTAAAAATAATTTTATAGCAAATAAAAGCAATATTGAAACCGCATTAAAAAATATATGTTAAATTTACTAAATTAAAATTATTTTATCCTACATTATATTATTTTTTTCCTTATATGTCATAATAAAATTTTCTTGAAAAAGTCCTTTGTTAAAAACATTTGATGTTTGTTTTGAAAAGGAACAAAATTTCCAAAATTGATTTTTAATGCTTATATATTACTTACATATTTATAACATACTTTTCTTACGGTTTTTATATTAAAACTATGACATCAACTTTCATTAAATCCTCTTATAAGATAATACATAAAAAAGGTGGTCTAATAGCAATCCCATTATTGGCTATGCGTGTAAACTACACTTCCCTCCAAAAGTTAAGGTACAACATATTTTTCGAAGCTCACCGTTAAAATAAAGGCGGTAGCAATAAAATTCTTAGTGTTTATGAATAATAGTATCGAACTTTAAGAAAACTTATTCAAAAAATCCTTGGTCACCACTTTCATTTGAAAGAATTGTCATTTATATTAGAGTAAGAGTAAATGTGGAAAATTCAAACTTTCCTGACTTTGTGTGTGCGTATTGTGCCTGATTGTTTAATTTCAATTTTTGTTGGCAATTTCAGTGACAGTACCCAGGAGAGTCTACCAGTGTCTCGGAGAAGTCGTTTACCCGATTCATTAAGGTGGAAAGCGATCGGATGGATGGAAGTGGAATTGTCACAAGTTAAGGCTGCTAGACGTCTTAGTGTGTCTCGAAGTAAGTCCAACGACTGCGAAATCAGTTTTCATCAGAAGATTTCGCTTCTAGAAGACATGTTTCTGGCCGACCACTAGTTACAACACCGGCGGGAGACCGCTTTCTAGCTCTTTCGGCTCGAAGAAGGAGGAGCATTACAGTGCTTCAGCATGTTTAAGATAATTTTTATCGCTTCAGGGACAAGAATATCCGCTACTACGGTGCGAAGACACCCTAACAATTGTGATCTCTATGCAAGACGACCAGTTGTGTGTATCCCACTTAACCGACGACAGAGAAGTACCTTTTTATGTTGGGCAAGAAAACACGTTTCCTGGACCAGACAGCAATGGATTTCTGTACTCTTCACAGATGAGTTCAGGTCTACACTAACCCTTAGACCGTTACGAACGCGCTCAGAGCGTTCATCAGAGTCTTTCCCCCAGCGTTACGAACGCGCTGGACGCTTCCATCTGGATATTCCAATGTTTTGCGCGTTACAAACGCGTTTAACGCTTTCTAAATTGATTTTTTTCATTCATCAATAGGTGACAGCACTTTAAAAACATTTGAATACCATTTCTCCCGATAAGAAGTAGATTTTTAGGGGATTATTTTTAGAATACATGCAGTATAAAATGGCGGGAATTTTGGGTTTTCGAAAGGAACTGACATTTCAAGTGATTCCGAGATTGATATTTAGATTTATTCGATGACAAAAGTGATGAAAACACAATAGTGAACAAAGTGATGAATAGACTATATGATATAAACACAGTGAAGTGGGTTTATGCATATAACCTTGCTTTAAAATATACTATAGTATAAGAAATGTATAAACCAAAAAATCTGTATGTTATATAATTATATACACTGCTTGACAATTGCTAAGGAACAGTCGTATTTTTTGGAATATTTCATAATATACATTGATTGAAGAAATGAAACTTCGTACATATTTAGTACAGATACTGTGCATTATTTATTATGCAAAAATGGTACATATTACGCCACATGGAAAAAGAAGAAAACGTAAAACAAAAAAGATGCTTTTTGGAGCATTTCCAAACAGCTACGAAAAATGGGTCTTCCTGGCAGAATGAAACAGTTATGAGTACCTTAGTAAGATGTGTGACCTCCTCGGACACTAGTGCACATTTGGGATCTGTTTTTTATGCTGTCTACTAAAGTAATAAGGAGTCCTTGGGGGATATTGTCCCACTCCTCTCTCAAGGCGATTTTCAGTTCTTGCATGGTTCGGGGAGGACAAGTTCTTTGAGAAACACGTATGCCAAGAGCATCCCAGGCATGCTGTATAAGATTTAGGTTAGGAGAGTCAGCAGGCCATGCCATACGTTCAATATTTTCACTTTCTGGTGCGTCCGATACTTCAGAGGTCCTGTGTGGGCGTGCATTGTCTTCCATAAACAGAACATCTGGACCTACCGCACCCCTAAAAAGGCGAACATGATCCGGAATAATCTCTCTGCAATACCGCTGTCATGTAACGGTACCTCGTTCAAAGGTATTAAGCGGTGTTTTACCATTGTGCATAATGCCTGCCCACACCATCACACCTTGGCTATACCGATGACGCTCCTGAACATTATGTGGTGCATAACGTGTTCCCCTCTCTCCCCACGTTAACAGGTGGCCAGAATCACTTGTCACAGTGAAACGGAATTCGCCAGAGAACATCACTCTGGACCACTCTTGCTGACCCCAACCAATATGTTCCTTTCACCAACGTAATCTTTCTCGACGATGGCGTGGTTGAAGTGGGATGCATTGAACAGGGTTCCGTGAATACAAATCAACCTGATTTAATTGCCTAGAAATGGTTGTGACTGATACATTTTTACCGACAGCGGTTGCAAGGTCTGCAGCTATCTGACTGAGTGAGATGGCTGTTCTTTTTGGCCACTAGGGATACATATCGATCCTCTTGAGGTGTGGTGTTCCTTCCACGACCACCGTCATGCTTTCGCATAGCATTCCCCCCTTCAGAGGCCTTTTTAAATCGCGATAGGACACTTTTTGCCACTCCCATTACTCTAGCCACAGTAGTGACACTTTGTCCTGCTTCGAGCCGTCCAACTGCTCGTCCACCATCGTACGCACTCAAATGACATTTTGCACTTAATTATAGCCACACCACACTGATTTTCACAGAAATAACTTCCAACAACCTACGGCACTCTTTTCATCAAACACCTAACTGCATGAAATTAAGAATGAATAAAGAGTTTTCAGGGACTGCCTTTTATATAGATAACAGGTCCTGCCCTATTACGCCCTCTGCATTTCATTTTAATGATTAGGCTGCTGTCGGAAACGCTAGTTTGATGAAACCAGTTGTTCCTTAGCAATTGTCAAGGAGTGTATATGCATTCTTAAAAAAATTATGTTTCATTTATTTTTCACTATTTATTTTGATTTAAATAACTTATAGAGTTTCTTAGCTCACTTCTACCCAGACTTGGGTGTATATAATTTGAAGTGGCATTCTAAATGAATTTGATGCAAACACAGTTTATACATGAAACAATGTTTATTGAATTCGTTGCACATATATAATTGGCTTTTACAGCAATAAGCATACGTACTACTTGTACGGAATATATAAATACAGCTTTCAAGAACAATATATTTTCAATACTCACAACCCAGCAGAGAGACAAACCAGCAGTACTGCCATGTAAACTTTGGGCCTGCTAAGCACTAGCGCAGGATAACACCTTTTCAACCTTAACAACTTTTTTTTTAATGACGCTGCATGGTATTTATACTAAGCGCGTATGTCGAAATTAGCATATCTAAAGCAGCTTCTTTAATTCATTCACTCAAAAGTTCGATTCTTGTGAATCGAATCTTGTGTATACCTTACAAACTTAACTGTATAGAACTCGCGTTTTTTAACGTCCCTTCAAAACGCAGATCCTTCGAAACATGCTGCCAAAAAAATAACCCCCTCCCCCTCAGGGGGAAGAACCAGAAGGCGCAAATTCAACGATCTAAGGACTAAAGAACGAGTCTGGGTGTCTGCTGATCTGGAGGGAACAAGGCACCAGATACTACCACTCCAACATTGCTGTAAGACACAGTTATATTGATGGTGGAATTGTGATTTGAGCAGGAATCTCTCTCTGGTCACGTTGACCTGCGTGGGTTCCATATGAGGAACTCTCATTGTTGTAAGATATCTGGAAAAGATCCTTGATAAATATGTCCGCCCATATGCCGCTGCTATTGACAACAAATTCATTGTGTTCAAATGTGTACCATTTACTTGTAAGCAATGTAAATAGTTCCTTTAGGTATCAGGAAAAATTTTAATATTATTATTTTTTTTATAAACCACAAAGTATCATTCATATATATATATATATATATATATATATATATATATATAATTTATACATATACAGTTGGCTCTCTGTTTAACGACGATCTGTATTTAAAGACGATATTTCCCAGTCCGACGTTATGGGAAATGTTATTTTTTCACAAATTCTGTTTAAGGGCGATCTCTACTTAAGAACGATTTTTCACGGTCCCTTGAAAGTCGTTAAACAGAGAGCCAACAGTATATATATATATTTGTTCGTCTGTAATATGAAGACATTATTTGAAAAGTGATCCATCTCCAAATTATAAAATAGTGGAGTTAGCCTCACTTTCATATTCTTACAAGTCATTTTTATTTTATTTTTAAACTGGTACACCTCCAGCTTATTTCTGCTGCCAACAGAAGACATTACAAATCAGACTTCAGCAGTCATCTCTCAGATCTCAATAGAATTTAAGGCTCTGTATCTCAAAATGAACAAAAATGGAGCTGGACCACCATTTAAATAAGGCCTTCATATATTTCACCTATATTGAAAGACAGTCTTTATATTGAGATAATGAAAATTATTTATTAAGTTTAGAATTAGAGACATTACTTTTATCAAAGGCTTCAATTAAAATAGCTCGCTTTTTTATTAGGGTATTCTTTTTAGAGTAAAAGCCAAATTTTAATTAAATACATTTTTTTCGATGTTTTAAAGAAGCGTTTTCATCTCATTATTAATTTTGTGACAAAACTTTTATAACTAAAAGAACAGGAATTTCAAAATTACCTCCATAGTTCATTTCCCAGTCTTAATTATTTTTTTACAATCTTTTGTAATTTCAAACGTTTTCTCATTTTCTGACCTTGTTCATATTGTCCAAAACACATCAGACGTCAAAATTAATATTTGTATTACACAATGTAATCCAAATCTAAATTTAAAACCAATACATTCACATTCTTTGCATATGTGTGTAATAGAAAATAGTATAATTCTATATTCAAAACTGTTCAAAAGAAATATTCATAAATTTTCAATATCATACACAAGAGCCGACTGGAGAAACTGCGTACTATGTTTCTAGAAAATCAGAAGATAAGAATTCTTCTGCGAGAGTTCAGATTCATTCGATCTGGGTTTAGGTGCAGGAATAACGTCATATGAATCACAGGCAATATCCTATGCCTATACATAAATGCATCACGTTGAGATTTCCTATCAGACCATAAAGTTAATTTTCCCATAGCTTGTGTATAAAGAGGAATTGTTACGTAGTTAGGGTATCAACTGTGTCTCCCCACCTATACTTATTGATCGTACAATAAGAAAGAACGAATAATTTTCTTTCGTTGGGATTATCGGAAGGTATTTCTTTGTCCGATTCCTTAAAAAAATTGTACTGTGAAATTTTTCTAAAGTCAGGCATGTTTCTGAAAAAAAGTGGTCGTTTTGAAGGGTCGCCAATAAGAGAAGTTTATATATATATATATATATATATATATGTTACCGGCAAAGTATGAAATGCCGGCATTGTATAGAATGCCTAGGCATTATATATATATAATAGCCGTTGTCTCTGTATAACACTTCCGGGATGAACTCATCTTTCAATTGATTGTTTGATTCATTTCATCTTTCAATTGGTTGTTTGAAGTCCTCAGTAAACAAACAACCGGTTAGGCTTAATTTCAATTTCAGATGTGGATCAGAATTTTTTTTTACCTAAAAACTAATATCTTCTCCATCAAATCACGTTTGTTCAGCCTAATTTTCTATAAAACATTCAGAACTAAAAAAAATTGGATGCTTTTAGCTGTATATTTAAAATTTTTTAAAAATCTGTTTACTTTTGCGATGAATTCTGAAAGTAAATAAACTTGAATGTGAATGAATCAAGTATCTCAAGTATTCATAGCTGTAAAAAACTGGATGGCATTCTACTTCTCCAATCGCATGAAAAACTAAATAAATAAAATATAATGAAAGGGTTTGCTTTTACAAGGTGGGGATTAAATGCAATATTGTTAGATAATTCGGGATATTTTTTAACTTTCATATACTTTTTCTATTATGACGTCATTATTACTATTATGACGTCAAAATGACGGGTTACCTTCTAGTTGTATATAATGCCGGACGTTATTCGACAAAGTATGAAATATGAGAATTATTACACACTTTCCCTAGGCATTGTATATAATACCTAGGCATTCTATAGAATGACAAATGCTATTTAAGCAAAGTATGAAAAAAGATTCTGATAGGGCTATTATATAAATGACGTGAATTCCTCAAAAATACAAATGTTATTCTGAAAAAATAATGAGAGTGTCATTAAAAAAAATTATTTAAAATACGTACAGAAAAATGAAAGTTGTAAAAAACAAAATTCATGCCTTTCTTATTAAGGGAAACAAAATTTTCATGTAAAAAATAAGAAATTAAAATTAACCTACTTGTTGCAATATGGTAGGCTTGAATGAAATTTTGAATTACATTTCATTATATTTTTCAGGGAGAGACATTTCATATTTTGGCACTTCGTTTTACACATACATTTGACGAATCCTTGGCCGCTTGCACTGGACTGAGCAATTGCAACTGACCGGAGAGGGATTTCGTGGTGAGGAATATCTTCAATTCTAAGCAAGTTCTTAGGGCATAAAGTGAATTGTGATCTCGCATATACTTGTTTTAAAATTCCTTCAGAAGTTCCAAGTCGTAGAAACCATCCTTTTTCACACTCATTACAGCTGCCAATATATTGCGCGAATCACCTCGCCCCATGTCGACGTTAGGAATATGAATTCGCACAGTAGTTCCCAAAGAAGCAGTGGGAATTTTTTTTCCGAATTCAATTTCATTTTTTTAGTTTGTATTTCCAGATTGATTTTAGAATTTATTTTACCTTCAATAGCATTTGGTAAATCGGAAGAAGCTGGGGCGGTTGGCGACTTTTTGGCGATTTGTTTTGAAAAGTCGCCAAATTAGCGTTTCTGAGTCCGCCATTTTTTTTTCAATCCCTCATATTCTGTTGTTTTGCTGTTTTTAAAATTTTAAAACACCAGAACAACGAAATATGATGAAGAAAAAAAAGGAGAACTCAGAAATTCTGGCGACCTTTCAAAAAAATCGCAACATGAAAAGTGTAAGGTATCCGACTACGTTTCACGAAAAATAGTTTAATAATTACATTTAAATTTTAAGTTTTGGTTTGAACTATCGGAAATTTGTAATGGAAAATACATTTTAATGATTACATTTTGAATAAAATGTAAGTCCTTCAGAAAAAGCAATTAAAATTTACAATTGCATTGAAATTCTGATTATAGTACAGAAAAACATAAAAGTAGATTTAGAAACAAAAATTTACAGTCTAAAGATTTTTTTTAATTCTACGCCCTTCCAAAATATAAAAAATTTCATAATTTGTAGCCAGAAAAGAGGGTACATCATAACAGAAAGTAAAAAAAATCGCCAAGTTGGCGGCAGCCCCAACTTCTTCCGATTAACCTAGCATTTTCAGTTTTGAAACAAAGGGTGCACAAAATATCCATTTCGTCATCTTTACTAGCATGGCCACAGAAAGTATTAATTTTTTACGACACTTTTTGCATGCAAGTGCCTCACTCGTTTCTTTTAAACACACACAACAGGTATCAGAAACGGAAATCACTTCGGTAAGCATGTCTTCATTATGTTGGTTTAATCCACTATCGACTATAATCTCATCCATGTTTTTTGAAACAGACTCTTTTTCTTGCATAATCTGATTAGTTTCACTTTTTCCATTGTTTGGACGCTCTCTATTACTTTTTCTAGCTGCTCCTCTGTATTTATGTCTTTTAAAATATCATAGTTTAGAAAAAACGTTGTAAGCCCTACTTTAGGTTTGCAGTCAAAAAGAGCTTCGTATGGTATTCTTTTGATCCCAAATGATAATTTATATTTTTCATAAATTGAACGAAACGCAGTACTTCACTCCGGCGGTCAGATTTGTTGTCCTGCATTCAAGTACAGAGCATATTTTCGATATCTTGATTAGCTCTTTCGACACTACCCTAGCTTTGTGAATGGCGAGGCTTTTCATGGACGATCTTTAGTGCTGGCTAAAACTCCTTCAAGCTGGTCACCACATTATTGGCAAATTACCTACCATTGTCAGACTGTAATATAGATGGCGCTCCAAACAATTAGAATATGTCCACTGGGATGTAGGCTACTTCTTCAGCTCTTTTTGACGTTAGAGAATTGAGAATCACAAATTTTGTGAGATGATCTTGGTACACCATGATAAATTTGTATTCTCTATCTGGCTCAGACTGAAAGTCAATAAGATCTACTTGACAACGGGAATTAAATTCGAAAAAAATCATAGGTTTAATAACAAGGCCCTTTTTAATACCTTTCTGTTTTTTTCTGGCAAGGTTCACAAAAGTGGATGTTCAGTTCAATATCATGAAGTGTAGCATTTTTATATTTGGTTGAAAGTTATTTCAACATTCTATCATGTCCTCGTGTCCAATAGCCAAATGAGCTTCATGAAGTACTAGAAATAACTCCGTGACGTCCGTGACGTAATATTGTATAGTACTGACATCTTCTTTAACAGGATAAATGAGTTTACTTTTGTTTTCCACAATCATCACATCATAGCGATTCAGCAACCAATAGTCCCTGTGGTCATTCTTAGTAGTCAATTTGGCATTTTTTACATCAATTATTAACTTCTGATATGTAGTTTCTGTTAAGAAAGAACTGTTTTTCGCAGCATTAACGCGAATTTTGAATAGTTCATCGTCGAATCGTTGTTTCATGTCTATAGACCATGACTTCTTCTCCAACACTACAGCTTGCTCCTTCATTTTCATGCAGCACAGTAAAAAAACTAATTTTTTGTTGAACAAATTTAAGTAAAATTGCGTATTTTGACACTCTCGAACAAACCGCAAAGTGCAACTGGCAAATTTTGAGTCTGAGGTGCGCGTTAAAAGTCACGTGCCTTGCCACGAGATATTCGAAACGAATCGAAGATGCATTTCATACTTTGCCGGTTTCTCATTTGGCATTCTATAGAATTCCTAGAAAATGTGTGAAATATGAATCGTTTCATACATTGCCGGCTAGTTTTCGGCATTATATACAATGCCTAGGCATTCTATAGAATGTCGGAATTCATACTTTGCCGGTAACATATACTACCTGTACCCAGTCACGCGTTGCTGTGGCTCAATCTGGATAAATGGAAAAGAAAGAAAAGAGAAATCACGTTTCTAATATGTTTAATGTATAATGGCTGCAAAGCTATTATTCATTTAGCACTACCCAGAGGGCACGTGTAGCTTAAAGTATGCTACGGACGCGAGTAGCGTCCCCCCCAACATATTTTATAGTTCAGTTTTTAGTACTTGCTTGTTTTATGTAATACCTTGGCGAAAGAATTCTGTTCCCTTTCGCCCGCTGCATTGGAAATGAAAAAATTTTAAAAATGCTTAATTTTACCATACTTTTGGGTATACAATATTTTTTGTTGTTCCATTGTCTGTGCAGTTATATAGATTGTCTGGTTTGCCGACTCTAGAACACGCAACATATAATTTTCTATGTGAGAAGCAATCCGTGTCTAAATCTAACCCTCACAATTGTAAAGCAAGCCCTGTGCTTTATTGATGGTGACTGCAAACGCCAATCGAATTGGAAATGGCAATCTCTTAAATTTAAATGGCATATCTGTTGGAATCATGGGAATTCGAGGAATGAGGACATCTTCACCTTTGAATGGTCCTGTCAAGACACGTGACGTCCTTCTACAACGTTGCTCAGTAATTTTTTTACTGCAAACATTTGGTTGGTTGATATTTCGCAACATTATAATTGGCACGCCGATTTTCAATTGCAGTACGTGCGGTAGCATCCCTGGCAGATGGAATGAATTCAAAAATTCTGTTGGATAATGAACCGCTTCATCTTCTTCCACAACAGTGTCGACAGACTTGTATATGACTGCCTCACTATGAATGTTATACTGAATGATGTTGTTAAGTTCGTAGACGTCTGTGTTCTTGGCGGCAAGAATAGCTCGTTCACTCAGCCAATCATGATTTTTATAATTGGTTTGAATATTGGGAAATACTTTTTCAACCAATTCTTCTTTTCACGATACTAAATTGCAGAAGTTATGAGGCAATGAAATTCGTCCTGATGTCAAATCAACCGGCACCTTTCCGTTCCCAATTTCCAGCAATTGATGTGAGAATAACTCAGCTTATTGATAGTTTTGCAGATAGACACGCATATTTGTAGATAATTTCAACGTCTTTACGTGTTGCCACAAAGTAGAGTATTTCAGGCAAGCATTTATTTCGTCCGCTGGTGTCGATCGAGGAATTATAGGTAATGTTTGCCTGAAATCTCCTGCAAGCAATATTAATGCGTTCCCAAATGGTCTGATGTTTCCTCGCAAATCTTGCAATGCTCGATCAAGAGCCTCAAGCGATATTTTGTGTGCCATTGTACATTCATACCAAACAATAAGTTAGCATTTCTGCAATACTTTTCCCATGCCGGATGCTTTGGAAATGTTGCACGTGGGAGTTTCAATGAATTGCATGTTCAATGGCAATTTCAAAGCGGAATGTGTATTTCTTCCACCTGGTAGCAATGTCGCAGCTATTCCGGACGACGCAAGAGCTAAGGCTATGTCATTTTGGGATCAAATTGCTGTCAGAATCAATCTAATTAGAAACGTTTTACCAGTTCCTCCTGGAGCATCTAAGAATAAGATTTCTCCAACCCCGTTATTGACAGTTTGCATTATTTGATCGTAAATGTAGTTTTGCTTAAGCGTTAGCTTAGGAATATTTGATTGCACATGCGACAAAAGATCACCCGTGTTGTAATTTTGTTCACGGCGCATCGACGCATTCTACATCGACCGAAGCATCAGCAGATCGATTCGGTGATGGCATTCCCAATTGATTGAGAACTTTGTTCGCGATTTCTAAGCACAAATCTTCAATCATTATCAACGCTTCGTTGTAGATTTCTGCTGTGATATCTATGTTCATATTTGAATTTTCCTCGCGTATTCGACGGAAAATATCTTCAGCCATGTGCAAACAACGCACGAATTTGTTTTGGATTTGACGTGTTGCACGCGTCATTATTGCATACATCCCAGTGTCGGTAGTTCTCCAATAAATCCAGAGCTCGATATGCACTGCGGAAAGTGGCATGTGTAACGCCGTTGACAATTCTCAATTGCTGGAAAGACTTTGGACCGGGCACATTTACCAACAGCATGCGAAGAAAGAAGCATTCATCTTGATTGGGATGCACGGTGTAGAGTCTGCCTATCGTAGTTTCTTTGAATATGCCAGGTTGTCCTTCGACTCGCTCTTCTCGTTTGCGTCGTTCAAATGATTTTCTACTCGCATTCCATGTGTAAGGTAGGCACTTCCGAATACGTAAGCACTTCCGAATACAGTAGAGTTTTCGCAAACGGGTCATTTTGACATAACGTGAAGAAAGCAGTTAACGTTGTAGCCGGTGGATTCAGGGGTATTTGTTGCACATTTGCAGCTGTGAAATACATGCATTGTCCATTTTCTAGATGTACTGCTAAGTGAACAACAGCTGGACTTCCTTCATGTATGGGATATGAAATAATTCGCCATACAGCTTCATTGCTGCTTATGTATCTTCCAGCCTGATAGTGTGCGATTTCATTGATATGTATGACCGCATTCCGAAAACGAAATATTTCAATCCGCTCGAAGAAATCACTCCGAGGGGGTCAATTTCCCGATATAATTCGAATTCTAATGAAAATCAAACGATACAGCTCAATTCCACCGCCAATTACACAGAAAAATAAGAAAAACAGTTAAAAAACGGAATGAAAAACAATGAAAAAATAAAAAATAAATTATACTCACGAAATGAACGCTATGGTAAAAGACACAATTCAATTCCAACGCAATGGAAAACGAAATAATTAACCATCTGAAGGCCACTAAAGCAGATCGATTGCACTGAATAAGAAAAAAGAAAGTTATAACAAAAACTTAAAAATTTGCAAAACATTAAATAAAGGAAAAAACACGAACTGAAAAACAAAGGCAAATCAACAAAAATGACAAAATACTAACGAAATACGTATATCATTTCAAACGCAGATTAACCGACAGAACTCAATTCTAACGTAATGAGAAACGAAATATTTCAATCCGTTCGAAGAAATCACTCCGAAGAGGTCAATATAATTTGAATTCAAATGAAAATCAATCGATACAGATCAATTCCACCGGCAATTGCACAGAAAAATAAAAAAACAGTTAAAAAGCGTAATGAAAAACAATGAAAAAATAAAAAAATAAACTATACTCACGAAATAAACGCTATGGTAAACTACACAATTCAATTCCAACGCAATGACAAACGAAATAATTAACCTTCTGAAGGCCACTAAAGCAGGTCGATTGCACTGAAAAAGAAGAAAGAAAGTTATAACAAAAACATATAAATTTGCAAAACCTTAAAAAAGGAAAAAACACAAAAAAATAAATAAACTATACTCACGAAATGAACGCTGTGGTAAACGACACAGCTCAATTCCAACGCAATGCGAAACGAAATATTTCAATCCGCTGTAAGAAATCACTCCGAAGAGGCCAGTTTCACGATATAATTTAAATTCAAATGAAAATCAGTCGAACACCGGACAGTGGTTCTCTTATCTCTTTGATCGTCCTTTATTGTCTAGACCAGTGGTCGGCAAACCGTGGCTCGCGAGCCACATGTGGCTCTTTGGCCCCTTGAGAGTGGCTCTTCCACAAAATACCACGTACGGGCACGCACGTACAGTGAGATTGAAACTTCGTAATGACTGATTTTCTTATTTCTATTTTTGCATACTTAGTTGGTGTTTATGTATCTTTATCTTTAGGCGAGTGCTCGGAAGCGACTTAATGAGAAAACATTTCTAGAAAGATTAATTGTCAAAGCGTATCGTCAAGTCGTATCTTTGCATCGTGTTTTACAATGTATTACTTCCCAGAGCGTGTCCCTGTAGAAAACACTAGACTAGTCAAAATGATCTTCGAATATAACCAACCAGCAAGTCGAAGATCTTAAATTAGTTTCAGCTTTATCATTAGCAGTTGATGAGTTTTGTGACATAAATGATACAGCCCTAGTTTCACTTTTTGTACGATTTATTTCATCTACAGGTCCTAAAGAAGAGCATTTAGGATTATTGTCACTCAAAGGTCAAACACGTGGAAAGGATATAGCAAATGCTGTAATTCAGTGCATTGACAAACGTCATATTCTACTCGGTAAAATTGTCTCGATTTCAACAGATGGAGCAAAAAGTATGACCGTCGTAAGAAACGAGTTTGTTGCTATTTTGAGAGAAATTCATCTAGACGCGCTTTGTGTGCAGATATTTAATAAACTAGGACAGGGATTTCGAACCTGTGATGTGACTCGCGAGACGATCACATTGTTTTAACAACCATTTAACTTTTAAAATTTTGATTTTCATTCGTCGGACAGAGAGATCTATAATCTAATTTGTACTAGAAATAATTTGTAAAAAATAATTGTTTGAAATTAATTTTTTCCTCTTTTTGCCAAACAGAAGTCTTAAAACACTCTTCTTCAGTACTAGCGAATGCAAAAGAAATATTTGACGAAAGATTCTACCAATTTCGAAAAAATGGAGAAAACTTAAATTATCCTCTTTCGATTGGCTTCAAATTTATAACTTAAAAACGGAAATGGTTAAATTTCACAACAGTGTTGTACGGAGGAATACATTTGCAGAACTAAACGTAAACTTAGAAAAAAAATTTGTGCGGTCGGGGGACCCCCGTCAGGAACGAAGTTCCTTACATTATTTTTTCAACTCTAAACGTGATTTAATATGTACAGAGACTGTTCGCACATTTTTTAGACGATTTTGGTAAGCGGTAATAAAAAATCGTTTGCTGCAAAAGAAATAATTGCAATTGTACTATGTTTTTAAAAGTCAAAATTATCCTCTGCGGCTTGAAAGTTTTGTTATTATTCAAAATGGCGTTTTTAACAAAGCAGTGGTTCGAAGGCTACATTTATGCTCCTTCCGAAGAGAAATATGCATACTCCGTTATCCAAAAACGATGTGAGAATCATGGTTTTGTGATATCTAAAGCGTCGATAGGTAATATCGTCAACAAGAAAGGAAAAAAACCTCAAATTGGAGCCTCAAGTGGGACAAAAATTCCAAACAAGTATCCAAGGAATAAACGGACATCTTCAACTATTGCAAAGGCACGTTGTTTAATGTTAAAAGAAAATGCCGCTAGGCAAAGGACAGTTACAAAATCATTAAAATGCTCGGTGTCCACTGTAAACAAAATGATAAACGTTGATTTAAATCTTAAGAATGCGAAAAAACGCAATGTGCATCGTCTTCTTCCAAATCATATCGCTGAACGCAGGACACGCTGCAGAATTCTATATGAGAAACACTTATCCAAAGAAAAATGGAAAACAATTGTCACATTAGATGAATCATGGGTGTATTTAAATGATTGCAACAAAAAAAAGAGCCATTTATTATCATAAAAAGGGAGAAAGAAAATTTAAGTACATGGTTCAAAGAATCGAAAGAAAGTTTTTCTAAGGGATTCATGATTGTTGCTGGTTTTTCTTATAATGGCAAGTTAAAAATAAAGAGAGTGGAAAAAAATGCCAAGATTAACTCCAAATACTATCAGGAACATATTTTATCGCCAATTTTTCTGAATGAAATACCATCGCTTTACCCACAGTGCCATCAATCCTGTGAGACTCCATCAGGACAAAGCTAGCAGTCACACATCAAAATCCACTGTAAATTTTCTAACAAATTGGAACAAAAATTGGAACCAAAAACTGGTATCAAGGCCATACCCTTCACTGATATCCCTACTAAATCTCCCGATGTATCACCTATGGATTTTTGTGCTTTCGGACTTTTAAAAAATCTGCATTATCCAAACGTCGTCCCAAAACCCTCACAGGACTCTGGAAACCTGTTCAGGAGGAATGGGATAGAATACCTCTCCTGACACTTTAAAAGGCATTATTATCCTGGAAATTGCGGTGTCGAAAGATAGTTCAGAATAAGGGATGTCAAATAGAACATTTAAAACACAAGAATTTTATGTAATTTAGTTTTGTGAATACAATATACATCGTCAAAAAATGTGTGAACAGCCTCTGTAGATTTCTATTGATTATATTAGTGTATTTTTGTGACGCCAAAAAGCGCAGCCCTCTTTTATTCAACCAACTCTCTCTCTCTCTCTATTTTATTAAAATTAAAAATTTTCATACATATATAAATTATTTTTATTAAAATTAAAAATTTTAATATATAAATTATTTTGATTTAGATGTTACCTAGCATAATTTTTAATCCGATTAATTTTATTATTTAGTCACCAACAATAAATAAATTAATGACACAATATAAATCCCGTGTGAATTAAAACAATGACAAACAATAAATAAGTTTAAACAGAAAGACGCGATTCCATAGGGACGGTATAAACTGTTTCAAGTAAAGCATTTACAACTGGTTGAAGTTTTTTTGTACACTGAATAAATTTGTTTCTTGAACTATATGCTCAATCAAATCTTCTGTACATAGATAACTAAAAAAATTTAGAGGTGTGTTTAAATTCATAATTTCAGGAGCGAGATTCTCGTCACCTCAGAATAAAATTTGATCATCATTTAGAAGTAAATTAGTTTTCTTCCAGTTGATTGCAGGCTTTGTTCTCCCTGGACTATTTCTATTAGTTTTTGGTATGTTCCCACCACTAGGCAGATCAAGAACATCGCTATTATCAAATAATGATACCTTATCTTCCGAATCACTACTACCATACAAAATTTCATCACAAACTTTGTTTGGTTTATAATTAGGATCACCTGTGCTTTCTGAATTAGATCCATCTTCACTGTGATCACTCCACGATCTGTTCATAAGTTCCTCAATTTCTGTCTGTGTAAAAAACTTTCTTCCCGCCATTTCCTTTAAAAAATGGCGTAAGCACACCATGTATCATTTTTGATACATAAAATTTAAATCATACTTGAATTTTTTATAAAAGATTAAAAAAGTATTTTATTAATAATTATAAAAGCTACGTACCTCTAAAATATATTTAGAAAACTTTCAAAGATGTAAACTAACTTTAAAATACTGAAAATATAGCAAATACTAAGGCAGGTCTGGTATGAATTGAACGGCTATCTTTTACTGAGATTGCAGTTGTATTCTTGCTGCCATCTATCCTACGAAAATATAACTAACAGTGATTAAAAGCTTTGCTATGATGTTTCAAAATTAATACAGGGTGCACAAGTGGATAAAAAATATTGATTTTGAATATAAAGGGGAAAATAACTTATGTATCAAATTTGATACAGTGTACAATGAAGGGTTTTAAAATTGTCCGTAGCGATTGTGCGGGGATTTCAACCGGGGATCGCCGATACGAACCATTCCGATGCGAAAACTAGTCCGATGCGATAACCATTCAGCCACAGAGTCCTTGTGAGAAAGCTCTTATGAAAGGGACATAACACTTTTTCGTTACGTGACGATTCCTGCCAGTTCACTCTACTGTAAGCTGCGTAAGAGAACTTCGTTCCAAAAAATTACAAGATCTGGAAAATTGTGAGGAATATATTTTAACATCAAGCACCGAAAATGTTATTTTAACTGAATGGAACTCGTTGCCTAATTCGCTAATGTCGATGAAAAACTTAACAAGAGCTCCTTTGACAATGTTTGGATCAACCTACGTTTGCGAACAGTTGTTTTCTACAATGAATTTTATTAAAAGTAAGAATAGAAATCGCCTCGGCATCGACTTGTCCGCTGCGTGTGTACGATTAAAAGTTACAAATATCGAACCACGTATAAATAAATTATCGTCCGAAAGACAACAACAAGTGTCACATTAAGTTCGATAATTTTTGTAATTATTTTCTTCCTGATATTGATAGTTTTAAACAAATCACAATAAAAAGTTAAATATGTTTTTGTTTTAAATATATATCGTATAATTTTTTTTATTTCCGAAGGTCTTCCAAACACCGATTTTTTTTTTTTTTTTAAGTGACACGCGGTTTTAATTTCTACGGTTTCAAGACATTTTTTGACACGCGTTAGAAAACGGTTCGCTATCCTTGAACTAGGAGATGCGAGGCCATTGTTCATATTACTGTTTGTATGTAATTGTTATGATTTAATTTTATGGATACTTTACAATTTAATTTTATCAATAAATAATATCGATATTAAGTATGATATCAAGTTTTATTCAACATACCTATAGTTTAACTAAGACATAAAACTTTAAGTACAGTTTATTAAGTTAATTTTAGGGAGCGCTGTGGAGTGAAAGAAAATGTAGTGTCGAGGGTTGAGAAAGGTATGTTGAGATGGTTTGGACATACAGAGAGGACGAACGAATGGAGATAGACGAAATAAGTATACAAAACGAGTGTGGGTGGAAGAGTTGGAAGGGGTCGACCTCAGCGAACGTACCTCATTCAGATTGAGGACGTTTATAACAAAAGCCAGCTTTGGAGTATCCTAATTAAATTAATAACAATGCACCTACTATATAGTTTAAGTTTAAAAAAATTTGGCTCTCAAAAGAAATTCCAATCGTTGTACTGTTGACATTTGGCTCTGTTGACTAATGAGTTTGCCGATCACTGGTCTAGACCGATCGCTCCGTATTTTACGAACTGTGAAGACTGCTGGTAGTGGGATCGCACCCCTCCGTGATATCTATATATCTACCCGTGATATCTATATATCTACCCGTGATATCTATATATCTACCCGTGATATCTATACATCTATTTTGTTGATGGAATGCATGAAAAATTTTATATCTATATATCTACCCGGGTGAACGCCGGGAAATAATGCTAGTATATATATATATATATATATATATATATATATATATATATATATATATCTGTGTGTGTGTCAAGGATTTAGTGGGAAAAGTGGACAAATTTCTGTCCAGTAAATTTGTCTGTCCACTAAATTTGTCTGTTTAGTGGACAAATTTCTGTTCTGAGGGGGAAGGGAAAGACATTTCTCGTTTGCGGTAAAATACTTAGTATAGCGTTTGTTTCAAAAAATCATATTTATACCTGCCACAGGTGTGACATCTATATAATAGGTATATAAAAACTCTCACGTATTCGAATGCAACGTTGTGTAAAAATTTCAAGGACATTGGTGAAGAACTTTCCGAGATTTGAGGTTTTGAACAAACGAACGTTTACATTTTTATTTATATAGATATCTATATATATATCAAAGATCTTGTATGTTTGTTTCTTCGCTAAAGAATCATAGACTGTTTCACCCACCGAGACCAAATTCGGCACAGTTAATGTTTAGGACCAGAGAAACTTAAGTCAGGAAAAACGAAATGTGAGGCTCAATTAGTTTTTTAAAAATTAATTTTTTAATGATTTCTGTGCTCATAAGCGCACCTCTTAAATGTGGATACAGCCCCTTCACCACAACCAGTCAAATTCGATACACGGGGGAAAAGAGGTTTGTTCTGAGGGGTGATCTGGGGTGGTTTGAGAGTTGGTCTGGGGTTACGGGAGGTGAGGGCGAAGTGTTTATTTTATTTTTCTTACGTTTAGTGGAGTCGTGAGTCTAAAAAGGTTGAGAACCGCTGCTTTAGACAATTTTAGACAATGGCGGTCAAACTAAGAGAACTTAATAAAATTTGGAAAAAAAGGAAGAAAAAAAAAGAAAAAAGAAGTTTGTCCCATGGCCAGTTTTTGGAAGCCTTCTGTTGGTCTAAATACATTAATTGTATGAGAATCATAAAATGGGAAGAAGTTTAAGAGTTCTACAGGTTTCTCCCCTAAGTTCGCGAAACAAAGTTTACATACGATATGTATATGAATTACTTATTCCGTGAAATCATGTAAGATAAATCTTTAGTGTTTTGGGGTTTTTTAAGCAGTGGGAGGAAAAGCTCTTTAAACAGAGAAACATAACGACACATAACTTTCATACCGAACTATTAGTCCATTAGTTATATTAAGGCATAAAAAATTAAGTAAATTATTTTTAAAGAATGATTGCCCGTTTAGATATTAAGATATAAAATTTTTCATGCTTTCCATCAAAAAATTACTGGGTATATCATTTCAGTAGAAACGCGCTAGGCGCATTCTGTCTGGCCAGAAGAACATGAAGAGCGAGGGTTGCAGGCCAGTATTTTGTTGATGGAATGCATGAAAAATTTTATATCTATATATCTACCCGGGTGAACGCCGGGAAATAATGCTAGTATATATATATATATATATATATATATATATATATATATATATATATATATATATATATATATATATATATATATATATATATATATATATATATATATCTGTGTGTGTGTCAAGGATTTAGTGGGAAAAGAATGATTATTCTAAATTTAAAGGGGGCTTAGTAATTAATTTATTGTCGTGGCGTAATTCGCCACTATTCTCATATCTTGGTTTGAAATACATCGAGAGAAATCGGGGAAATTCCCTTTGGATTGACTGACATCTGTGGCCACACCCATGGTTCATCTCCGGTGTATGCGTCACAGAGATCATGTGGGCATGCGCGGTGGCTTTGGATGGCAGAAAAACAATAGCGTTTAATCAGACGGCGGGAAATTCTTGATTAAGACAGTCACGCTTCGCGCGGGAGCTTGATGACTCTTGGATTTAATTTATCAGATTGAATCAGGTATTCTTGATGGAGATAGTCACGCGTTGCCTGGGAGCTTGATGACTCTTGAATTTAATTTATCAGATTGAATCAGGTATTCTTGATGGAGATAGTCACGCGTTGCCTGGGAGCTTGATGACTCTTGGATTTAATTTATCAGATTGAATCAGGTATTCTTGATAGAGATAGTCACGCGTTGCCTGGGAGCTTGATGACTCTTGGATTTAATTTATCAGATTGAAACATGTATTCTTGATGGAGATAGTCACGCGTTGCCTGGGAGCTTGATGACTCTTGGATTTAATTTATCAGATTGAATCAGGTATTCTTGATGGAGATAGTCACGCGTTGCCTGGGAGCTTGATGACTCTTGAATTTAATTTATCAGATTGAATCAGGTATTCTTGATGGAGATAGTCACGCGTTGCCTGGGACCTTGATGACTCTTGGATTTAATTTATCAGATTGAATCAGGTAGCTTAAGATTTTGGAAATAAACGATGTTAGATATATTAATTGTAGTTCTTTGCCACCGGCCTTTTAATTCATTGACTGCTATAACTGTAATAATTAAGTAAAGATAGATTAAGAAGGAGAAAAGTTTGGATGTAAGACGACGTACTGGCAAGGGTGTAAGTAGCGAGCTTGTCAACAGCCGAGTAGGATTTTGGGATTGCGCGAGGGAAAATAAATCACCCCACAGCTTTAAAAATGTAAGTTAAAAATTAAAATTTTATCCAAGTTCTCGTCATGCTCCCTCGTGACTGCGTTGACGCGTTGGTAGAGTAGTATTTTAGGTTTGGAGCTGCAAGTTTCGTGCTGATGAATAGCGACAGCGAGTGCCGACGCCGATTTTACACTTCGGATTAACTTGGATTTACATGGATGCTGGTCACCATCATTCATCTATCACCAGTGATGTGGTTGATTTTATCTACTGAAGTTTGTCCTCTGAGGAAAAGCGTTCGGATGTCAACACCGTTGTGCGGCGAGGATAATTTTGCCGTTCCGATTTTCTTCAGATTTTCGGCTCATTCCCAATACACGGTGCCGCAGCTTGGCGATAAGTTTTTTAGATTTTTTAGATTTTTGCCAATTTGGCGATGAACGCCAAATGTGGTTTGTGTTTGTTAAATGCTTTTAAGCTAACCATTTATTGCTCTCGATTTCAATAAGATGGCGATATTTTTTTGGCGATGTTTTTTAGATTTTTGCCAAGTTGACGATAAAATGCCAAATGTGGTTTGTGTTGTTAAATACTTTTAAGTTAAAGCTTCCGATAGTATAGTTCCGCTTCGTATAGCTTCCGATTTGAATAATTAGCAGCCAATCAGAGCTTGTGATTTACTTGTAAACGAGGGTTATCTGGATTTTATATAACGCGCCTGTTTCAAAAAATTAAACCGTTCTTTTCGGGATTGCAGTTCCAGCTTTCGGATGTACATTTATTTGCGAGGTATGGCTTCTTTTACGAATGGGAGGGTTGATTTGGATTTTTTTCGACATTTACAAAATGCGGGTAAGAGAACTATTATAGATTATTGTATTTATGTTGAGTTAATAGCTAATATTTATTATTGTCTTAATTGTAATTTGCAAATGACTATAACTGAGAGGAAAGATCTGAACATTGCGTTAAAAGATCCATTAGATGTGGTTCCCGGTTCGAAGCGAGTAAATTAGATTTAATTATGGTTTTAAAATTAACTTATTTATGGATAAAAAAACACCGTGTTCTTGGATTACAGACGAATTGGGTGTATCGAAAATCACCGAAAAATCAACAAAACGTAAAAGAAGCTATACCGAAAGTGAATAACCGGTAAGTGGTTTTTTTTTAAATTTCAATTTCTGGTTAATTCCCAATATACGGTGCCCCTTGAATTTCACTGCATTGGAACCGCCATCTTGGTTCCGTCTCCCGTCGCCAATTTGGCGATGGGATAATTCATCATGTTTAATTCCAAATCGCCAATTTGGCGATTTGGAATTAAACATGAAATTCCATGCGTGTTTGTGAATTGGGAATTAAACATGAAATAATATAAATGACAACAAGCAGAACTTTCATTTTTTTACTTGCTGATATATTTAACCAAGATGTATTTTATATTTGTTTAAATGAATTATTTGCAATATAACGACTTTTTTAGCGGGGGGTTGGGGGGCGGCAGCCCCCCCACACATAACAAATTTCTCATCATTTTTTGTATTTGTGTATTTTTGTGCTTATTCTGTGGTTGTATAGTTTTAAAAATGCGTAATTTTGGGACTTTTCGGACTTTCCCGTTCCAAAAACACGCGTTCTGCTTGGGCGACAAAAATTAAAAAAAATAAAATCGACTATTTAAATGAATTATTTGTAATATACTGACTTTTTTTTTAGCGGGGGGTTGGGGGGCGGCAGCCCCCCCCCACACATAATAAAATTCTCATTATTTATCAGCTTTCATTTTTTGTATTTGTGTGTTTTTGTGCTTTATTGTGGTCGTACAGTTTAAAAAATGCATATTTTTGGGCATTTTCGGACTTTCCCGTTCCAAAAATACGCGTTCGGCTTGAGCGACAAAAAATTTAAAAAAATAAAATCGACTGCCCTTATTTAACTTCATTTTTTCATTTTCTGTATAAATTTTCAATGAAAGTTCTGCATGTTGTCATTTATATTATTTCACTGCATTGGAACCGCCATCTTGGTTCAGTCTCCCATCGCCAAATTGGCGACGGGAGACGGAACCAAGATGGCGGTTCCAATGCAGTGAAATACAAGGGGCACCGTATATTGGGAATTAACCAGATTTTTTTCCGATTTTTCTCGAATCATCTCGCTCACCAGTTGTTCTTCAAAGTGATTTCTCTCCCAGAGACCGAGAGGGTCATCGTGGGTATGTCGCGGTGAGTCTCGTTCTCTCTGCGCTGTGTTTCGCCAAAAGACCTCGAAACGAGGAAGTTATGTAATTTTTTCTCCCGACTCTGCAACCAGCGTGAGTTATGTTTTTAAAGACAGCGGTGCGTGTTTGTGAATTTGACAAGCAACAGGAATTCTGTCAGATCTGCGTTTTAAAACAAAACGATAACGCCATGGTTTTCGGTCATCTAAAGCAGAGGCGGCTTTTTAAGAAACATCATCCGGAGAACAGAAGAAGATTTTGTGTAAATTAAAAGAAAAAAAAATCGTGCAGAAAAAGTAAATTTTTTTAAGTTTGACGGGATAATTAAAGTCCGGTAAGCTCCGTTTTATTAAACTTTTTATGTGAAATGAGTTAAGTTTGGTTTTTGAAAGAACTCTTTGATTAAAACGATAATGTGTGTATTGATTATAATACTGTGTCAGAATGTTAAATACGATATGGATTTTTTGAGGAATATTATTTTTGATGAGATTAGTTATAAGTTGATGAGTATTTTTGTATTTTTGAAACCCATACAATTTTATATGCATAGAGCTTTCCCACCCAGTTTCACTGAAGAGTATGTTAAACTTTATTCACAACTTGAGGATTGGGTTAAATTATGAATATTAACTGACACATTTTAAATAGATTTGTGATAAGATATGTAATATTTTCATATTTTTCTCAGCGGATTTAATGACTGCTGAAAAATTTGTTGTTTTTGTGAAGGTTTTGTTGATTTGATAAGGATTTTGAGTTTGACAGACTTATTTCATGTTTCAAGAAAAATTAATTGATATTTAAACAATTCGGAATGTTTTAAAGTTATAATATTATGAAATTAAATTGTGTATCCATCTTGTTCTTGGGGGGGGGGGGGAAAGCAAAGTAATGTACTAAATTAAGAGCAATTTTAAAATTTTTGCAGATTCTGGTTTCCTGGTGCGACGATGGTCATTTTTATTCCTTGTATATATTTTTGTGTTTATTTGAGTGTTATGGAGTAGTATTTTAAGTTACATTTTGATAAATATCGTGTTAAATGTTTTTTTCTAGTGTATATTTTTGGTCGACCGGCAAGCTTAATGAGGAGGGCCTCTGATTGTTAAGTGTATATTACTATATCGAAATAATAATAAAAAAAAAATGAGGTGTGGAATTTGCAGTAATGTAAGATGTGAAAGTTACAAAATATTGTGGCCTTGAAATTGGTAAGATTTGAATAGCATATTGAAAATGTGAGTTTTAACATGTTTTGTCAATAAATAATAAAATGATTAATGTTTTGACTAGGCATGAGCCTGTTTCACATGCCTCCTCATGTCATTAGGATTAGTTTTAAGTAAGTCATTGAGTGATCAGGAAAAGTGCGTATTAAGCATTGAGAAAGGAAACAGTTTAGAGTATATATAATTTTGAAAGTTGATTCTATACATTTAGATTCCAGTTTACTGTTTCGCATATATTTTTAAAATTCAAATTGTGTGTTGTTTATTATAAAAAAAAAGAAAAAGGTTTAAACTTACTTTTTAAGCTACTTTGTGTATATTTTATCAATCTGGATCTCATAAAACAAGTGTAATATTATGGTGTAATTTCGAAAAATATGTTTTTTGGGTTTTGTGTACAGATGAAGAGGGATGTACAGCGTCCGATTTAAAGAGTTGATATTTTTATATTTGGTTGTACAGATTTGGACTTCTACATTTATTAACAAGAACTGAGTGGTTATTATATTTACCTGTAGTTGAGACATTTTCGTGTTTTTCTTTAATAAGATTTGATGATAATTGTGTTTTTTAGTGATTTTTGTAATTTTGGAAATTTATATTGTGATGATTAATAGCTCGTCAATGTCAATTGTGTCTCAAATGGATACTTGTGTAAAATGTATCAGTACCTTGATTCAATCTGGCTAGGAGTGAATAGATAAAATTTTAGGTTAGGTTTAATTTAGTTTGTGTTGACTGGGGAGACGTCCCTACTCAGCAATCCTTTGCGGTTGATAGTTATTTGGGATTTTGAAATATAATCTTAGTGTTTTCTCTTCTGAAGACTTGCCGGATGGAATTAGCTACTCCATTTGTGTGCGTGCCTTCAGGGGGACTGGGGGGGGGAAGTTGTCAAGGATTTAGTGGGAAAAGAATGATTATTCTAAATTTAAAGGGGGCTTAGTAATTAATTTATTGTCGTGGCGTAATTCGCCACTATTCTCATATCTTGGTTCGAAATACATCGAGAGAAATCGTGGAAATTCCCTTTGGATTGACTGATATCTGTGGCCACACCCATGGTTCATCTCCGGTGTATGCGTCACAGAGATCATGTGGGCATGCGCGGTGGCTTTGGATGGCAGAAAAACAATAGCGTTTAATCAGACGGCGGGAAATTCTTGATGGAGATAGTCACGCGTCGCCTGGGAGCTTGATGACTCTTGGATTTAGTTTATCAGATTGAATCAGATAGCTTAAGATTTTGGAAATAAACGATGTTAGATATATTAATTGTAGTTCTTTGCCACCGGCCTTTTAATTCATTGACTGCTATAACTTTAATAATTAAGTAAAGATAGATTAAGAAGGAGAAAAGTTTGGATGTAAGACGACGTACTGGGAAGGATGTAAGTAGCGAGCTTGTCATATATATATATATATATATATATATATATATATATATATATATATATATTACAAATTTCTCATGAAAGTAGATATCATTAGAAAATAAAATATAGTCTTCCATACACATACAGTTAGGTTTATGTACTTGTAAACACAATAGCAACCATTCATATTCTTATTCCCCAGATATATTCTAATTGCTGAAGTACCAAGACTTTTCGTTTACCGTATTTCCATTCAGAAAGGCACGTGAAAATATCTTTAACATCCATTGAAAATATTTTATTTCTTCTAAAACTCTGCTAGCGTTACATATCTGCCTATACTTTATTTCATTCACTCGCTTAAATAAGAAGTACGATTTACTTACGAAAAGAACCTTCCAAACATATACAGTTGTGGCCTATATTTTAGAAAGTTAGCTGTCTTTCATGTTGAAGATCATGCTTAAAAGCTTACATTTAATATTTGACTTTTTAAAACTTACTTTTCGAAATATTTTATTTAATATGTGATGAATAATATATTCTTTATTATTTCTATACGGAAATAATAGTATAGTTGAAATTTATATTTCACATGAAAGTTTTTACGTTAATGAAACTTTATAGTAGACCTGAAATTTTAAATATTATTTGATATTTCCTAGTATATTAAACATTTATCTAGGCAAATTTCAATTTATACCGTATTCGAATTTCAATAATTATCATTCAAACAGTGTATTTATTTTACATATATAATAATCAAAAATATACTTTTAAAATGAATTTTTAAAAGTAAATTTTTGATTTTAACTACAGTCGCTCTTAGTTTAGGAATGATTTAGAAAACCAAAGCTAAAAATTTATATATTATAAATAATTACAAGATACAAAGATCTTTTTATATACCACGTTTTAAAATTTTCTATTGAATCATATAAACTTGACAATTCTATGTATTAATAAATACTTTTTAAAAATTTTTTTGATGAATTATCCCATCCACTTGAAATAAAATGAAGTTAATTGGAAGTTAACTTGTGTTTAACTTTTCGTTCCCGTCGCGGACGATAGAAGATTGCACCAGTCTACAAAACAAAATTAAGTGAAAATAACTGAAAATTAATTTAATTCTGCTTAAAGATGGCTAAAAGTATTAAAAAGTGCATTGTCATCGTGTTCTGAGCTATTCTAAAAGTTTCAAATGTCAAGCTAGTTGGGAAGTTAGTTAAAAATCGATTGCAAGATTTGGGGGACAAACACACACACAAACAAACAAAAAAGCAAGTTAATAAAAACATGGTAATAAAACCTATTAGTTTTACTTACCAAGATTTCTTAGATTTTTACAAAATGAAAATGTGAAACGAAATGATCAAGTGGTTGGCGAAAAATCTCGAACGGGTGTCAAGATTTAATAACTTTCTTCAATAATTTTATTTTATTTTCATTTCTTTGGTACAGCTTTCCCAGACGCACCTCCCTGCCAGGTTTGACGATCTTGTGTATGGAGTGGTAACCATGGGAATTTGGCGAGTAGTTTTTTTTTTTCGGATTTAGTAGTGTGCGGTTGGGGCAGTAATAAGATTGAGAGTTTAAATTTAATAACAAATAGTGAGATTTATAATTTTGATTGTTTTCTGAAATTTTTTAACATTAGCTCAGTGTTAAGTATGTTTTGTATTTTGTTTGTCTATCTTTGCTATTTCTGCTGTGGGTTTTTTCGCGCATGCGTTATTGCTATTTTGTAATGAAGAAAATATTTTTTCTAAATGAAGATAGCTAGGGATTTCTGTAATGTTTTTGGAAGTTTAATACAGGCAGCGGTAATTTCCTTTTCCCGAAATTATATTTAAGATTTTTCACCCATTCAAGTGAAATGTTGTTTTGTGTCTTCTAGAGTGTAGTTTGTGACAAAATGAGTGACACGACTGAATTGAGGTTGTTGTTTAATTTGTATTTTATGGGAAATAGGTGTGTAATAGGTTTGTGTATGGAGAATTTGTGTTTACAGCTACAAACCACCGGCTGGGGATTTCTGTAATGTTTTTGGAAGTTTAATACAGCCAGCGGTAAGTTTGTTTTCAACTTATTTGTTATTTCTTGTTCGCTATTGATGTTTTTGTTTACATTTAGCACTTTGGGAAATTGGGAAAAGTTGGCGCCAAAAGTTTTTCGCGCAAACTTTTCGTCAACAGAGGTGCATTGGCGCAAAAACATTTTTTGCGCCAACTTTTCGCCAACGGAGGTAAATTCTGACAAAACTGATCCTTTCCGTTTTATTAAGAAGACTTTGAGGATAACCATTGGTGATCGAACAGTGAACACAAATTGTGAAATTTTACTATAAAACAATGATTAATTATTCTGTCCCAACGTCCACATTTTAGCTATTTCGGTGTGTTACATTCTCCAAGTCTATCAATGATTAAGCGTTTGATTGGTCATTTTGATTAACAGGGTTCAGTAAGCTACCTTCCATGACATACAGATTGCTCTCGGGTAGGAATGAAGCTACATTTGAGCTTGTAAACGAAAATGCTACAGAAGATCAACTCGAAGGCTGTCTGGAAAGGCTAGAGATTCTCAGACGTCTAAAACGCATTTCGATAAAAAACATTTTGAAAACCTTGAACCTGTTTCTGTGTATATTCCAGTTGGTTCAAAAGCTGATGCTACCAGATTACGGTCAAAGATTGTCTGTTGCTGTCAGATTTCTAGAACTAGCAAAGCAGGATCCCAAATTTATCCACGAATGCTTGTAATGTTAGGGAGCTAATAATACCTGATGGAACCAATTTTCATTTGAGCTTGTAAAGGAAAATGCTACAGAAGATCAACTCAAAGGTTTTCTGGAAAGGCTAGAGTTTCTCAGACGTCTAAAATGCATTTCGAAAAAACGCATTTTGAAAACCTTGAACCTGTTTCTGTATATATTCCAGTTGGTGCAACAGCTGATGCTACTAGATTAAGGCCAAATATTGTCGGATGCTGTCAGATTTCTAGAGCTAGCAAATCTGGATCCCAAATTTATCCACGAATGCTTGTAATGTCACGAAGCTAATAATACCTGATGGAAACTGTGGTATTCAAAATTATGATGCATTGGAAAGAGGAAGTTGGAGCCACATTTAATACTCTGGCGTGGCATTACAAATGGCCATAACTTGTTATTCTGAAAAAAATACAATGAAAATGTGACAGTAACAAGTCGATTTTTAAAATGAAGTACTTCTTAAATTTATTTTAAATTAAACTAGATAGATGAGGCTTATTGACGGTGGCTTATTGCCGTTTACAAGAAAGGTTACATAGTAGATCGTATCAGCCTATCAGCCATGGAGGGTCAGGATCGAATCGCCGATATTCGCCGGACAGCTTTCGGTCTGGACGTCGGAGTCAGTGATGATGGGAGAGATATGCTTCTTCAACCAGGGACTAGACGAGCTCTGTTTCTGCGATTCCAAACGCCGCCCCTGTGCTGGTATGTGCACGTGTCTTGATGAGGCACACATCTGGAAATTGGCGACCCATTGCTCGACAGCAAATTCGGCCAACGCTGCATTAACAAAAGATTATTTTGAGTTTTCTACGAGGAGAAAGGGATAAATGGTGAATCTTCGTTAGCCAATCGTTAGGCAACCCCTTTTTGGGGATTACGGGAAGGAATTTACTGATAAGCGAGCGACAGTGAGATTGTGCAAAAAAGGTGCTTTTTGCGTGTTTTTCCCAATTGTCTGGAGAAAATATATTAATGTAGAAATCATGAGGGGACTGTCCCTAATTGCGTTGTGGGGCAGTATGAACAATATGAATTAGTAAAAAAGCGTTGAGTAGATTAACAGCAATATTTACAAGGTTATTGAAAGCGTTACGACAGAATCAATTTTCATTTGAATGGCTTTATTAACAATCGAAACAGTAAGATGTGTGGTGCGGAAAGTCCTAGGCAATTCACCAACGGGTATCCCCTTATGTGTATGGACTAGTGGGAGATGGCGTAAGAAGATGTGATCGGAACTAATTGTTACGAAAACTACTTTTAGAAACCTGTCAATGAAACTGGGGACCAATATTGGTCTATGAACACATTTCTTACCACCATCAGTTAAAGATACTCTTGACATGTCGTTCCAACAGGGCGGAGTGTCAGCTTACTCAGTAAAATACACAATCCGAGTGTTCAGAAAACATTTTACAATAGGAATATTTTCTCGTGGTTGCGACATTAGCTGGACATCAAATTATCCACATGTGACTACTTTCGATTTCTTCCCATGGAGCTATCTAAAAAAAAATTATGTTAACATGCCTCAAGCACTTTAAAAGTTGAAAAACAATAAATCAGATCACTGGAAGCAGAACCCCAAAGAGGTGTTATGGAAAACTCCTTAGAAAGGGTACATTTGTAAGAAGCAGAGAATGAACGTCATCTACGAAATTTGGTTTTTCAAAGTTGAGTAAATTTGAGTAAATTTCTTCCCTATTATGATGGTATCGAACTGTGAATTTTCAAAAATACTGAAATTCCTTCCTGATTTTCAGCCTAACCTGTGTACGTTTTAACATTTTTGGTAAGATACCCTATATATATATATACCATATTTGATTAGATAATACTTTTTGATAGTACACGTACTTGATAGCAACATATATTTCGAGATAGTTTCTTCATAGTTTCTAAAAATTTAAAAATCACGTGAATCTGTAAGGAAAAAGGAAAGAAACTTTAAAAATGAAAATAAAAATGAGATGCAAATTTCTACATTATCGAAGTGTATAATTGGATCACCTTTAATAAATTTTTGTAATAAACAGAAATGCTTGAGGCGTATATAGAAATTTAGAACATTTAAAAAAAAACTCATAATTGCATATAACTTACGCATATTAAAATGATTAATGTTGGATGCTGTATAGACTTCTATTACAATACTTTTTACGATAGATTATAATTATTTAAGTAACATTATTCTGGTGTTTTCAGAGGGTATATATTATGTTTAGATATATTGAGCTTCCGGTGGAAAAAATGAAAATAAATTTTGCATTAAATGCTCATTATGCTTATTATAGACAGAAAAAGAAACAGAGAAATATTCTGTCTTAACACAAAAGTAGCTCCATATTGCGTAATTAATCTCAAATGGGTTTAATTTAATGCGGATGTTATGCATTGTTAAATGCAATACGATCCGTGTATGAAAGAATTTCACTTTGAATCAAATTGGATTATTAATGAAACAATTTAAACACCTATAATTAACGGATAGTGTCTCACCATTACCGGGGGGAAATTTCAGTATAATTGCTAGAGAAAAAGTAACGTAATAACTTTAAAACTGAAGTTATTAATAAAACATTCGATTTTCGGTATAAAAAGACAGGATTCTGGAGTATTTATGTTTAAATATAATATACTTTTTTGCATTCGATTTTTTTATGAATAATGAAACATGTTAGGTGAAATTCGAAACGTTTACTGGAAAACATTTTCAATGGATATAATTAGAGAATTATGCTTTATTCCAATTAATCGTCTTCATTTCAAGCAACTTCTCGCATAGCGACATGGTAATAAATGCAGTGTACCTTAAGAAATGATCATCCACAAAATCACATTTTTTTTATAATTACTGATTGGGCATATTTTTTTTTAAATCCGCGGTCAACCGACTTCAGTAATAAATACAAATGCACACTCTGTACATTTTAAATATTTTTTGATCAGTCAAAATAAACCGAAGTCTTGCAAAAGTAAGGCTTCAATCCCTTCTTTTATTGAGTGGGTAAATCGTGATTTTGTACTGGGACAAGAAAATTCTTTTTAAGTTTAGTTGTAAAACTGACGTGTACGAAAGCGTTTTACTTGCTTAAATCTAACTTGTATGAAAGCCCCCCGAAAAAAGAGACAGTGAAATAACCAATAAAAATACAAGTAGGTTGTCGTGGAGACACGACATGTGTTCAGAAAAGGGGCGATAGAAAACGGAATTCAAAAAATCAGACAAAAGAGATGCCTTGAACAGCGGGATAATGTACTGCGTATGCGAATGGCAAGGAGAGATAACAAGTTGAGAGGGGGCAATTGAAATGAGAAAACGGTCAACAGCTGCGTTTAACGAAGGGCCCAGCTGGTGATAATGAGCTGAGGAAAATGTGAAAACGGAGTCACAGTTAGGAGAAGAAAAGGGGTAGGGCAATTTACGAGGTTGACCGGCGTTAGAAAAGCCACAGGAGGCACAGGCGAGAGCGTGGGAAGTCAAAAATGTAAGAAACCCCAGACAGGTGCAAGGGCGAACGCCCCCGTCAATATGGATTGGAGAAGATGGGAATATAAAATGGGTGATCGGCCAATGAAGGGGTCCCGGATCGACCCATAGGACAGAAGGTGGCCACCAATGAGGGCCTGAATATTTAATGATGGAAGTTGAGCTCGAGAGGAAAAGTTTTTAGAGAGAGCAGAACGATTTGAGATCTTTCACTAAGAACGCATAAGCCCCGGTAGACAGCGAAGGAAGAGAGAAGATGACGGGCTGCTAACTTAATACCGGAGAGACAAGCCAAGTCCTCGGTACCCGAAAAAGCAAACCGATATGAGATAGATGCAGACCCCAATACCGGAGAGGCCGACCGACTAACCTGTCATTTAGCAAGAGAGGAGCAGCCGTTCCCCTGGACCAACGCGCCCCCGTAGCAAATGCCTAGATGCGGAGAAAAGCACCCTGAGTCCGCCGCCTGCCGATGATCGCAGCTGTTACCCTGAACCAGAGAGCCCGATGACCCCCCAGCCATGCTTGTGATGAGGTACGGACCTTCGGAGTGACGAACGCTCTCCCAACGCGAATGTATTCTCGGAGACGCGCGCCGTCAGGACGCCGCAACAGATAGTGACCGCAGTTCCCCCGGAACCGACAGCCCGCTGCCCGAAAGAGAGCCCTATGTTTCTCCCAGCAAGACTTGTGATGTCGATGTGTCGTCAGAAAAGGTAGGAGAGTATTTTGACTTATCCTAGCAATGCCCAATGCCTACTAGAGAGCGTAGTTAATTAGATAGGGCAGATTAGGTGAAATCTTTACATTTATGCATAGAATGTCTATCATAAAATAGTGCTTGTGTATATCCATATTAATTGAAGTAGTATCTTGCAATAGTTTTGTAATGTGTTTATGTATAGCAATTAAGAATGTAGGATAATATAACAATGTTAGGGAGTAGATAAAAATGTTAGTAGTTTGATATTGATGAGAATGAAGGTTAGATAAATAATCAGAATTAATGTATTGATAAGATATAGGAAGGAAGATAATTTGAAATGTATATGTAGATATATGGTGTTAATGAAATAGAAATTCGGAAATCTTCAATGAATAATGTTGTTTGTATATGTTTATGATTGGTTTAATAAATTGATTCGGAACTATACATATGAGCATTACTCTCTAATTACTTGTACTACCACTAATACTATAACTAATAATTATATTACGGTGACATAGGTATATAGTATAGAATACGTATAATTTTGACGAGATAATGGTAATATATAATGATTTTAAAGGAATTAAATAATGGCTTGCTTTCTAATTAATATTTAAAATACGTTTGTTATATATAGCAATGCTTGCAGCATGAACAGAAATTTTGAACATTAATAAAAAACACATATTAGCATACGCATATTAAAATGAATAATGTTTAATGCTATATAAACTTCTATTACATTACTTTTAGTGATAGATTATAGTTAGTTAAGTAACATTAATCTGGTGTTTTAACTGATTTTATGTACATTTCATAGATGGTTCTTCCCATATATTGACCTTGTGACACTACTTAGATTTTTAACATTTAGCTAGTTTCATTTAAATTAAGTTCTTTAACGTTGCGACAGTACATAGTAGTTTAATTGTTTAACACTGTTTAATCTCCTAACTGATCGAAATATCCCCCATCAACGTTAAAACATGCATCCAACCTATCCGAAACACTTCGACACACAGTTCGACACAAATTGCGGTCTAAAACAATGTTCGTAAATGCGTCTGTTATGAACTTTTTCATTTCGTCCATTGTTTGGGGATTTCGCTCATAAAACTTATTTTTCTCTATGCTTCAATTCATTGGTGCTCAATATTTTTAGGTAATTCTTACCATCTACCATCAACAGCTCACTAAAAAACTGGTACCAGAACACATTAACTAGAGAGAAATAGTAATTACTGAAATACTGTATACCTACTTTTTTCTCACTATCTTGTGACAAACACTTTAGTTAACTATATATGAATTGAACTATATGAAATAATTTATAATCACTTAATGTAGACCTAATTGTTTTAATTCTTTTTTAAGGGGACAAAGAATCGTCCACCTCGAATATTTTAATTTAAAATTTTCACTCTATATATATAATGAGAATAATTCATAGTCTCTTATATTACATTAAAAACCCTTAAAATTCAAAATAAGGATTTTTTTGGAGAATGATGTCCGTATTTCAAAAAGATTTTCAAAGATGCTATCATTTTTCAAAATACTCCATTTCATTTATAAACCTTAACCTTCTTATTATACGTTTACCATATATAAATACAGGGTGTCCCAAAACGACCGCATACACTCTCCACAGCTAGATTCCTTGTTGGGAGAACATAAAAACTGCCCAAAGAAGCGTTCTTGTACGATCCATAGTTTACGAGAAAAATACGGAAAACAAAGTATGACGTCACATGGTCGCCGGTGCAAGAAAAAAACACTTTATTGGACATATCAACAACAATATTTGCATATCTTTCCAGACGATAATGTTTAAAACGTTCGCCGCGCATATCGCGTCATGCATACGCGCCCGCCATGGAATGACGTTAAGCCGCCGTTGAACTGGTATTTAAAAGGCTGCATCTGGCAGCTACCGGTAGTCTTCGTATGGTGGCCATGTACTCCGTTCGTGACTACTGCGACATGTACTTGATGTACGGCCGATGTAATGGAA